>OZ014521.1:349686725-350134225 GCA_963966055.1 Lathyrus aphaca
TTGGCTCATGGTTTCATGGATCTCCCCATCCATTTCAATGTATTTGAAAGTAGCCAGCTGGCTAACAAAAATATCCTCCTCCCCACAAATAGTAATGACTTGGCCTTCCCACTCGAATTTTAACTTCTGGTGAAGGGTTGATGTCACGGCGCCAACGGCGTGTATCCATGGTCTACCCAATAGACAGCTGTAGGAAGGCTGTATATCCATCACAAAGAAGGTCGTTATGAAAACTTGTGGGCCAATCATTATTGGTAATTCTATCTCTCCCAGAACTGATCTTTTAGAACCGTCAAAGGCTCTTACTACCAAGTTACTTAGGCGTAGTGCCAATCCATCATACTCCAGCTTCACAAGGGCTTTCTTGGGCAGGACATTGAGGGATGACCCTGTGTCCACCAGTACGTGAGAAAGAACTGCACCCTTACACTCCAAGGTAATATGCAAGGCCTTGTTGTCATTACGACCTTCCGTTGTCAGATCAGTGTTGGTAAATCCTAGCCCATGACTAGCGTTGACATTTCCAACCACAGCCTCTAACTGATTGACAGTAATCTCCTCAGTCACATAAGCTGCGTGCAGGACTTTTAAAAGTGCGTTCCGATGAGCCTCGAAGCACATTAGCAATGATAATATGGAGATCTTGGAAGGTGTTTGGTGAAGCTGGTCTACTACCTTGTAATCACTTTTCTTTATGATTCTCATGAATTCATCAACCTCTTGATCAAAAGGAGTCTTCAAAGCTTCCTTGACAACTTGTTCATCTTACACCATGCTCTTCCCTTTTGCCTTAGCAGCAGCTTCTGCTTCGGCAATGGGTCTTGGAATTTGTGAAGCAAAGAGACGTCCACTTCTAGTGAAGCCTCCGCCTCCCCCCACATTGTCTATCTGAGGTGAAGAAGTTGATGATTCTATAGTGATTTTCTGCCCCTCGCAGTACAAATCTGAGCCATAATGCCAAAGGATGGCATTGTTGCTTTCGTAAGGAACTGGTCCCGGCACTGTGATAGTGACTGGACTGATAGCAGCTGCATAGGGGACCACAATGGTGTGTGGATCATAGTATATGGTAACTGGTGCTCTGACAGGAGTAGCATTTTGTCGTGAGTTGTTGGCAGGAACATTTGCAGGATCGTAGTATATTGTAACCGTTGAGATGCTTTCATCAATTGTTGCTGATGTTGTAGAAGGTACTGTTGACTGGATGGGTGTTGAAGTTGTAGCAGGAATGGTGACTGAACTTGTATCCGTTGAAGTGATTGATTGAGCCGCTGCTGGAGTTGTAGTAGAATCCGTTGGAACAATAGTTGCTGATGTTGTAGGAGTATCTGTGATCGTCGGTGAAAGAATTGTTGAAGTTGTAGGCGCTGTTGTCGTAATCTGAAGGATACCATCCTTGATAAGGCCATCTATGCCGTTTCTCAGCCTTTCACACCCATTAACTGCAATATTGCAATACCCACAGCCGAGCTCACATCGGGGAACACTTGGCATTCTAAAAGCTGAGCTTTGATTTCAACCAAAGGTGTTCGAATTTGTGCAACACTGGTGATTATGGTGGATAGTTTGCCTTCCTCAATAGCACTAATCCTAGGCCCGTTGTGACTAGGCATTGGATTCCTTGTGACATTCGGAGGAGGTGCAAAGTTGAGAGCCTTTGAGTCCACCAGGTCTTGGACTTTCATCTGTAAGGCCCTGCATTTTTAAGTATTATGTCCTGGTGCGTTTGAGTGAAATGCACACCTGGCATTGGCATCATAGTTCTTTGGAAAATTAAGAGGATCTGGAGGTGCCAATGTCCTTAACTCAACTAGGTTGAGCTTCAGGAGTTGTGGCAAGAGTGCAGCATACGACATTGGGATTGGATCAATTACCCTGTTTGCTTGTGATGGCCTTTGCTGGAAAGGACACTGTTGTTGGTTGTTATTGCTATTGTTGTAAGTTCTCTGTTGCGGATAATGAACTTGTTGTTGATACTGTGGTTGTTGTTGTTGAGGATATGCCGATTGTTGAGGAATCGGAGCTGGAATGGTAACAGCTGCTACTGACCGGTGAACATACTGAGGCCTGCCCCTGCTTGCATGGATGGAATTCGTCTCACCGGCTCTTCGGGGTCCCACAAAAGGCTTTCTGGGATTGCTAGATGAACTTGCACCACTGTCGGAAATTTTGCCCATCTTTAAGAGGCTTTCAATCCTCTCACCAGCTATGACCACATCAGCAAAACTGGTAGAGGAGAAGGCAGCCAATCTATCAATGTAGGTCCCTTGCAATGTATTCATGAACATGTTAGCCATTTCCCTCTCTGACATGGGTGGCTGGACAGCAGCAGCAAGCTGTCTCCACCTTTGAGCATACTCCCGGAAGCTCTCTCTAGAAGATTGAGACATTCCCATCAGAAGGGTCCTGTTGGGAGCCATGTCCAGGTTGTATTGATATTGATGGATGAAAGCCTCAGCCAAATCTTTCCAGCATCTTATGGTGGCTCTAGACAAGTTTGAATACCACTCTCTTGAGGCCCCAGTCAGACTGTCTTCAAAGTAGAACATCCACAGCTTTTCATCCATGGTATAAGCTTTAAGTCTTCCCAGGAAAGATTGCAGGTGAGTTCGTGGGCAGGAGGTTCCATTGTACTTCTCAAATCATGGGGGTTTGAATTTGTGGGGAATTCTCACCCCATCCACTAGCCCCATGTCCATCACACCGAAGCCCAAAGAATTCTGAGACTCCAAAGATCTCAACTTCTCAGCAATTTCGTCCAATCTCCTGTCATATACTTCATCTCCAGCTCCCATAACAGTAAACTGTTCTTCTTGGGGATCCTCTTGCAAGATTCTCCCTCCAGCAGTATTACCTTGCACATTCCTCGGGATGTTAGCCCATGGAGGGTCAAAATACAATAAAAGGAAAAGTACATCAAATGGAAATAACAACAAACAAAGAATCAGACATCCAATCCAAACTCATCTTCTCTGGCCTCCTTCAGGAGTGCCTCAGTCACTGGACCAGCTGGGTGCTCTGTAATGGTCCTAATGAGGAGGTTCCTGGTAGCAATGGCAGTAGTCAGCTTCTTATGCCTGTCCTGGTTCTTTGATCTCTTCACCCCTGCTCTGTGCTTCAACTCTGAAATTTCCTTCTGGGCTGCCAACAAAGCTTCCTGCTGCTTCCTCTCATTGGCCTCTAGCTGTTCAATCTTGGCTTGAGTTTTCTGGTCTTCTTGTGTACAGGCCTCAGTGATCCTGACCCACCTAGCCTGACTCTCTTGCAGATAGAGCTCAGTCCTAGCCTTATGAATCTTGGCTTCTTTACATGCATTCTTCAATATTTGTTCCCCAGCCCTTGCTTTCCTTATGTAATCCTCTGTCTTCTCAATTTTGGCAAGATGCTCCACCCTGAGCTTTTCCAATCTCTCAATGTCCAGACGACCATCACTCCTTTCCCAAAGAGTCTTCTTTAAAGCTTGAGATAGGTTCTCATTTCTTTCCTTTAGCTTCTCAAATTCTTCTAGGCTGACCGTTGTGTAACACGATGGGAGAACTGACTTTAGTTATGTTGCGGATAGCAAGAGTCGCCACCGACTTTTATTTTATCCAAAGGAAAGGCATAAAAGAACAGGAAAGACCTTTTAAAGGATTTTTGGGTCCGGGGGTAGGTTATGTAAAGGGAAGGTGTTAGCACCCTTTACATCCATGGTTATCCATGGGCTCTTAGTTACTTAGCTCACTTTAAAATGTTTTTTGAAATGTGTAGTGTGTGAATAAAAATTTTCTTAAGAGTTTTATAATGATCCATGTACGGATGCGTAAAAAACCTTTGTTTTGAAAATTGTTTGAAATGTGTGAAGTGTTTGAAATGTTTTTGAAGAGTGAGCAAGTATCTAAGAGGAACCTACCCTAAGTTTAAGTCTTTTCTGTTCTTGAATCCTTTAAATGGTAAGACTATCCCTATTATTAAGGAATAGGTAGTCATTACCTTGGATGTGAGGGACAACTGAAGGGTCATCTGTTATTTAGGCAACTATGGGGTGTATAAGCAATTCGAAGGGACTATCATCTTTATTCGAAAGGGACACGATCATTACGAAGGCAACATTCGAAAGGGACTTGATCTTTTATCTGTTAAGGCACTAGATGATATTAAATTGAGGGACTTTGCTTTATACACCCTACTTGACCTTTTGATTAGGCAACATGAAAGGTATCCCTAAGGAAGTGAGATGGCGATCAAAGATCGACTTACGTGTGTGAGTGTACAATTTTAATATTTATCTTTAAATTTAGTGATCTAAATTAATTTCTTACATACAAACATGTTGCACTCCCTATTTTTTACTAACCATAGCATAAAATAAATATTTAAATGTTACTATTACAATATTACATAAAAGGAACAATTACATAAAAATAATAATTAACAAATTAAATAAATAAGCAAAAATAATAATAATAATATAATTGGGTTAGTAAAATAATAATAATAATAAATCATAATATAAATGAGGTTAGTAATAATAAAATATCATATAAACATAATTAATAATGTAAATAAAAATATTAGCATAATAACCAAAAGATCAATTTTTTTTATATGAACAATTATTTTTTAAGATTAATAAGAAAATATAAGCAATTATACTAATTATTATAAAGTTTTAAGTTATATGCAAATTATAAAAATTAAGTTAATTATAAACATGTTATGAAAATAAATTATAAAATTAAATTAACAAGTTTAAAAAATTATTTACATACAAACAATTTATGTCATATTATTATATTAACAAAATTAAATTAAGAATTTTAATTTTAAGCATATTTATATATAAGAATTAAATTATGAACAAATTACATAATATTTATACATGATTAAGGTTTATAAATAATAGAATTAAATAAATAGAAGAAAGTTAGGTTTTTTAGAATTTAGAAAATAAATTAGGGTTTATAAAAATATTAGGGTTTATAATTTAATTTACAATATTAATTTAATAATAAATATATACATATATTTTTTTTAAAAATAAAAATTAGGATTAATTTCTTTAGAGAATAAATTAAAAGTTTTCTTAAATATAATATTATACATTTACATATAATGATTTAAACAAATAAGTAGAATTAATTATAAAACATAAATAGTAAAACAAAATAATTAAAAAAAAATGGATTTCAAAACTTACCTGGGGCAGGGATCGAACCCATGCCCTAAGCTTTGTAACCCTTAGACGCACAGAGCTACCACTGGGCTGCATGCGCGCTTGTGAACACCAAACAGGCAGCAATCCTTTTGTTTCTTCTCCTGCATAAAATCTTCAAAAAATAAAACAAAGCAAAATGGTCTGGGGAGGTTTTGATCCCAGGACCATTCCTTTGCAAGCCAAACGCGCACACCAACTGAGCCAAGTGTTCTAGTTGTAATATAACATAACATAAATCAAAAAATATTAAAACAAAAATTTGAATCCTTGCTGATGGCGCCAATCTTCTTCTTCTTCCTCCAACTTACCTGCGAAAATTCTTTCAACATTTCCTGCGAAATTTCCTACGAGTTCTTCCCTTCAAGAACCTGCGAATTTGAATCTCTCACAACACGTAAAATTTCAACAAATTTATTATATAAACATGATCCACACATCAAATCCAATTCAATGATGTCTTTAGAATTCATTTATATTGGTTTAAATGAGAAACCCTAAACGGCCACTCTAAACCCTAACAATGGCAACTTCATGTTCCTGTGTCGAAACTCAAATTGGATTGCCCAGAAACGTTCCTAAGCTTGTCACAAACACAAAACGATCATCAAACATAATTTATAATGCATAAACAATGGAGAACGAAAAAAATCATAAAAGTGTGATAATATTGATTCGGTTTATGCATATGGAGGCGTTTTAGATGTTGTTTATGATCCAAATATGTTCAATGAACATCATAGAACATATTACAATGCTCAAAACTCATTGAAACCCTCTCTACCTTGGAATCCGAATATGATTTTTTGAAGATTTTTGTGAAGTTTGAAGATGGCTTTGGAGGCAGAAATTTTCGTCTATAGTGTATTGCTTCATGTTGTTTATATAGGACACAATGAAATTAGGTCAAGAGTTTAACAAATTTGTGGATATTTGGACTTTGGGAGATTGAAAAAGATGTGATCTTAAATTTTGAATATTCTTGATCTAGCCTTGCCATGTTTGGATGATCTGAATTTAAATGGTATTAATCAAGTTTAAATGAGTGTTAAAACTTTCTAGAACCAAAAATCAAATCAAATATATGACTTTTATATTTTATTTCAATTTAATTTGTATTTTAATGAATAAAATTCAAATAAATATGAAATAAAAAATAAAAAATCAGAAAAAGAGTGGGTTGGGTCGTGCTTGATGAGTTTGTAAGGTTTGAATGGCAATTAGGTGGGCTCATTTAGCAAAAATTGACTTTAAGGCCTTATTTGCTTCATAAGTTTTCCTAAAATTTTCCAACTTTGCAAGGGCATAAATCCTTCAATTTTAATGCTATGAGGGTGTTCTTGGACATTTTGGAAAGCTTGAAGAGTCCTCTAACGAACCCCATTGGTTTCATGTCCATATCATTTACCATTCTCAAGTTATGCCCTTTTGAAGTTGTTGACTTTTTGTTGACTTTCAAAAGGACCTATAATGTCTTAGCTCATACCTTCCAAATGAAGCATTTTTGGGCTTGGCTTGTGAGACACAAAGTTGTAGAGAATTCAATTTCCTTCAAAATGAGCTTTGGATGGAAAATTGGTGATAAAGCATGTGAAAGTTATGGCTGGTCAAAGCTCAGTTGACTTTTCCTGAGGAAACCCTAATTTAGAAACTCCTGATTCTTGATGATCTGAAATATCCTTGATGAATCATGATCAACCCTTGATCAAATGATGAATTTTACTTCATATACTTGATGTTGGCAAAAAATCATGAAGTTTGACTTTGGTTTGACCACAGTTGACCTCAGTTTGACTTTTTAACTGCTTTGACTGGTTTTGACTTATCTGATCATCTGACTGAGCAAACTTTTGAGAAAAGTCTTGAAACCTGTCATGGGGGTTCTTAAACACATATAAGATGTTATGAAGCTCACTTGAAGTCTTGGAAGTCCATTTAGCCTGATTAAAGTCAAAACCCTAGTTTTGGATGCACTGCTTAGGAGGATGCATTGTCTGAGGGAATTGTCAAACTTTCTGACTATTTGTGAACTTTCTGAACCTTGTGAACCTCATAAGATGTCTTGTGAACCTTGTGAACCTCATGGGAGGTCTTGTGAATCTTGTGAACCTTGTGAGCCTCATAAAGTGTCTTGTAAACTTCATGAACCTCATGAAAGGTCTTGTGAACCTTGTGAACCTCATAAAGTGTCTTGTAAACTTCATGAACCTCATGAAAGGTCTTGTGAACCTTGTGAATCTTCTTAGCACACAAAGTCTTGTATTGTGAGGGCAAATTTTGGGGTGCAACACGTTGCTGCAGGTTGTACTGTAGATGGTCCAGGTATGTCCTCCAAGGTGAAAGGCATTCCAGTAATCTGAGCTCTAGTATAGGACCAGTCATAATATTGAGCTAAAGCAACATTATTACATCTTCCAAGAATAGCCATCCCTTTTGTCTGGATGTTGTCCCAAGCCCAGGATGCTTGTCTGACAGCAGCTGAATTAGGTTTCACTTTACAATACAGGGTCTCAGCTAAATCTTGTCCTCTGGGAGGGTGAACCAAAGCATAACCCAGTTGTCTCTTAAAAAACAAAGGATTGTAGTTGATGCAACCCTTTACTCCTATCAGAGGCACATTTGGGTATTGTCCACAGCTGGTGATAATGTCCTTGCCTTTGGTGCTCTGGGTGCACCATCTAATATCATCTGAAGTCAAAGCAATGAGCCTCTTAGCCCAATTCTTCTGTTGGTGGGGATTCAGGAAGGCATTTGTCTAAGGCAGGTGCCTGAGTAGACAGGTATAAAATAAAGGAGCACATCATCTCACCAACTTCCCTCTCTGTTTCTCATTCCTCTGATGGATGGAATAATAAAAATCTCCCAATAATGTAGGCACTGGGTTCTTTAGAAGAAACAAATGGATGACATTCTTGCTGACAAATTTGGGCTCATCTGCAAACAGTATAGCCCCAAATATGCTGAGGGCTAACAGTGCACAGACTTTCCTCCACTCTCCCAATGAAGCCTTCAGGATGGCCTGAGAAATCAAGAAGTCTAAGTGCAAACCAGGGATCCCAGCTTTTGTTGTCATACTTTGCTCAATCAAGGCAGGCTCCAGGTACAATGCCTCTGCTATCTCTTCATTTCGGGGAGCTGGCATCTATGTGTTGAAAGGGATTCCACCCCTGATAGGTACTCCAATCAATGAAGAAAACTCTTCCAGTAGAGGCCCTAACTGAAAGTCTGGGAATGTGAAACATCTCAAAGGAGGGTCATAAAACTACAAGCATGTGTGGATCATGCTCCTCTGAGAAGGGTCAAGATCCATAACCATATCCAGGATTCCTCCATAATGCTCTCTAAACAAAGGGATATAATCAGGTGTGATGAGCGACTGGACCTGCCTAATAACAGTCAACACAGGCTCAAAGAAATGGTAGGATATGTTGCTCTTCCTGGGAGTAGTCATGAGTGTTGCTGAAGAAACTGAAGATAAGTGCTGATGAAGATCACAGACTGATGCTGGAAATGAGCCACTGACAGGCTGATGCTGGTGATGATGAAGATAGCTGAAGCAAAGGTCTATGCAGAAGAAGGGGTCAAAACCAAACCAGATATGATGTGGATACCCTAAAAAACAAATAAACAAATGTTAAATGATGCAATGATGATATATACAAATGATATGCAAGGGTTTGTGATCAAGCTGGATCTGATTATCTGTCTTGCTATGTATGTTCAACGGTCCAGATGAAGGCTTAGAAATCCAGTAACCAAGGTGGGGGACTCAAATAAAGAGTCACATATCCACTGTTAATCACAAGAACAGTCCAAAATGAGGTACTCTTAAACATTATGGTAACATGGTATGATGGGGCCAAAGGTACCTGCAAACCTGTAAATAGCCCAACCCCCCTCACAGGTAGTGTTCTAGAACAAGGATCCTCAGACTTGGATCAGTTATGAGAAGTGTAAACACTTCTAACCCGGAGGTACAGTGTTTACAATAACCATAAATGATCCTCCTCTAATTCACCTCAGCTTCTGAAGGTCATAATAAAGGTCATCCAGACTTAGCAGGCTTCCCAGATAGCCCTAGCACTACAGGAAATCTGTAGCACAGAGTTCTCAAGAAGAAACCCACATCTGAACCGTGTTTCATATTCCCGCACCAGACCGAAATGGAATGGGAAAGAACATGAACCACTCTAGCCTAGGTGTCACTCAGGTCCCAGGTATAGGACCTTAAACTCTCAATGGAACCCCACCCACCAAAACAGAAGCCAGATCCAACAATGATAACGACAGTATGAAATATGAAAAACTGTAAAGGAAAGCAATAAATAAAGCTGTACATAAAGCAATAAATAAAGCAAATAAATAAACACCATTAGCACATAACACCCCAATAAACACAAATTAAACAAGCGCTAGGAGGAACCCACAAAAAGAACCAGAAGCCCTGGTTACAGTATAAGGGTCCCCAACAGAGTCGCCAAGCTGTCGCTCCCACCAAATGACACCTGGTCAGAAGGGGTACAGACGCGAACGGTCGGCGAAAGGGAAAGAAATGAAAAGAGTCGTCAGCTAGGCATTTTTATCCCGAAGGAAAGGTAATGCTGCATAGACCTAAGAAAAGATGGATAAGACGGTTGCGAACCAGAGAAACTGAGAAAAGGGGTTGGTTACAACCTGGGAAGGTATTAGCACCCAGATTGTCCTCCGTACTCGACGGGATCCACGCTTGAAAGTTTGTGTTTAAAAGGGGTAGTGTCAGTGCTATTTGGTGTGCAAAAGTTGGAAAAGAATGCAAGTGTCAGTGCAAAAGAAATGTGAAGTGAAGTAAAGATGTGTCAGTGTAAGGAAAGAATATGAAGCTCAAGACTATGAGGCTTAATGAATAATGCTGGAAGAGGGGGAATATACATAGACTTTTGTTCGATAACTGTTAAGTTATGCCTACGTATCCTCTCGTGCAATGAGGAAGTCAGAACACCGTAGTTCGACTCAAAGAGACTGAAAGATAAGTTGACTGATGAACTGCTTACTTGTCTATGCTCAAGTGTATGACCTGTCTGGCTCAGGTGCAAACTGTCTTGCATTAGATGGAAGAAGCAAGTTCTCGTTTATGAGTGAAGATGATGAGAAAAGAATCCCGGAGGAGACGATTATTGTTTGTTTTTGTGCTTTCAATTTTTTATTGCTTTTTGAAGTTTGTCATAAGAAAATGAGCTTAAGCCTAAACCAGGGGTTAGTAAACTCATCACATCCTCCCTCTGATTAGGGGTAATGAGAATGCCTTAAGTATGAAGTAAACACCTCACACTTAATCACCATGATGTAGGATTAAGGTCATTAACCTACTTGTATTTATTTAGATGTTTTTGTTGTTTTTGTTTAGTGTTAAGTAATGAGTTTAAGCCATAATCAAGGATTTAATGGACCCATTACACCATCCTTGTCACACCCCAAATTTTACCCCTAATCTTCATTCACGCATTTCGTCTCATCATTAACGTATCATTGTGCATATTAGTCATGTTGGGAATGTTAGGTTAGGATTTTAGCTGTGAAGTAAGAGGTAGGGTTTGGTTCGTCTGTGTATTCATTCATGATCTATTTTAAATTAGAGATTGACCTAATTCATGGTTACAGGGCCGAGACCATTTGGTTCTATGCAAGTTTAGAACATATTGCTAGTTTTAAATTCCATTTTATTTTTTAGGTAATTTTCAAGTTCATTTTTTTCCCTTCATAATTCAAGTTCAATTCATGTTCCTTTACATATTCAATTGCATTTTTCAAATTTCAGCTTCTACTCCAAGTTTAAATTTCAAATTCTAGTTGTCTTTTCTTTTTTTCCCTTTTATTATTCCAAGTTCAATTTCCAAAATTCATTCCAAATTTCTAATCCCATCTCTTTTTTTTTAGTTTATTCCTACATTTCAAGGTTTATTTTCATTCCATTTCATTTTCAATTTAAGATTCAAATTTTATTCAAGTCTAAATACAAGTTCTCAATTTAATTTTTTTTGTCTTCATTTTCAAATCTCAATCCAATTCTTTTTATTCAATCTCAATTCTTATTCTAATTTTAAGATTCCATTTCAACTTCTATATTGTAACACGGTGGGAGAACTGACTTTAGTTATGTTGCGGATAGCAAGAGTCGCCACCGACTTTTATTTTATCCAAAGGAAAGGCATAAAAGAACAGGAAAGACCTTTTAAAAGATTTTTGGGTCCGGGGGGTAGGTTATGTAAAGGGAAGGTGTTAGCACCCTTTACATCCATGGTTATCCATGGGCTCTTAGTTACTTAGCTCACTTTGAATTGTTTTTGAAAATGTGAAGTGTGTGAATAGAAATTTTCATAAGAGTTTGATAATGATCCATGTACGGATGCGTAAAAAACTTGTATTTTGAAAATTGTTTGAAATTGTGAAATGTTTGAAATTTGTTTTGAAATAGTGAGCAAGTAACTATGAGGAACCTACCCTAAAGTTTAAGTCTTTCTGTTCTTTATCCTTTAAGTGGTAAGACTATCCCTATTATTAAGGAATAGGTAGTCATTACCTTGGATGTGAGGGACATGTGAAAGGGACATCTGTTTAATGAAGGCAACTGTAGGGTGTATTAAGCATTTTGGAGGGACTGTCATCATTATTTGAAAGGGACAAGATCATATTGAAAGGTAACCATTAAGGGACTTGATGACTTTTCTTTCAAGGGACTTTTGCTTTATACACCCCACTTGACCTTGTGATTAGGCAACATTGAGAGGCAACCCTAGAAAGTGAGATGGCGATCAAGGATCGACTTACGTGTGTGAGTGTTTAATTTTACATTTATCTTATAATTTACATGATCTAAGTTCAATTTTAAATATCATACATATTTACACTCCCTATTTTTACTAACCATAGCATAAAATTAAATAAATTAAATATTACAAAAAATTACACCAAGGAGCAATTACAACAATGATAATAAACAATTTAAAATAGATAACAAAATAAATAAATAAATAAGCAAAATATGATAAGTAAAATAATTAAGCAATTTAATTGGGTTAGTAATAATAATTAAAAATAAATGGGGTTAGTGAAAAAATAAATGGATTAGTAATAAACATGATTAGTAATAATAATAATAATTAAAATAAATGGAGTTAGCAAAAATATTATAAGAACATAATTAAAATAATAAGCAAAAAGAATACTATAATAATTAAAAGATTAGATTTTAATATGGAAAATTATTTTTTAAAAAAAATAAAAGAAAATATGAACAATTAAGTAATTATTATAACATTTTGAATTATATACAAATTATTAAATTATTTTTAAACATATTATAATCACAAAATTAAATTAGCATAGATTCAATTATTTCTAAACACATATTTAAAAATTATTTATGTAAAAAATTTAGATTATAAACAAGTTATAGAAATATTTACATATTATAAAAAAAAATAGAATTGATTATAATTGTATTTACAAAATTTAATTATATTAAATAGAATTTAAACAAATTATAAAAATATGATTGAGTTTTTTAAAGTAAAAGAAAATTAGGGTTTTGTGAAAATTGTTAAGATTAGAAACTTTTTTAAGAAAATAAATTAGGGTTCATAATTTAATATACAATATTAATAATATTAAGTTAATGAATATATACACATTATATTTTAAATACATAATAAAAAAACTAATTTTTGAGTTTAGAAAATAATAAAGAAAACAAAATAAAAAAGGTTGGAACTCACCTGGCTGGGGTTTGAACCCAGGAAGCCTAGCTTGACAACAACAAAACGCACCACCAGGCCATCAGCGCACGTGTGATAAGGGAATGGACCAATTTTGTTTTATGCAGTAAACCTGAAAAATCACAAAAATAAGAAAAACCAAAAGGTCTGGGGGAGAATTGAACCCAGGACCTCTTAAGCAAACAAACATACACATGACCATCCCAGCTAGGTGAGCGAATCTGATATTATGATGGCAATAAAGCATAATATATAATACTTCATGATTAACTTGAAAAATAAAGAAAAAATGCACAAAGCCAGGTTTCGAACCAGTGACCTCACGCAGCACACAAACTAGCCTTACCACTGAGACAAACGTTCGTTTGTGAAATATAAACAGAGACAAAATCATAATATTTTAAAACAATAATTTGAATATGGATTTCGCGCACAGCTTCTTCTTCTTCTACCTTTTACCTGCGAAAATTCATATGATTTTACCTACGAATTTTCATGCGTGTTCTTCCATATTCAAAACCTGCGAAAATCAAACACCCACAAAACAGTACAATTTCTTTCAATTGATCAGTGTATTATGATCCTCATGGTTCACACAACATCCCTATGTTCTTAAAATTTATTTATTTTTGGTCTAGCATGAAACCCTAAAAACTCAACCGAAACCCTAACAATGGCTTCCTTTGATTCTGGTCACGAAACTTAAATTCAATTGTCCAGAAAGCTTCACCACATCAAAACAAATCATATTAGTAGGTCACAATCAACAAACAACACATAAATCAATGGAATCGAAAACAAGTTATGGATGACATAAAACCGATTCGGTTTGTGCATTACAACATGGTTTTGATGTTTATGAGTAATGATTCATGATCAGTGAGGTCCAAGGATTCTTCTTGTGTCCTTAAAATACCTTAAAGAGCTTTGTATTGAGGAATCCGAATTTGAGTTTGTGATGGATTTTTTGGTTTGCAAACTTACTCTTGGGGCTGTGAAATTCGTGGCTTTGGTTAGGGTTGTGTCAAGTACTTATAACATGATCAAATGAGGCTGAAAAACTAGGTCATTGTATAGAAGATTTGATATGAAAAGATTCAAAAATATCATGCCTTAAAAATCAAATATTCTTGTATGAACACTTGCTATTTTTGGCTAATTCTCATGATTTTCTTTCCACTTCAATTCTAATCAAATTTATGATTTTCTAGAAGCTTGATCCAATTTAAATCTTACATTTTCATATTTTATTTTTATTTAAAATGATTTTTAATGAATTAAATCAAAATAAATAAAAATAAAATAAAAAAAATCTGATTTTTATTGACTTGGGTCGTGCATGAAGTTATTGTATGGATTGGGTCATCATTTGGCAAGCCCATTTGGAAGAAATTGGTTTTAGACCTCCATTTTCATCATAAACCAACCCAAAATTTCCCAACTTTTCAAGGGCACACACCCTTCAATTTTAATGGTATGAGGGTGTTCTTGGACATTTTGGAAAGCTTGAAGAGTCCTCTAACCAACCCCATTGGTTTCATGTCCATATCATTTACCATTCTCAAGTTATGCCCTTTTGAAGTTGTTGACTTTTTGTTGACTTTCAAAAGGACCTATAATGTCTTAGCTCATACCTTCCAAATGAAGCATTTTTGGGCTTGGCTTGTGAGACACAAAGTTGTAGAGAATTCAATTTCCTTCAAAATGAGCTTCGAGTGGAGACTTGGTGATGAAGTATGTGAAAGTTATGGCTGGTCAAAGTTCAGTTGACTTTTACTAAGGAAACCCTAATTTAGAAACTCCTGATTCTTGATGATCTGAAATCTCCTTGATGAATCATGATCAACCCTTGATCAAATGATGAATTTTACTTCATATACTTGATGTTGGCAAAAAATCATGAAGTTTGACTTTGATTTGACCACAGTTGACCTCAGTTTGACTTTTTAACTGCTTTGACTGATTTTGACTTATCTGATCATTTGACTGAGCAAACTTTTGAGAAAAGTCTTGAAACTTGACATGGCGGTTCTTAAACACATATAAGATGTTATGAAGCTCACTTGAAGTCTTGGAAGTCCATTTAGCCTGATTAAAGTCAAAACCCTAGTTTTGGATGCACTGCTTAGGAGGTGCATTGTCTGAAGGAATTGTCAACTCTTCTGACCAATTATGAACTTTGTGAACCTTGTGAACCATCATAAAATGTCTTGTGAATATCATGGGAGGTATTGTGAACCTTGTGAACCTTGTGAACCTCATAAAGTGACTTGTAGACTTCATGAACCTCATGAAAGGTCTTGTAAGCATTGTGAATCTTGTGAACCTTCATGAAGTGACTTGTAGACTTCATGAACCTCATGAAAGGTCTTGAAAGCATTGTGAATCTTGTGAACCTTGTGAACCTTCATGAAATAACTTGTAGACTTCATGAACCTCATGAAAGGTCTTGAAAGCATTGTGAATCTTGTGAACCTTGTGAACCTTCATGAAGTGACTTGTAGACTTCATGAACCTCATGAAAGGTCTTGAAAGCATTGTGAATCTTGTGAACCTTGTGAACCTTTATAGCACACAAAGTCTTGTATTGTGAGGGCAAATTTTGGGGTGCAACAGCTGCCCCTGTTCAATTTTCTGAAACCTGAGGGGTTAGATTGGTATATTTGCCAGTCGTGACCTGGAAGGTTGAAGGGGATTGAACACAAAAGCCCAAAAATTTGCACTCACCAGTGCATAGAGTGATACCAGTGGCTAATTGAATATGTTTGAGTGGGCTTAAAGATGCCACTTGGAAAAAAGTTCTTCAGATACATTTCCTAGAGAATAAAGTAGTCCAAAATATGGAGGTATAATGATAGCTGTCAGGAGGATGCAGCAGTCCTGAGGTATTGATAACATGCTTTCAGGATGATGAAGCAGTCCTGAGGTAATAATATGTTTTTAGGAGGATAAAGCAATCTTGAGAGATTGATAATAGGCTTTCAGGAGGATGAAGCAATCCTGAGGTAATGATGATAGCTATCAGGAGGATAAAGCAGCCCTGAGGTAATAATATGATTTCAGGAGGATAAAGCAATCCTGAGGTATAAGAAGCTGTCAGGAGGATAAAGCAATCCTGAGGTAATAATAAGCTTTCAGGAGGATAAAGCAATCCTGAGGTATAAGGAGCTGTCAGGAGGATAAAGCAATCCTGAAGTAATAATAAGCTGTCAGGAGGATGAAGCAATCCTGAGGTACAAGAAGCTGTCAGGAGGATAAAGCAGTCCTGAGGTACAAGAAGCTGTCAGGAGGATAAAGCAGTCCTGAGGTACAAGAAGCTGTCAGGAGGATGAAGCAGTCCTGAGGTAATAATATGATTTCAGGAGGATAAAGCAGTCTTGATGTAGTGATGCTTTCAGGAGGATAAAGCAATCCTGATGTACTAGAAATTTTCAGGAGGATAAAGCAGTCCTGATGGATGATATGCTTTCAGGAGGATAAAGCAATCCTGAGGGATGATTACTTTCAGGAGGATAAAGCAGTCCTGATAATCATAAGTCTGTTTGCTGGATAATTAACCTGAAAACAAGGTAGCATTCTGTATGATAATATTAGTTTATGTATTATGTATGCATGTATGATATGATGTATTTAAGTAATGTATTATGTATCTATGTATATGTATGATATGATGTAAATGATGTATGTATGATATGATGCTGCCTGAAGCGTCTAGATATCTTCGTATAACAACTGCTGACCAGGGAAAATAAATCCCGATTCGTTGTCGAAGAATATGAGGGACTCGTTCCTGTCTTGTTTAATATTATACATAACCTTCCGCATGCTGGGGATAGTAAGGTATAGATAACCTCCCGTATGCTGGGGATAGTAAGGTATACATAACCTTCGTCTTCGTTTGATAGTAGGGCAGATATAACCTCCCGTCTTCGTTCGTCGTACCCTTATTGGAAAGTAAATTCCCGTATATCCGTATGAGGATAAAAGAGATGGATATAAATTTCAGGGGAGATGAGACTTTATGAAGATGGATTCGTCCTACTGAGGGTTTGTAGCTGTTTTGTAGAGATGAACCGGTGAAGCTTCGTTGAAATCCTTCCCTCGTTCGTCCTTAGTAAATACTATTACTGCATTTCCATGCATTTCTGGTAAACATCAATCATATTAAGCATACATGCATTTCTTGTAAACATCAATCATATTCAAAGGCATACATACATTCAAACACAACCAATGGACGTTTCGCTTATGTAAATAGGGTAAAAGTAAATCAGGATTCAAAAATGGATCTTTATTTATATCAAAGAATGACCCATACATGGGTAAGTTTGTACAAGGAGACATAAACCTTAGTAAGAGGTCTTTTTCATAAAGTTTTACAAAACAAAGAGAATCAGCTATGTGGGAAATAATCCTATTGAGTTTCAATTCTACTATTGCCATTATCTTCAAGTATCTCATCTTCTGCTGTTGAGACGGAAACGATTGGATTGAGCTTTATCTGTTCGAGCTTGAGTAAGTAATACGACTGGTTGCAGTTTCATGGGTGATCCCAACGAGACATAGTCATACGCTTTAATCCCTAACTTTTGCCTGGATTGCCCTTTCAGGTTTTCAATCCACCGGGATACCCTTTTTTGCCCAAGCCGCCTTTTCAGGTTTTCGACTTGCCGGGTGTACATCTTTTTATATATATCCCTAATTTTTGCCCAAACCCTTTTGGTTTGCCGGGATGCCCTTATTTTTGCCTAGGCCTGTCAACCTAGCGGGTCTCTTTTTATGCGTAGTATTTTTTAACTATGTCTGCGTTTACAGGCTGTGGGAAATCTTCACCATCCATTGTAGTGAGTATCATGGCACCTCCTGAAAACACTGTCTTGACTACAAATGGTCCTTCATATGTTGTAGTCCACTTGCCCCTAGGATGACCCTGTGGTAATATGATACGCTTGATTACCAAGTCACCAGCCTGATATACCTTTGGCTTAACCTTCTTGTTAAAAGCTTTGATCATCCGTTTCTGGTACATCTGGCCATGACAAACTGCTGCTAGCCTCTTCTCGTCAATCAAATTTATCTGATCGAGGCGGGTCTGAATCCACTCATCTTCATCCAAGCCTGCATCCTTCATAATTCTTAAGGAGGGAATCTGAACTTCAATGGGCAGAACTGCTTCCATACCATAGACTAAGGAGAATGGGGTTGCCCCTGTTGAAGTTAGTATTGTGGTACGATAACCATGAAGAGCAAATGGTAACATCTCATGCCAATCCTTATAAGTAACAGTCATCTTCTGTACAATCTTCTTAATGTTCTTATTAGCAGCTTCAACTGCCCCATTCATCTTTGGCCGATACGGAGAAGAGTTGTGATGCTTAATCTTGAACTGCGTGCAGAGATCAGTAATCATAGTGTTGTTCAGATTAGAGCCATTGTCAGTAATAATCCTTTCAGGGATGCCATACCTACATATGGGATTATTCTTAATGAATCGAGCCACAACATACTTAGTAACAGATGCAAATGAAGCTGCCTCCACCCACTTCGTGAAGTAATCAATAGCAACCAGGATGAAACGATGCCCATTAGAAGCAGTAGGCTTGATCTCACCAATCATATCAATGCCCCACATGGCAAAGGGCCAAGGAGCAGTCAACACATTCAATGGTGAGGGAGGTATATGTACTTTATCAGCATAGATTTGACATTTATGACAAGTTCTGGAGTGTTGATAGCAATCAGCTTCCATGGTAGACCAATAGTAACCTGCTCTCAAAATCTTCTTTGCCATGGTATGACCACTAGAATGAGTGCCAAAGATTCCATCATGCATATCTTCCATAATCTCAATTGCTTCCTTCTTATCCACACAATGAAGCATAGTTGAATCATGATTGCGCTTATACAAAATCCCATTACTCAAAAAGAACTTAGCAGAAAACCTTCTCAGAAACTTCCTATCTTTGACAGATGCCCCTTCAGGGAATTCCTGAGCTTCAAGATATCTTTTTACCTCATAGAACCAAGGATTTTCTTCTGCCCCTTCAGTGTCAATCTCATTGCAGTATGCAGGCTTTTCAAATCTATCAATATTAATCTTAGGAGCTTCATCATCCCAACTGATCTCAAACATGGATGCCATGGTGGCCAATGCATCTGCCAACTGATTCTCTCTCCGTGGAATATGTCCAAAGGTAATTTCTTTAAAATGTGGGATCAAAGACAACACATGCTCTCTGTAAGGAATGAGGTTATCATGTTTGGTATCCCAATCTCCTTTAATTTGACTTACTACCAGGGCTGAATCTCCATACACATCAAGGAACTGAATCTTCATATCAATAGCAGCTTTAATACCCAGGATACATGCCTCATACTCAGCCATGTTATTTGTACAATAGAAACAAAGTCTGGAAGTAATCGGGGTATGACAACCTTCAAGGGAACTAATCACAACACCAACACCATTACCAAGTGCATTAGATGCACCATCAAAAACCATAGTCCATCGGGATCCTTGTTCAGGTCCGTCATATTGTCCAGGTTCTTTGGTAATAATCATAATGTCTTCATCAGGGAACTCAAAACTCATTGAATGGTAATCATCCACTGCTTGATGAGCAAAATGATCAGCAACAACACTTCCCTTGATGGCCTTCTGAGTAGTATACTGTATATCATATTCTGTCAAGATCATTTGCCATCTTGCAATTCTTCTGGAGAGAGCAGGTTTCTCAAATATGTACTTGATTGGATCCATCTTCGAAATCAACAAGGTAGTATGAGTCAACATATACTGTCTTAGTCGGCGAGCAGCCCATGCCAAAGCGCAGCAAGTTTTCTCGAGCAGTGAGTATCTTGTTTCACAGTCGGTAAACTTTTTGCTAAGGTAGTATATTGCCTGCTCTTTTCGACCAGACTCGTCATGTTGCCCCAACACACACCCCATTGAGTTGTCTAACACTGTTAAGTACATAATCAAGGGTCTTCCATCAACTGGTGGCATAAAAATTGGAGGTTCTAGCAGGTATCTCTTGATTTCATCAAAGGCAGTTTGGCACTCATCATTCCATTCCATCACTTGATCTTTCTTCAGCAACTTGAAAATTGGCTCACAGATGGCAGTTAATTGGGAAATAAATCTTGCAATGTAATTCAATCGTCCCAAGAAACCTCTAACCTCCTTCTCAGTACGGGGAGCCGGCATCTCTCGTATAGCTTTTACTTTTGCAGGATCCACTTCAATACCTTTCCCACTGACAATAAAACCCAGGAGCTTTCCAGATCTAACTCCAAAAGTACACTTGTTTGGGTTTAGTCTCAACTTGTATTTCTTCAACCTCTCAAACAACTTATGCAGATGATCAAGATGTTGTTCTTCATTCTGGGATCTGGCTATCATATCATCCACATATACCTCTATCTCATGATGAATCATATCATGAAACAAAGCCACCATAGCACATTGATATGTTGCCCCTGCATTCTTCAAACCAAATGGCATCACCTTATAACAAAAGGTGCCCCACTGTGTAACAAATGTTGTCTTCTCCATATCTTCAGGAGCCATCTTGATTTGATTGTAACCAGAGAAACCATCCATAAAAGAGAATACCTTATGCTGAGCAGTGTTATCTACCAGGACATCAATATGAGGAAGTGGGAAGTCATCTTTGGGGCTAGCCTTGTTCAGATCCCTGTAGTCTACACACATACGTACCTTACCATTGTCGCTCCCACCAAATGAAGCTAAGTCAGATAGGGTACAGACGCGAACGGTCGGCAAGAGGGACAATGAGAACACACAGCCGTGAACTCACTGGAGATGAATAGAGTCGCCAGCTAGGCATTTTTATCCCGGAGGAAAGGCAATGCTGCATAGACCTAGAAAGAGATGGATAAGACGGTTGCGAACCAGAGAGACTGAGAAAGGGGGTTGGTTACAACCTGGGAAGGTATTAGCACCCAGATTGTCCGCCGTACTCGACGGGATCCACGCTTGAAAGATTTGTGTTTTAAAGGGGTAGTGTCAGTGCAAACTGTGTATAAAATAACTGGAAAAGGATGTACAGGTGTCAGTGTAAAAGAAGTGAAGTGTGATATATATGCAGTGTCAGTGTAAGGATGAGAGTATGCTCAAGATCATGAGGCTAAAAGAATGATACTGGAAGGAGGGGGAATATACAGAGGCTTTTGTTCGATAACCGTCAAGTTATGCCTACGTATCCTCTCGTGCAATGAGGAAGTCAGAACACCGTAGTTCGACCCAAAGAGACTGAAAGGTGAATTGACTTGTGAACTGCTCATTTGCCTATGCTCAAGTGTATGATCTGTCTGGCACAGATGCAAACTGTCTTGCATTAGACGAAAGAAGCGAGTTCTCGTTTGTGAGTGAAGATGATGAGAAAAGAATCCCGGAGGAGACGATTATTGTTTGTTTTTGAGTTTTCAGTCTTTTATTGCTTTTGAAAGTTTGTCATAAGTTAATGAGCTTAAGCCTAAACCAATGGATTTAGTAAACTCATCACATCTTCCCTCTGATTAGGGGTAATGAGAATACCTTAAGTGTGAAGTCAGATTCTCACACTTAATCACCTTTGGTGCAGGATTAAGATCATTAACCTACTTGTGATTATTTAGATGTTTTTGTTGTTTTTGTTTAGTGTTGAGTAATGAGGTTAAGCCATAATCAGGGATTAAACAGACTCATTACACCATCCTAATAGAAGGATAATAGATGAGAATGTTTAAGCTGAGGAAAGCTCCTCAACTTAATCCATGATTAGGGATTAAACTCATGACAAAACAAGCCTTTGATTAAGTGGATTTTATTTAATGATATGATGATGAAGTGATTTTTATGATTTGTAAGACAACTTGAGGGGGACTTGTCCATTAACACTAGGGTTAGTCCTTCTTAACCATTTAAGGAAGAATTAGAACCCTAATGCAAGGCCCAAGTTACAAGTGTGATGTCTTGATGATTATTAGATGGATTGATTGAAGGAGTTAAACACATTAAGGGATTAACACTTAGGATTAAAGTTATACACTCCATCCTAAGAGAAGGATGCAGGCATAAGCTTAATCACAAAGCCTTAAAGCCTTTAGGGTTTAATCCCTGATTATGAGGTGAGAAGAGAAGACTCAAAGAGACACAAAGGTGAAAACTAAGAGGGGGGACTAATCAAAACCCTAATCATTTTCATGCTTGGTTGTTCCTAAAGTTTGTGAGGTTTACAAGAGAAGTCTTCAATGGAACCACCAGGAAGCAGATGAAGGGATCAAGAGAAGCAAAGCAACTTGCTTCATTTAAGAAGTCAAGTCACTTGAAGAAAGAGAGTGGGAGGAAGAAGAATGAGCAAGCTCAAACTCAAACACATATAAAAATGCAGCAAGTATGCATAAAAGAGATGAAGAGAAGTTGTGAGAAGTGAAGGCAAATTCACTTCTCAGAATCACTTACCACCTGACAGGGTTAGGAAAGAAATGCAATGCAATGCAAAATGGGATGAGATGACATGATGAGGAACAAAACCAGAAGCATATACATGATGCTAATGATGCTATGAGATGCTACAAACATGAGGCAGCACATGGAAATGGACATACAAGTTTATGAATGCCAATGAAGCAAGTTAGAGCACATGAACATACATGAAAAGTTATGGAAGGCACATGGCATACAACATGACAAATGCAAGATGCAATGATCAAACATGTTTTCTATATGTATTATGATGTCAAATGAATCAAATGGATGCTTGAAATGTCATGGCAAGTCATGTTATGCAAGAGAATGCAAGATGGATGCATATGGAAGCCCAAATTAGGGTTTATGAACCAAACATCAAACAAAAGTCAAAGTCAGAAGCAAACCCTAAGATAAAAAATGGAAAATGCCACACAAAGGACCTATAATCCCATACTAAACCAATGCCCAAAGGAGAGGTCTCAACTCTTAACCAAACTCAAGTTATGATTTTTACAAGATTCTAGGGTTTTTAGGGTTCCTAAACAAGAAAAATGTCAAACAAAATGAAAATGAAGTATCAAACCATGGCCTTTTAATCTTACAAACTACATGCCAAACACAATGCAATGCAAAAAGAATCAATGTCCAACTCTTCATGGATAGGCAGAAATGATTTTTTGAACTATGGATCAAATTAATGCACAAAAATGATTTTAATTCAATGAAAAATTCTCAAAATGCATCAAGATCAAAAAAGAAATTTGGTTTGAAGGTTGGATAATGTTTCTAAATGTCTTAGAACATTTCATGAATTTTTTGGTGATTTTTAAATACCTAAAAGTATTTTTAATGAATTAATTTTCATTAATCAATTAAAAATAATCTTTTAAATATTTAAAAATACTTTTTTAATGCTAAAAATGAAAATAAAAATATTTTTGTGTCATAAAAATTAATGAAATTCAGGATAAAAAATTTCATAATTTTTAAACAAGTTTTGCTATTTTAAATAAATCATGCAAATTTAATGAAAAAGAAATGAAAATAAATAAATAAATGGAGAAGTAATCAGAAGGAGAGGCTAGGATTGCTTCTGGGTTCAAAAGTGTTGACCAGCGCGCATCTGGACGGCTGGGGTTGCATCTGAGTTAATTAACCTAATTATGATTTAATTAATTAATGAGAGTGGATTAGGGCTAAGCAAAATGATCTGGGCCCTTCATGCGCGCGGGAGGTCAATGGAGTCAACCAATCCAACGCCCCACATTCAAATGGCACTAATGACCTGAGATTAGGGCAAAGCAAATTCAGGTGACCGGAGGGGAGCTCCGGTCATCTTCCCCGGCGACCCCAAAACCCTAGAATACGATTCAGGCCACCCCAAGCTAAATTAAACGCCCAGAAACAATCCTCACACCTCTAGCAACTCAAATCACCAATTAATCATCATTTATTCAGCAAGAACAGGTTGAATCGAAACAAAACAAAAATGGGGCCAAACTTTCAGACACTCATGAAATGCTCATTTTTTCACCATTTTCGATTCTAAACATATCACAATGATCCTTAAAGCATGTACTTTCAGTTTATAACAAAAAATCAAAGCTTTAAGAGAATGTGTTCTTGGCCATACCTTAGATGGAGACTCCTGTTTCTGGACTTTCAAAGCTGTTCTTTGGTGCAAGCTTGCTCCACTGATCCCCCTGGTGCTAATGGCAGGCTTAGAATGAGCTTAAGCAAGCTATTTTGAGAAGTTCCAATCTGATATAGCAGAAAATGAGCTCTGTGTATAGGCTGTTTTTAGATCAATGTGAAGGGTGGTTTTGGTTCCTTTTGATGTGCTTGACTTGTTGGTGAAGAAGAATGGTGTGTTTGATGGTTGGATAAAGGGATTCGAAGAGTTCTGGTTCTGAGGATGAGAAATGGTGAAGCTCGGTTCATGCTGGTTTCAGGCTTATGCTTTGTTGGTTTGTGATCAATAATACATGGTGAGATGAGTAGTGGGATTTGTTTTAGTGTTTGAGGCCTGTGGAGACAGATTCGAAGGAAAATGCAAAATGGAGTGTTTTTGTGAATGTGATGCCATGGCCTGTTTCAGCTTGGCTTGGTGTTATGTTTGGATAGCAAATGGAAAGTATAAACAATCCCCATTGGCCAGAGGATGTGACATGGCCTGCTGTGATTGGGATGTTTGCTTTTGCCAAAAGTCAACTTTTTGTAAGGAAAGGTATGGCTTGGTGCTAGGCTTGGTACAAGGGCTAGGGCTGGCGCAGCATGGTGAGGTGAGATGCTATGGCTGGTTCAGCATCCAAGAAATCAAGTGGGTGAGATGTGATGATAGTTTTTGCAAGTTGCTTACTTTTGAAACTTCATGAAAAAGTCTTGTTACACAAACCATAAACATGTGATCTTTGGTCCAATTCTGATTTTTAGAACTCATGTGATGTTTGTACATTGGTTTGAAGTGAATTAGAAGTTACAAATGGCCTTGGTTCATGATTTTGCAAATTTCTCATTTGAGGCATGTCTTGAAAATTAGTGATTTTGGCCAACTTTGTCACACCATAACTTTTGATCCAAAATGAATTAGGTCATGTTCTTGTACTTTTTGAAAAAGGAAAAATGTGTTCTACAACTTTCATGACCAAAGTTTTTCCATTTGAAGCATTTTTGGATCAAAAATCAAGGCTTGAAAAATGACCTAAAATGACATATTCTTGAAAAGTCAACTATGCCCTAAAAAGCCAACTTTGCAAAAACTTCAAATTCCTGATTTTTGTGGACTTCAATCTTCTTCCATGATCAAATAAAGATCATATACACTCAAAATGATGAAGAATGCCCATTGGTTGGGTCATTGGGGGCCTCAGATGCCCTGATTTTGCACTGACTTGTCTGAAAAGTCAACTCTTGATCAGATGACTTCCCCATGGAATCCCTTCATGAAAATTGATATGTATACTCCCTATACCATATAGAGACCAATGGAAACAAGAATGACCAAAAAATTTGGAGTTATGGCCTCTGAAACCAAAACCCTAATTTTAGGTCAACTGTGCAGTCAAACTTGGCTCTGCATCCACACCAACCCCAGTTCTTGTGATTCTTTGACATTCTTGGCTTTGAGAGGATATAATATGATACTTGAACACATGTATACCCCTTTGAAGTGATTGATGGCCCTTGGAGTGGCTCAAGAAGCTCTTGGATTGCTCAGATCACAAACCCTAGATGCAGATGACTTAGAAACTATGCAGTGAATAAAAAATGAGATATGAAGTGATATGATTGTGTTTATGCATATGAAATGATCACAAGCCATGGTGTGAATGGGTGAGGGCAAATTTGGGGTGTTTACAGCTGCCCCTATTCAAACATGAGTTAGCTGTGCAGGTTGTAAGCAAAGGCTTAACAGGCAAACAAGATAACTTGTGGTTGAATACCAAAGACAGTCCAAAATTTGCACTCACAGAATGAAGAAGAAAAGGGGTATAGATTGTAAAGGAAAATAAAGTATATTGTAAAGTGTGGGCGACGGAGGACGACCGTCGAGCAGAGGACGACTGCTGGGTAAAGAGCAATGACGGGGACGACCGACATGCTGAGAAAAGTGTGCGAAGATAAAGCAATGACGGGGACGGCCGACATGCTGGGGATAAAAGGTAGAGCCAAGACGGGGACGGCCGACTAGCTGGGGAAAGTAAGAAATTATGATGGGGACGGCCATCAAGATAAAGTAAAGGTTCTCTGGGGATTAACGAAACATGACGGATATGTCCATCAAGTTCATAAAGCAAGGTAACCGACGATGGGGACGGCCATCGGGTTAAAAGAAAAGGAAAAGGGACCGCGACGGGGACGGCCACCGGGTTAAAGAATAAATGAAATAAACAGATGATGGGGACGGCCATCAAAGGTGAAGGACGATCACCTAGCAGGGGACGGCTGCTCTGTTGGGGAATAAAGGAAATATGATGGGGACGACCATCAAAGGTGGAGGACGACCACCTGGCAGGGGACGGCTGCTAAAAAATATCAACGATGGGGACGGCCATCGGATGAGCATGATGGAGGACGACCATCAAGAGGTGGAAGACGACCACCTAGCAGGGGACGGCTGCTCTCGGGGTTTATCGTGACATAGGACGAATGTCGGATAACCAAAAATCAACGATGGGGACGGCCATCGGATAAAATGATGAAGGACGATCATCAAAAGGTGGAGGACGACCACCTAGCAGGGGACGGCTGCTAAAAATCAACGATGGGGACGGCCATCGGATGAGCATGATGGAGGACGACCATCAAGAGGTGGAGGACGACCACCTAGCAGGGTACGGCTGCTCTCAGGGTTTATCATAACACGGGACGAGTGTCAGATAAGAAGGAAAATTTGCTTTGTTGGAAATCTACTGGGGAGTAGTAAACACGGACGAGTGTTTATATCCAAGAAACAAAAGGTATAAGTGTTTGGTATTGTGTATAGATTAAAGATGCGGACGAGCATCCCTAAGACTACGATACGGACGAGTATCGGGTAGAAACAAATACTGACACGTGTTCAAAGATGATGATACGGCCGAGTATCAACTGGTTATCAAGGAACACGGACGAGTGTTGAATCTGAGAGGACTCTTCTGGGGAATAGAAGACACAGACGAGTGTCTATATTCATGAAGACAAAAGTGTTTGACACGGTGTATGGATTAAAGATGCGGACGAGCATCCTTAAGCCTATGATACGGACGAGTATCATGTAGAAACAAACGCTCGACGCATGCTCTGAGATGATGGTACGGACGAGTACCAACGAGGTTAACAAAGAACAAGGACTAGTGTTGAATCTGCGGGGATATAAGTGATATATACAAGATACGAACGAGTATCTGTATGAGTAGTGTGAGTATATATGGATGAGTGTTTATTTGCTGGGGAAAGCGACACGGACATGTGTCAAGAGAGAAAAGTATAATAATATCAACAAGTATCTGATATACAAAGTGTAGGTGACTGCGTTGGGGACACGACACAGACGGGTGCCAAGAAAGTGTATATAAGTATATGTGAGTGCAAAGAGGATGTCTTTGGCTTCCTGCTGGGGTATGACACGGACGGGTGTCAGGGCGTATCTGTAATACGGGTGGTCTTGTTTGCAAAGAGTGTTCAGGCGACTTTACTGGGGAAAGGTGGCACGGACGGGTGTCACAATGAGTATATACTGGTGTATGTGGATTGTGAGGCAGCTGCTTTTGCTGGGGACCCTGGTGGGGATTTTTCTGTACATTGATGAACTGTCATCATTCACAAGTGTTTGATTCATAACATGGCTTATGATTATGCTATATGCTTGATTTTGCCGTAATGCTCCGTGTTAAAACGGAATGCTACGCTTTGTGGGTGAATATGATGCGAATGCTATGATTGTGCAAAGATACCCAACCGGGATTCGGATCCCGTTGCTGTGAAGATCTTCGATCGATCTGCTTGAAATGGACATCCCAGCTGGGGATGAGATCATTGGTAGATCTAATAAGATGATATTTGCTTGGGGATACTGGTCACTGATAGACCTATCCCAATAAATGAGGGACCCAGCTGGGGTTTGTAGAAGCCTTCTTTACTCTGTTGTGATTTCTTCGTGCGCTGCTCTTCTGGATAGAGGCTGGAACTCTGTGGGGAGATAGCTCTTTGACTTTTGTACCCGACTGAGGATGACAACTCGGCTGGGGAGAAAGAGAAATCATTGAGATCTCCCTAGGGATTCTGCTGAAGTAGATTCTTGACTCAGCCGGGGATATAGGTGCCTTCTGCGATGCCTGGCAACTCTGATGGGGATAAGCAACAAGTGGCAACTCAGCTGGGGAAGTCATGGGAGGCAACTCAGCTGGGGAGAGAGCACTTTGGGTGCTAAAATTGAGTGTTGATTTTCCAGCTTGCTGGGATGAAGCTTACATGCCCCAAGTTGCGTTCTGGATACCTGCAATCCTGAAAAAGATAGAAAAACGCACAGGATAATCCCGAGGCATCCCTGTAACCCGGTGAACTGACTTTAAACAATGTTGCGGATAGCAAGAGTCGCCACCGACTTTTATTTTATCCATAAGGAAAGGTTATAAAAGAACAGGAAAGACCTTAGAGAATATTTTTGGGTCCGGGGGGTAGGTTATGAAAAGGGAAGGTATTAGCACCCTTTTCATCCATGGTTATCCATGGGCTCTTAGGTACTTAAGCTCACTTTTGAATTGTTTTGAAAGTGTAGTGTGTGAATAAGAAAATTTTCAGAATAGTTAATAAATAATCCATGTAAGGATGTGTTAAAAACTTGTTTGAAAATTTGTTGGAAAATTGTTTAAGTGTGAAAAAAATTTGAAGTGAGCAAGCATCTAGGAGTGACCTACCCTAATGTTTAAGGTCTTTCTTTATTCTTTATTCTTTCCTTTAGTAAGACTATCCCTACTATAATAGAGTAGGTAGTCCTTACTTTGGATGTTAAGGGACATGTGAGGGACAATTTGATTTTTTAAGGCAATGGTGAGGTGTAATAAGCATATTAAGGGACTATCATCATTTTTCGAAAGGGACTCGATTCGTATAGGTAACATAAAGGACTTTGATGATTTTTACTCGAGGGACTTGCTTTTATACACCCCACTTAACCATTATTCGTAGGCAACGAGAGGGATAACCTTAGAAGGTGAGACGGCGATTAAAATCGACTTACGTGTGTGAAGTGTTTAAATTAATTATCTTTATTAAAAATTATCTAAATTTATTTTAAATAACAAACATATTAACACTCCCTAATTACTAACCATAATGACAATAATAATTAAATAATTACATCCGGGAAACAATTACAAGAAATTATAATAGAAATAATAAGCAAAATAATTAAATAAAAATAAACCAAATATCAATAAGCAATAAGAAAATAAGGGGGTTAGTAAATAAAATTAACAAAATAATAATAGTAAACATAATTAAATCATAAATGGGTTAGTAATTAGAAATAATAAATAATGTTAGAAACATAAGAATAGAATATAAATAATAATATGTTTAGTAATAAAAATTAAAAGATTAATGAAATTATAATAAGCAAGAAATTAATTAATAATAATAATAGAAATCAACAATATAAAAGAATAATTAACATACATAATTAGATAAATTTTTTTTTTATTCATATATTAATTATTAAATTATTTTTCAAATGTATCATAATTATAGAATTTTAATAAACATATATATATATTTATATACATAAAAAAAAATTCAAATATCATGTTAAAATTATATTTACAAATTATTTTTTAATCATATAATTATCCTAAATTAAATTATTTCTAAATACTAAAAGAAAATTAATTTGAATTATAACTATATTTACAAAATTTTATGAAACATTATAATTGTATTAGAAATAAAAAAACAGAATTAAATTTTAATTTAGAAAAATATTTTAGAATTTCATAAAATTAAGATTCTATATATACTTTTTAGGGTTTCATAAAATTAGGGTTTTATATATATAAAAATTTATTTTTACATAACACTATTTTAATTAATATAAATTATACAAAATAAAATTTTAAATATAAACAAGAGTTTTATTTTTTCCTAAAAAACTATTTAAGATTAATTATATTATATAGCATATATACATGTTTCATAATATAAATTATTTTAAATTAATTGAATTAAAATAGAAAACAAAAGAGAACAAAGAAAAAGAGAAAAGGAACCTGGTGGGATTTGATCCCAAGACCCTTTGTTCACAAGCAGCAACAAGACCACTGGGCCATTCAGGCGTAGGCAAGAGATAAGAGACAGAAATTTGTTTTGTTCTTTGCTTTGAAAATCCAGAAAAATCAAAAAAACCAAAAGGCCTGGGGTGGGAATTGAACCCAGGACCTTTACTTTCACAAGCGTACGCATCACCACCCGGCTGGAAGAGCCCAACTGGTAGCTTGTTGACTATGATTCATTATATATCAAGTCTTCTCTAATCCTGAAAAAATAACAAAAAATAATGGCCCCAGCATGATTCGAACCATGGACCTTTCATCAAATACACACGCACTCTTCCACTGGGCCAACTACACAGCTGTGATAACAAACAGAAACATAAAATAATATTTTAAATCAGAAATTTGAATACGAATTTTCGCGCCACACAGTCTTCATCTTCAACCTTGAAACCTTTGAATTTAGCTGCGATTTTTGATACAAGTTTACCTGCGAAATACAAACCCTAGCAAATCCTACGAAAATCAACATCCAATCAAACAGTGAAATTTTACAAAATTGAAAACGCAAATATGATCCAGAGGTCCATTCGAATTCAGCCATGGTCTTAAAATTCATTTATATTCACTGGATCCTAAAACCCTAATATGAAGGTCATGAACCCTAAAATGGTGTTATGAGTTTCGGCCATGCTTTCTTCAATCAACCTGCCCAGAATTCATCACAAACCTTCATAGAACACAAATCATCAAACAAAACTTAACAATAATGCATAAATGTTCAAGAACGAAAAGTCATAAAAATGAGAAAAAGTTTGAATCGGATTTGTCCATATGTGATGTTATGAGGCAATGTTATGCTTTGGTTATGTTCCATGATGATCAAAGAAGCCAACCACGTTCTCAAAATACCTTGTAGTGTCTTGAATTTTGAAAACCGAATGTCACTTTTTGGAAGAATTTTTGAGTAATAAACTTACACTTTGGCTGCTCAATTTCGTGAATGAATGATAGTTTATGATCAGCATATATAGGTGAGTCAATTAGGTTAAAGGAATTGATTGATTTAGTGAAATTTTGGATCAAAAAATATTGAAAAAGATCAAGTGTTCAAAGTCAAATATTTGGTCATAAGGTCTTGCTATTTTGGGAGGGATCTCATGATTTCCTTCTCTTTTGACTCCAATCACACTTTATGATTTTCTAGATTCAATCACAAAAATATCTTTTCATGTTTAATATTTTTTTTAAATTTAAAATGATTTAAAATGTAATAAATCATAATAAATTAATAAAATAAAATAAAAAATATGAAAATATCATGATAATTTCGTGCAAACCATTATGAAGTGGATTGGGTCATAATTTGAGTGGCCCATTTGAAAAGAAATGATTTTGAACCTCCCTTTTCAACATAAACCATCACAAAATTTCTTAACTTTGCAAAGGCACATCTCCCTCACTTTTAAAGGTATGAGGGTGTTCTTGGACTTTTTGGAAAGCTTGAAGAGTCCTCTAACCAACCCCACTGGTTTCAGGTCCATATCATTTACCAATCTCAAGTTATGCCCTTTTGAAGTTGTTGACTTTTTGTTGACTTTTGAAATGACCTATAATGTCTTAGATCATATCTTTCAAATGAAGCATTTTTGGGCTTAACCTTCAACATCAAAGTTGTAGAGAATTCAATTTCCTTCAAAATGAGCTTTGGATGGAGACTTGGTGATGAAGTATGTGAAAGTTATGCCTGGTCAAAGTTCAGTTGACTTTTACTGAGGAAACCCTAATTTAGAAACTCCTGATTATTGATGATCTGAAATCTCTTTGATGAATCATGATCAACCCTTGATCAAATGATGAATTTTACTTCATATACTTGATGTTGGCAAAAAATCATGAAGTTTGACCTTGGTTTGACCAAAGTTGACCTCAGTTTGACTTTTTAACTGCATTGACTGATTTTGACCTATCTGATCATCTGACTGAGCAAACTTTTGAGAAAAGTCTTGAAACTTGACATGGGGGTTCTTACACACATATAAGATGTTATGAAACTCACTTGAGGTATTGGAAGTCCATTTAGCCTGATTAAAGTCAAAATCCTAGTTATGGATGCCCTGCTTAGGAGGTGCATTGTTTGAGGGAATTGTCAACTTCTTTGACCAATTGTGAACTTTGTGAACCTTGTGAACCTTCAAGAAGTGACTTGTAGACTTCATGAACCTCATGAAAGGTCTTGTAAGTGTTGAGAAGCTTGTGAACCTTGTGAACCTTCATAAAGTAACTTGTAGACTTCATGAACTTCAAGAAAGGCATTGAAAGCATTATGGAACTTGTGAACCTTGTGAACCTTCATAAAGTAGCTTGTGGACTTTATGAACTTCATGAAAGGTTATGCAAGTGTTGGAGAACTTGTGAACCTTGTGGACTTTCTTAGAACACAAAGTCTTGTATTGTGAGGGCAAATTTTGGGGTGCAACAGCTGCCCCTGTTCAATTTTCTGAAACCTGAGGGGTTAGATTGGTATATTTGCCAGTCGTAACCTGGAAGGTTGAAGGGGATTGAACACAAAAGCCCAAAAATTTGCACTCACCAGTGCATAGAGTGATATTGATGGTTGGTTGAACATGATTGAGTGGGCTTAAAGATGCCACTAGGGGAAAGTTCTTCAGCAGCATAATGAGAACTGTCAGGAGTCTGGAGTAATATTGATGTAGCAGTATGTCTTCATGAGGATAGAGCAATGGATAGCTCTAAAGCAGTCTTGAAGAAGTAATATGCCTTCAGGAGGATAAAGCAATGGATAGCTCTAAAGCAGTCTTGAAGATATGATTTCAGGAGGATAGAGCAATGGATAGCTCTAAAGCAGTCTTGAAATAATAATGTAATTGTCTTCAGGAGGATAGAGCAATGGATAGCTCTAAAGCAGTCTTGAAGATATGATTTCAGGAGGATAGAGCAATAGATAGCTCTAAAGCAGTCTTGAAATAATAATGTAATTGTCTTCAGGAGGATAGAGCAATGGATAGCTCTAAAGCAGTCTTGAAGATATGATTTCAGGAGGATAGAGCAATAGATAGCTCTAAAGCAGTCTTGAAATAATAATGTAATTGTCTTCAGGAGGATAGAGCAATGGATAGCTCTAAAGCAGTCTTGAAATAATAATGTAATTGTCTTCAGGAGGATAGAGCAATGGATAGCTCTAAAGCAGTCTTGAAGATATGATTTCAGGAGGATAGAGCAATAGATAGCTCTAAAGCAGTCTTGAAATAATAATGTAATTGTCTTCAGGAGGATAGAGCAATGGATAGCTCTAAAGCAGTCTTGAAGTCATGAGAAGTTATCAGGAGGATAAAGTAACCCTGAGGTTACAATAAAGCAGTCCCAAAGAAGCTCATCAGGAGGATAAAGTAACACTAAGGTTACAATAAAGCAGTCCTGGAGACCATAATTTTGTTCGTTGGATAATTAACCTGAAACAAGGTAGCATTCTGTATAATAATATTAGTTTATGCTTTATGTATGCATGTATGATATGATGCACTTAGGTAATGTATTATGTATCTATAGATATGTATGTTATGGTATGATGTAAATGATGTATGTATGATATGACACTGCTGGAAACGTCTGGATATCTTCGTATAACAACTGCTGGCCAGGGAAAATAGATCCCGATTCGATGCTGAAGAATATATAACCCTCCGTCTGCTGGGGATAATAAGGTATGTATAACCTCCCGTCTGCTGGAGATAGTAAGGTATGTATAACCTCCCGTCTGCTGGAGATAGTAAGGTATATATAACCTTCGTCTGCTGGAGATAGTAAGGTATATATAACCTTCGTCTTTGTTTGATAGTAGGATAAGTATAACATCCCGCCTTCGTTCGTCGTACCCTTATTGGAAAGTAATTTCCTGTATATCCGTATGAGGATAAAAGAGATGGATATAAATTCCAGGGGAGTTGAAACTTTATGAAGATGGATTCGTCCTACTGAGGGTTTATAACCGTCTTGTAAAGGTGAACCGGCGAAGCTTCGTTGAAATCCTTCCCTCGTTCGCCCTTAGTAAATACTATTACTGCATTTTCATGCATTTCTGGTAAACATTAATCATATTAAAAGCATACATGCATTCAAACACAACCAATGGACGTTTCGCTTATGTAAATAGGGTAAAAGTAAATCTGGATTCAAAAGATGGAATTTATTTATATCAAAAGTGACCCATACACGGGTAAGTTTGTACAAGGAGACATAAACCCTAGTAAGAGGATTTTGTCATAAAGTTTTACAAAAGAGAATCAGCTATGTGGGAAACAGTCCCATTGAGTTTCAATTCTACTATTGCCCTTTAAGTATCTCATCTTCTTGCTGTTGAGACGGAAACGATTGAATTGAGCTTTATCTGTTCGAGCTTGAATAAGTAGTACAACTGGTTGCAGTTTCATGAGCGATCCAAACGAGACATAGTCATACGCTTTAATCCCTAACTTTTGCCTGGATTGCCCTTTCGGGTTTTCAATCCACCGGGATACCCTTTTTTGCCCAAGCCGCCTTTTCAGGTTTTCGACTTGCCGGGTGTACATCTTTTTATATATATCCCTAATTTTTGCCCAAACCCTTTTGGTTTGTCGGGATGCCCTTATTTTTGCCTAGGCCTGTCAACCTAGCGGGTCTCTTTTTATGCGTAGTATTTTTTAACTATGTCTGCGTTTACAGGCTGTGGGAAGTCTTCACCATCCATTGTAGTCAGTATCATGGCACCTCCTGAGAACACTGTCTTGACTACAAATGGTCCTTCATATGTTGGTGTCCACTTGCCCCTAGGATCGCCATGTGGTAATATGATACGCTTGATTACCAAATCACCAGCCTGATATACCTTTGGCTTAACCTTCTTGTTAAAAGCCTTGATCATTCGCTTTTGGTACATCTGGCCATGACAAACTGCTGCTAACCTCTTCTCATCAATCAAATTTATCTGGTCCAGTCGAGTCTGAATCCACTCATCTTCATCCAAGTCTGCATCCTTCATAATTCTCAAGGAGGGGATCTGAACTTCAATGGGCAGAACTGCTTCCATACCATAGACTAAGGAGAATGGGGTTGCCCCTGTTGAAGTACGTATTGTGGTACGATAACCATGAAGAGCAAATGGTAACATCTCATGCCAATCCTTGTAAGTAACAGTCATCTTCTGTACAATCTTCTTAATGTTCTTATTAGCAGCTTCAACTGCCCCATTCATCTTTGGACGATACGGAGAAGAGTTGTGATGCTTAATCTTGAACTGCGTGCAGAGATCAGTGATCATAGTGTTGTTTAGATTAGAGCCATTGTCAGTGATAATCCTTTCAGGGATGCCATACCTACATATGAGATTATTCTTAATGAACCGAGCCACAACATTCTTAGTCACAGATGCATATGAAGCTGCCTCTACCCACTTCGTAAAATAATCAATAGCCACCAGAATGAAACGATGCCCATTTGAAGCAGTGGGCTTGATCTCACCAATCATATCAATGCCCCACATGGCAAAAGGCCAAGGAGCAGTCAACACATTCAAAGGTGATGGAGGTACATGAACTTTATCAGCATAGATTTGACACTTGTGACAAGTTCTGGAGTATTGATAGCAATCAGCTTCCATGGTAGACCAATAGTAACCTGCTCTCAATATCTTCTTTGCCATAGTATGACCACTAGAATGAGTGCCAAAGGTCCCATCATGCATCTCTTCCATAATTTCTGTAGCTTCATTCTTATCCACACAACGAAGCATAGTTGAATCATGATTACGCTTATACAGAATGCCATTACTCAGAAAGAACTTAGAAGAAAACCTTCTCAGGAACTTCCTATCTTTGACAGATGCCCCTTCAGGGAACTCCTGAGCTTCAAGATAGTTTTTCACTTCATAGAACCAAGGCTTCTCCTCTGCCCCTTCTGTATCAATCTTATTGCAGTATGCAGGCTTCTCAAATCTATCAATAGTAATCTTGGGAGCTTCATCATCCCAGCTAATCTCAAACATAGATGCCATGGTGGCCAAAGCATCTGCCAACTGATTTTCTCTTCGTGGAATATGTCCAAAGGTAATCTCTTTGAAATGTGGGATCAAAGACAACACATGTTCTCTGTAAGGAATGAGATTATCATGCTTGGTATCCCAATCTCCTTTAATCTGACTCACTACCAGGGCTGAATCTCCATACACATCAAGGAACTGAATCTTCATATCAATAGCAGCTTTCATACCCAGGATACATGCCTCATATTCAGCCATGTTATTGGTACAATGGAAACAAAGTCTGGCAGTAATCGGGGTATGACAACCTTCAGGGGAACTAATCACAACACCAACACCATTACCAAGTGCATTAGAGGCACCATCAAAAACCATAGTCCATCGGGATCCTTGTTCAGGTCCGTCATATTGTCCAGGTTCTTTGGTAACAGTCATAATATCTTCATCAGGGAATTCAAAATTCATTGACTGGTAATCATCCACTGCTTGATGAGCCAAATGATCAGCAACAACACTCCCCTTAATGGCCTTCTGAGTAGTATATTGTATATCATATTCTGTTAAGATCATTTGCCATCTTGCAATTCTTCCGGAGAGAGCAGGTTTCTCGAATATGTACTTGATTGGATCCATCTTCGAAATCAATAAGGTAGTATGGGTCAACATATACTGTCTTAGTCGGCGAGCAGCCCATGCCAAAGCGCAGCAAGTTTTCTCGAGCAGTGAGTATCTTGTTTCACAGTCGGTAAACTTTTTGCTAAGGTAGTATATTGCCTGCTCTTTTCGACCAGACTCGTCATGTTGCCCCAACACACACCCCATTGAGTTGTCTAGCACTGTTAAGTACATAATCAAGGGTCTTCCATCAACTGGTGGCATCAAGATTGGAGGTTCTAGCAGATATCTCTTGATTTCATCAAAGGCAGTCTGGCACTCGTCATTCCATTCCATCACCTGATCTTTCTTCAACAACTTGAAGATTGGCTCACAGATGGTGGTTAATTGGGAAATAAATCTTGCAATGTAGTTCAATCGTCCCAAAAAACCTCTAACCTCCTTCTCAGTACGGGGAGCTGGCATCTCTTGTATAGCTTTTACTTTTGCAGGATCCACTTCAATACCTTTTCCACTGACAATGAAACCCAGGAGTTTTCCAGACCTAACTCCAAAAGTACATTTGTTTGGATTCAATCTTAACTTATATTTCTTCAACCTCTCAAACAACTTGTGCAAATGATCAAGATGTTGCTCTTCATTCTGAGACCTGGCTATCATATCATCCACATATACCTCTATCTCATGATGAATCATATCATGAAACAAAGCCACCATAGCACGCTGATATGTTGCCCCTGCGTTCTTCAAACCAAATGGCATTACCTTATAGCAAAAGGTGCCCCACTGTGTCACAAATGTTGTCTTCTCCATATCTTCAGGTGCCATCTTGATCTGATTGTAACCAGAGAAACCATCCATAAAAGAGAATACTTTATGCTGAGCAGTGTTGTCTACCAGAATATCAATATGAGGAAGTGGAAAGTCATCTTTAGGGCTAGCCTTGTTCAGATCTCTGTAGTCTACACACATACGCACCTTACCATCTTTCTTAGGAACTGGTACCACATTTGCAACCCACTGGGGATAAGAAGTCACTGCTAAGAACCCTGCATTGAACTGTTTCATTACCTCTGCCTTGATCTTTTCTGACATTTCAGGACGCATACGACGAACCTTCTGCTTCTTTGGACGACAATCTTCTTTCACTGGCAAACGGTGAACCACAATGTCTGTATCCAACCCTGGCATATCTTCATAAGACCAAGCAAAGATCTCCACATAGTCACGTAACATCTGAATCAACCTGCTCTTGACACTGTCTTCTAAATCAGCCCCTACCTTGACCTCTTTTCTGTCTTCTTCAGTTCCCAGATTCACAACTTCGACTGGCTCTTCATGTGGCTGTATAGCTTTCTCTTCTTGTTGTAACAACCTAGCAAGCTCTACAGGTATTTCACAATCGTCCTCATTTCCGTCTTCAGTTTGATAGATCGGATTCTCGAAATTGTAATTGGCAATAGTAGAACTGTTATCAACAGGATCCAGAGTGGATGAGGATCTGCATTTAGTGATGTGGGTGTGTGTAAGAACACATAGCTGATAAAGCAAAAAATAAAAGAAAAAGAAAGACAAGGAACACAATATTTACGAAAACGAAACGTCCACTGATTTTATTGAATGAAGTATGCAAATGAAATGACAGCCCGTAACAAGCACACCATTGTGCCCCGGGTAAGGCACATGGCTTGAAAGTTTTATTGTTCAGAAATTACAAATTTAAAACATAACACAGTAATAGTATTTACTCCTGACTAAAGGAGATAGGGATAACATCTTCAGCTTTCCAATTATTGAGTCCAGCACCCACAGTAGGAAAAATCCATGCATCCAAGTTGTAGTCTTCATCTTGATCTCCCACAGCATTAATCACCCCTTGATTGGTGATACGAGCAGCACGAGCACGACGAACGGCCTTCTGGGACTCTGCAGTGAAACCCAAACCAAACTTGTCAGACTTGTACGGAATATTAGGAAGCTGACCCCAAACAGTACAACCACCTTCATTCACCACAGCTCTAGCATCATTGAGGGAGGCCATTGCCATTGTTGGAGGACTTCTGATGACCACAGGAACCTTCTTCACAGCAGGAGGAGTCACACAATCATTACCAACCCAAGGAACCACTTCAAATGACTGACACGGAGTCTCAATGTATTCACCTTCCATTTCCAGATACTTGAAAGTGTTTACATGGCTGACAAAGTATTCTTCCTCTCCAAAGACAGTAACAACCTTTCCATTCACCGGATATCTCAACTTTTGGTGCAATGTAGAGGTCACAGCACCTGCCCCATGGATCCAGGGACGACCAAGCAGACAAGAGTATGAAGGACGAATATCCATCACATAAAATGTAGCAGTAAACATCTGAGAGCCAACCTTGATTGGAAGATCAATTTCCCCATGCACCACTCTTCTAGAACCATCAAAAGCCTTTACCACAATATTACTGGGCTTTAGCACAGTATCTTCAGGACTCAACTTGTTAAGGACTCCTTTGGGCAACACATTCAGAGAGGACCCATTGTCTATCAGCACATGAGACAGGGTAGTGCCCCTGCATTCAATTGAAATATGCAAGGCCCTGTTATGATCCCTCTTGGCAGGGGTCAAGTCAGCATCAGAAAATCCTAACCCATTGTCATAGGTCAAGTGGGCAACACAGTTTTTCAAATTGGTCCACAGAGATTGCACTGGGCACATGAGCAGACTTCAGAAACTTGATCAAGGACTTGGCATGAGCTTCAGAACACAGCAACAAGGACAGCATAGAAATCTTTGAGGGAGTATGCCCCAACTGATCCACAATGTCATAATCACTCTTGCAAATGATTTTCAATACTTCTTCCATCTGCTTAGAGAGATCATCAGCAGCTGGCACATCAGTAGATACAGGCTCAATAACAGGACCTTTGCCCCGAGCATCAGTGGTGGTAGTAGCAGCAGGAGTAACTGCATTCTTGGAAGCATCTGGAGGAGAGAAGACTCTTCCACTACGAGTGATCTTGCTAGATCCAGCAATATTATCAATGTCAGCAGGTATATCAGGTAAAGGCTCTTGCTTGACACCATGGATGTAAACATCAGACCCATAGTGCCATGGCACAGCTTTGTCAGATGTATAAGGAATAGGACCAGGAGTGGTAATGATCAGAGGAGCCATCCTGGCTTCAGCAACAACTTTCACAGGACCTTCAGCAGTAATCTTGATTGGGCCCTGACGAGTGATTTTAATGGGTTTCTTTGAAGTAATTCTTACCGGTACTTTGTCAACCATGTCAACCTCTTCAATCTTCTTACCCCGAGTCAGATGATCCACCATACTTTCTATAGATGCTGGTCTTCTTTCAAACACTATAGTATACTTATCCATGAGACGCTGAATACCATCTCTTAAAATGAAGCAACTATCTGGCTTATAGGTACAATACAGACAATCTTCATGACAACCTGGAAAGATCCCAGCTCGTACTAACCTCTCTTTGATAACGGACAATGGTGTGCTCAACTCCATAACTGAATAGACATGCAGGTCTTCCTCAATGTCTTCATCAATGGCGTTGACAGTCTTCTCGTGATTTGGCAGTGGTGCTGTAATCACATTTGGTGGATCAAACTCAATTTCTCCAGCATCAATCATATCTTGAATTTTATTCTTCAAGACCCAGCAATTATTAGTATCATGTCCTGGACAGTTTGAATGATATGCACATCGTGCATTGGGATTGTACTTGGGAGAGGTAACATTGGGATTCTGAGGAGCCTCCCTCAGGGTAATAAGTTCAGCCTTCAACAAGTGTTGCAATGCCTGAGCCATTGACATGTTGATCTTCGTAAACTGTCTTCTAGCCCTCTGTTGGTTGCCTTGAGGCTGCTCTGTTGTTGCAGGAGTTGGATTTGAAATATGAACTGCACTAACAGACTGATGCCTTCTGTTACGATCAGGTTGACCATACACAGCATTAGATTCTTTCTTCCCAGTGGGAGGCTTCTTTGCAGCACCTGATGAAGGAGTGCCCACTTGGATTTTACCACTCTTGATACCATTCTCTACTCGCTCTCCTGTCATGATCAACTCAGTGAAGCCAGATGATGAGCTTCCAATGAGATGACTGTAAAACGGACCATTCAGCGTACACATGAACATATCAACCAGTTCCCTGTCAGTCAAAGGGGGTTGAACTCTTCCAGCTAAATCTCTCCACTTCTGAGCATACTCCTTAAAACTTTCTTTGGCACCCATAGACATGCTTTGAAGCTGCATGCGAGTGGGGGCTAAGTCAGCATTGTATTGGTACTGCTTGTAGAAAGCTTCAGCAAGGTCATTCCAGTCTCTGATGTTGACACTCTCCAACTGATAATACCACTCCAGCTGAGCTCCAGATAAGCTCTCTTGAAAGAAATGGATCCACAACTTCTTATCAGCAGTGTGAGGTTGAATTCTTCTGACATAGGACCTCAGATGCAGCTTGGGACAAGAGACCCCATCATAGACAACAAATGTAGGAACCTTGAAACCCATAGGTATGACCACCCCAGATATCAGACTCAAATCCTCAAAATCCAGCCCAGATGATTTCTGCAACTCCATAGCATCCATCCTATCCACCAGCATCTTGAATTTGTCTTCATTAGACTCATGGTAGTAGTTAGCCTCAGAATCAGAGTCCCCCATTGTGTGATGGAGACTGCCTACCTCTTGCTCAGATTCTTCAGATTCATAGTCTTCAACCTGTTCCTTGGTCTTGACAGGACCTTTGAACCTTCTCCCCATGTTGAGCAACCCAGCAGACCTTCTAGTCTTCTTTGTCTTCTTGGCCAGCAGTGCCTTCAAATCATCTTGCCCCTTGGATAGGTTCAAGATTAGCTCTTGGAACTGTGCATTCTGTGCCTGAAGATCCTTAACTGATTGTTCAAGTGCCATTGCTGAAATAAACAGCGAGAAGATGAGAAACCTGTGCACAATTATAAACCTGTGATGCAATGAAATGATATGGTAATGTATATGCAATGTTTCCAAGGACCGCAGGATTTAAATTTGCTTAAACAAACAAGAAAGTAACTTTTTATTAGTAATAACTTGTTTTGCCTTTTAGGCTTACAAAAAATAAAAGTGAAATAAATACAAAAGATGGGGTTTTAAGTCTCCCATGGACGTTTCCTCTTTGTATTGAGGTATGAGTTGAGGTTTCGTTCCTCATGAAGCTGTTTTGTTAGCTCTAGGATTCTTGCTTGGCTTGCTTTGTAATGAGCCTCGAAAGTATCCCTTTGCTCCTTCAGTTGGATCCATGATCTCTGCAAGTCTTCCATATCAGTAGGCATGTCTGGGTGAAGGATGGTATAAGTTGTGTCTCCTTCAGCAACAGGTTCCATGGTAACTGGTAGGATGGCAGGATATGGCATCATGAGTGTCTGAGCACGAGATCGTACCCATCTGAGATAAGCCTCCATAGGAATAGTGTACTTAGGCTCCAGTGTCTTGCTGTCAACCCTGTTTACTTTTCCCCAAGCTCGTATGAATCTCTGACGGTAACCCTGAAGATCGTTGTCGTAATCAAACACAATGCCCTGAATCAACATGTCATGTGGACCATCACTTCGGGCGTAACCAAACTGTCGTAAAGCTAGAGATGGGTTGCAGGTGATGCCTCCTCTTATGCCTAGAAGTGGCACATTAGGAAACTCCCCACAACGGTCAATGATAGTGACATTCTCCATAGATCTGGAGCACCAATGGATGTCTGAGTGAGAAAGTGACATGATCCTCTTAGACCATCTGAACCCTTGCTCATTCTTCATTACTGAGCGAGGAAGGTGAGAAATAAACCACCTAGAAAGTAAAGGTATGCAGCACATCAAAGTTCCTCTTGCCCTTATAGTACGGGTATGAAGAGAATGTAGGATATCTCCAAGCAATGTAGGCACTGGATTGTGACTCAGGAAAATGTTGATGGCATGAACATCTATGAACTGATCTGGATTGGGGAACAATACTAAGCCATATATCAGCAAGGCTAAGATCTCCTCAAAAGCATCATAGCTCATGGCCTTCAAGAACATTTGAGCTTTATCCACTAATACCTTTGCAAGAATACCCTTGACTCCGCTTCTCGTTTCTAGAACAATGTCAGACTTCTTCAGATGTAGGGCTGCAGCAATAATCTCTGGTTTAAGCTCCTTCTCCAAGCCTGTGAAGGGTCTTTGATCAAGAACAGGTATACCCAGAAGCTTAGAGAACTCCTCCATGGTAGGGACTAACTGATAGTCGGGGAATGTGAAGCAATGGTGCTTAGGGTCAAAGAACTGAAACAGGACACTCATCATGTCTTCACTGAACCCTGAAGTAACTAGGTCCAATAGGTGACCATGTCTCTTGTTGAACCGGGAGTGATCAGACACTTGAGAAACCAACTCTTTAAGCTTGGGAGGTATCCCCACAAAGTTGATCCTGATGGTGTTTCTACGAGCTGAAGCCATGACCTGCAACAAAGAACAAAGATAAATCCTTTGGTCCTTGAAATGGTTAGGAAAAATGGTATGCTCATGATGCATGATGATGTCATGATGTTATGCTCAATCACAAACATGTGGCACACACAAGCAAGTCACACCATAGCCCTAGGTTTAAAGGCTTGCATGAGGTTTAAGGTAGGTACCCTCCCCTGAAGTTAGATGGTTCATCCTGTCCTATAAAGTAACCAGGTTCTAAGGGATCTCAATATCATTGATCCTTCACAAGGGTGGTTGATCAGAAGGCAACTTACTTGCCAACCAAAACCCTCCAAGTTTAGAATCTCAATGAGCGTAGTATCGAGTGTCAACCAACTTCAGTCTGCACCAAAGCCGGTTACCTCACTACTTTCTAAAGGCCAAGATGAGTTAACTAGGGTTCTAAAAGTTAGTTAGTGCATTGACAACATATGGCAGCCTCAATATTATCCTCAACTTGACTTAAGGAACATAAGCACCAACCAAGAAGTCACACTAACTATGGCCACCAGATCAACCATATCGGTATACGCCGTACAGTTTCCTTGGTCTATTGCCATTTACCTAAGGTACAATAGATCCGGGTTAGGATCTTTCACACATAAGAGCACCCAACGAGTAAGTATAAAGCAAACAAGGCAAACAATTTTAAAGTGATCTAATTCCTAAGGGTACCCCTCTTTTATTAAATCCCCAGCAGAGTCGCCAGTTCTGTAACCCGGTGAACTGACTTTAAACAATGTTGCGGATAGCAAGAGTCGCCACCGACTTTTATTTTATCCATAAGGAAAGGTTATAAAAGAACAGGAAAGACCTTAGAGAATATTTTTGGGTCCGGGGGGTAGGTTATGAAAAGGGAAGGTATTAGCACCCTTTTCATCCATGGTTATCCATGGGCTCTTAGGTACTTAAGCTCACTTTTGAATTGTTTTGAAAGTGTAGTGTGTGAATAAGAAAATTTTCAGAATAGTTAATAAATAATCCATGTAAGGATGTGTTAAAAACTTGTTTGAAAATTTGTTGGAAAATTGTTTAAGTGTGAAAAAAATTTGAAGTGAGCAAGCATCTAGGAGTGACCTACCCTAATGTTTAAGGTCTTTCTTTATTCTTTATTCTTTCCTTTAGTAAGACTATCCCTACTATAATAGAGTAGGTAGTCCTTACTTTGGATGTTAAGGGACATGTGAGGGACAATTTGATTTTTTAAGGCAATGGTGAGGTGTAATAAGCATATTAAGGGACTATCATCATTTTTCGAAAGGGACTCGATTCGTATAGGTAACATAAAGGACTTTGATGATTTTTACTCGAGGGACTTGCTTTTATACACCCCACTTAACCATTATTCGTAGGCAACGAGAGGGATAACCTTAGAAGGTGAGACGGCGATTAAAATCGACTTACGTGTGTGAAGTGTTTAAATTAATTATCTTTATTAAAAATTATCTAAATTTATTTTAAATAACAAACATATTAACACTCCCTAATTACTAACCATAATGACAATAATAATTAAATAATTACATCCGGGAAACAATTACAAGAAATTATAATAGAAATAATAAGCAAAATAATTAAATAAAAATAAACCAAATATCAATAAGCAATAAGAAAATAAGGGGGTTAGTAAATAAAATTAACAAAATAATAATAGTAAACATAATTAAATCATAAATGGGTTAGTAATTAGAAATAATAAATAATGTTAGAAACATAAGAATAGAATATAAATAATAATATGTTTAGTAATAAAAATTAAAAGATTAATGAAATTATAATAAGCAAGAAATTAATTAATAATAATAATAGAAATCAACAATATAAAAGAATAATTAACATACATAATTAGATAAATTTTTTTTTTATTCATATATTAATTATTAAATTATTTTTCAAATGTATCATAATTATAGAATTTTAATAAACATATATATATATTTATATACATAAAAAAAAATTCAAATATCATGTTAAAATTATATTTACAAATTATTTTTTAATCATATAATTATCCTAAATTAAATTATTTCTAAATACTAAAAGAAAATTAATTTGAATTATAACTATATTTACAAAATTTTATGAAACATTATAATTGTATTAGAAATAAAAAAACAGAATTAAATTTTAATTTAGAAAAATATTTTAGAATTTCATAAAATTAAGATTCTATATATACTTTTTAGGGTTTCATAAAATTAGGGTTTTATATATATAAAAATTTATTTTTACATAACACTATTTTAATTAATATAAATTATACAAAATAAAATTTTAAATATAAACAAGAGTTTTATTTTTTCCTAAAAAACTATTTAAGATTAATTATATTATATAGCATATATACATGTTTCATAATATAAATTATTTTAAATTAATTGAATTAAAATAGAAAACAAAAGAGAACAAAGAAAAAGAGAAAAGGAACCTGGTGGGATTTGATCCCAAGACCCTTTGTTCACAAGCAGCAACAAGACCACTGGGCCATTCAGGCGTAGGCAAGAGATAAGAGACAGAAATTTGTTTTGTTCTTTGCTTTGAAAATCCAGAAAAATCAAAAAAACCAAAAGGCCTGGGGTGGGAATTGAACCCAGGACCTTTACTTTCACAAGCGTACGCATCACCACCCGGCTGGAAGAGCCCAACTGGTAGCTTGTTGACTATGATTCATTATATATCAAGTCTTCTCTAATCCTGAAAAAATAACAAAAAATAATGGCCCCAGCATGATTCGAACCATGGACCTTTCATCAAATACACACGCACTCTTCCACTGGGCCAACTACACAGCTGTGATAACAAACAGAAACATAAAATAATATTTTAAATCAGAAATTTGAATACGAATTTTCGCGCCACACAGTCTTCATCTTCAACCTTGAAACCTTTGAATTTAGCTGCGATTTTTGATACAAGTTTACCTGCGAAATACAAACCCTAGCAAATCCTACGAAAATCAACATCCAATCAAACAGTGAAATTTTACAAAATTGAAAACGCAAATATGATCCAGAGGTCCATTCGAATTCAGCCATGGTCTTAAAATTCATTTATATTCACTGGATCCTAAAACCCTAATATGAAGGTCATGAACCCTAAAATGGTGTTATGAGTTTCGGCCATGCTTTCTTCAATCAACCTGCCCAGAATTCATCACAAACCTTCATAGAACACAAATCATCAAACAAAACTTAACAATAATGCATAAATGTTCAAGAACGAAAAGTCATAAAAATGAGAAAAAGTTTGAATCGGATTTGTCCATATGTGATGTTATGAGGCAATGTTATGCTTTGGTTATGTTCCATGATGATCAAAGAAGCCAACCACGTTCTCAAAATACCTTGTAGTGTCTTGAATTTTGAAAACCGAATGTCACTTTTTGGAAGAATTTTTGAGTAATAAACTTACACTTTGGCTGCTCAATTTCGTGAATGAATGATAGTTTATGATCAGCATATATAGGTGAGTCAATTAGGTTAAAGGAATTGATTGATTTAGTGAAATTTTGGATCAAAAAATATTGAAAAAGATCAAGTGTTCAAAGTCAAATATTTGGTCATAAGGTCTTGCTATTTTGGGAGGGATCTCATGATTTCCTTCTCTTTTGACTCCAATCACACTTTATGATTTTCTAGATTCAATCACAAAAATATCTTTTCATGTTTAATATTTTTTTTAAATTTAAAATGATTTAAAATGTAATAAATCATAATAAATTAATAAAATAAAATAAAAAATATGAAAATATCATGATAATTTCGTGCAAACCATTATGAAGTGGATTGGGTCATAATTTGAGTGGCCCATTTGAAAAGAAATGATTTTGAACCTCCCTTTTCAACATAAACCATCACAAAATTTCTTAACTTTGCAAAGGCACATCTCCCTCACTTTTAAAGGTATGAGGGTGTTCTTGGACTTTTTGGAAAGCTTGAAGAGTCCTCTAACCAACCCCACTGGTTTCAGGTCCATATCATTTACCAATCTCAAGTTATGCCCTTTTGAAGTTGTTGACTTTTTGTTGACTTTTGAAATGACCTATAATGTCTTAGATCATATCTTTCAAATGAAGCATTTTTGGGCTTAACCTTCAACATCAAAGTTGTAGAGAATTCAATTTCCTTCAAAATGAGCTTTGGATGGAGACTTGGTGATGAAGTATGTGAAAGTTATGCCTGGTCAAAGTTCAGTTGACTTTTACTGAGGAAACCCTAATTTAGAAACTCCTGATTATTGATGATCTGAAATCTCTTTGATGAATCATGATCAACCCTTGATCAAATGATGAATTTTACTTCATATACTTGATGTTGGCAAAAAATCATGAAGTTTGACCTTGGTTTGACCAAAGTTGACCTCAGTTTGACTTTTTAACTGCATTGACTGATTTTGACCTATCTGATCATCTGACTGAGCAAACTTTTGAGAAAAGTCTTGAAACTTGACATGGGGGTTCTTACACACATATAAGATGTTATGAAACTCACTTGAGGTATTGGAAGTCCATTTAGCCTGATTAAAGTCAAAATCCTAGTTATGGATGCCCTGCTTAGGAGGTGCATTGTTTGAGGGAATTGTCAACTTCTTTGACCAATTGTGAACTTTGTGAACCTTGTGAACCTTCAAGAAGTGACTTGTAGACTTCATGAACCTCATGAAAGGTCTTTTAAGTGTTGAGAAGCTTGTGAACCTTGTGAACCTTCATAAAGTAACTTGTAGACTTCATGAACTTCAAGAAAGGCATTGAAAGCATTATGGAACTTGTGAACCTTGTGAACCTTCATAAAGTAGCTTGTGGACTTTATGAACTTCATGAAAGGTTATGCAAGTGTTGGAGAACTTGTGAACCTTGTGGACTTTCTTAGAACACAAAGTCTTGTATTGTGAGGGCAAATTTTGGGGTGCAACAATCCCTTACTGGATTCCGTCATAGGAGTCAGGATACTCCTGAGAGTAAGCATTTTTCCTGCAAGCATGTTTTTACTTTTGAAGATAAACATCTGTATTCATGCAATCAATTTTTCCTTTTAGACATCAGACATTTTTGTAAATAAAATGTACAGGACGAGACATGACTGACAACCTGATTTTTATTAATTCATATGCCCTGAATTGGCGAAATACAGTCAAAGGAACATATCCCCTGAAATGAGGAGATTGTTGTAAATTGAGAAACAAAAAGTTGGCAGTGTTGATGACGCTTTAAGGAGCTTCCTCTCTCGCTATGACTCGTATGACTTTTGACGTTCTTCTCATCTTGCTTTTTGAAGAATGTTGATTCTGATTGAAGCTTGATCTTTTTGAAGCTTACCAAGTTGTAGATGATACAGACGAATTCAGAATGCAGTTGTCCGCTTATTCCCTTATTTTGCATGGATCGCCCTTTCGGGTTTTCAATCCATCGGGATACCCATTTTTGCCTGAGCTGTCCAATGCGGCTTTTCAACTCGGCGGGTGTACATTTTTCATTTGTTTTCCCTTATTTTTGCCCGAGTCTTTTATTCTGTTTTTGACTCGCCGGGATGCCCTATTTTTGCCTGGACTTACATTCTGTTTTTGTGTCCAGCGGGTCATTTTTATGCGAAGTATTTTTTAACTGCATCTGAATTCACAGGGGACGGGAAGTCTTCACCATCCATGGTGCTGAGCATCAGTGCTCCACCAGAGAAAACTTTCTTTATCACGAATGGTCCTTCATAGTTTGGAGTCCACTTGCCCCTGTGGTCTGTATGAGGAGGGAGGATTCTTTTCAGCACCAGATCTCCTACTTGGTACTCTCGATGCCTGACTTTCTGATCGAAGGCTTTCTTCATCCTTTTCTGATATAGCTGCCCATGGCAGATTGCAGCCAATCTTTTCTCTTCAATCAGACTCAGCTGCTCGTATCGGGCCCGAACCCATTCTGCTTCACTCAGCTTAACATCCATTAGTACCCGCAGAGAGGGTAATTCAACTTCAACAGGTAGGACTGCCTCCATTCCATACACAAGCTGATACGGTGTTGCCCCAGTAGATGTTCTGATTGACGTGCGGTACCCATGCAAAGCAAATGGTAGCATTTCATGCCAGTCTTTGTAGGTGACTACCATCTTCTGCACAATCTTCTTGATATTCTTATTAGCTGCCTCAACAGCGCCATTCATCTTTGGCCTGTAAGGAGAAGAATTGTGATGTTGAATCTTGAAGTCCTGGCATAGCTCTGCCATCATTTTGTTGTTTAAATTGGAACCATTATCAGTAATGATTCGCTCGGGCACTCCATACCGACAGATGATATCTCTTTTCAGAAATCTGGCTACCACTTGTCTTGTAACATTTGCATATGAGGCTGCTTCGACCCACTTGGTGAAATAATCGATAGCGACCAGGATGAATCTGTGGCCGTTTGAAGCAGTTGGCTCAATCTTACCAATCATGTCGATGCCCCACATAGCAAAGGGCCATGGTGAAGACATGATGTTCAAGGGATTGGGAGGCACATGCACCTTATCTGCGTAGATCTGGCATTTGTGGCATTTTCTGGCGTAGGCACAACAGTCGGCATCCATTGTGATCCAGTAATAACCCGATCTTAACAACTTCTTAGCCATGGCATGTCCTCCAGCATGGGTACCAAAGGATCCTTCGTGCACTTCATGCATCAACAAGTCTGCTTCTGTCTTATCAACACATCTGAGGAGTACCATATCAAAGTTTCTCTTATACAGGGAACCATCAGTGTTCAGGAAGAAACTACCAGCAAGCCTTCTTAGAGTCTTCTTATCATTGGAAGATGCCCCAGGTGGGTATGTTTGATCCTCCAAGAAGCACTTAATGTCATGGAACCAAGGTTTATCGTCTTTAACAACATCTGCTGCAAATACATATGCTGGTCTGTCGAGTCTGGACACTGAGATCTGAGGTACGAAGTTGGCAGTCTGAACTTTGATCATGGACGAAATGGTAGCCAGAGCATCTGCAAACTGATTCCCGTCCCGAGGGATATACTCAAGCTTGACTGTTGTGAAGAAAGTCAATAACCTCCTTGTATAGTCCCTGTAAGGTATCAGATGATCCTGGTGGGTGTACCATTTTCCGTTGGTTTGATTGATTACCAAAGCTGAATCTCCGAATACGGTCAATGTCTTGATCCTGAGGTCAATGGCTTCCTCAAGACCCATAATGCAAGCTTCGTATTCAGCTTCGTTGTTAGTGCAGTTGAAAGTGAGCTTTGCCGAGAAAGGCATGTGGACTCCCTTAGGTGTAATGAGTACTGCACCAACACCACGACCATTCATGTTAACAGCCCCATCAAACATCATAGTCCATTCTTCTTCCGGGTCAGGCCCTTCAGTGTGAACAGGCTCTTCATGATCTTTTGCTTTTATGAACATGATGTCTTCATCAGGGAAGTCAAACCTCATAGGCTGGTAATCATCAATAGGTTGCTCAGCAAGATATTCAGACAATACACTGCCCTTGATGGCTTTCTGAGAAGTGTACTGGATGTCATATTCAGTAAGGATCATTTGCCATCTTGCAACCCGTCCGGTAAGAGCTGGCTTCTCAAATATGTACTTAACTGGGTCCATTTTTGAGATCAATAAAGTAGTGTGGGTCAACATATACTGTCTCAGTCGGCGAGCAGCCCACGCTAAAGCACAACAAGTTTTCTCGAGCAGTGAATAACGTTGTTCACAGTCGGTAAACTTTTTGCTTAGGTAGTATATTGCATACTCTTTTCGACCAGACTCGTCATGCTGGCCCAGCACACACCCCATTGACTCTTCTAATACTGTTAGGTACATGATCAAAGGTCTTCCTTCAACTGGTGGCATAAGGATTGGAGGCTCTTGTAAGTATTCTTTGATTTTGTCAAAAGCCTTCTGGCAGTCTTCGTTCCACCTGACCGTCTGTTCTTTTCTCAACAATTTGAACAAGGGTTCACAGGTTGCCGTAAGGTGGGATATGAACCTTGAGATGTAGTTCAATCGACCTAGGAACCCTCGAACTTCTTTCTCTGTCCTCGGTGCAGGCATTTCTTGGATGGCTTTGACTTTATCAGGGTCAACTTCAATCCCTTTCTCGCTTACGATAAAACCCAGCAGCTTACCGGATCGCACCCCGAATGTGCATTTGTTGGGGTTCAACTTCAGTTGGTACTTCCTCAGACGCTTGAACAACTTTAGTAGATTCACCAGGTGGTTTTCTTCAGTAAGGGACTTGGCAATCATGTCATCCACATAACATTCTATTTCTTTATGAATCATATCGTGGAATAATGTCACCATAGCCCGTTGGTATGTCGCACCAGCATTCTTGAGCCCAAATGGCATTAACTTGTAGCAGAACGTGCCCCAGGGTGTGATGAATGTTGTCTTCTCCATGTCTTCAGGTGACATCTTGATCTGATTGTATCCTGAAAATCCGTCCATGAAGGAGAATACCTAGAACTGAGCCGTGTTATCCACCAATACATCAATGTGAGGTAAAGGGAAATCATCTTTCGGGCTGGCTCTGTTCAGATCCCGGTAGTCAACACACATCCTAACTTTGCCGTCTTTCTTAGGCACAGGTACTATGTTAGCAACCCACGGTGGATAGCTGGTCACAGCAAGGAACCCGGCGTCCCATTGCTATTGTACCTCTTCCTTGATTTTCATCGCCATGTCTGGACGAGTACGGCGCAGCTTCTGTTTGACCGGTGGGCATTCTTCTCTCAAAGGCAGCTTGTGCACGAAAATATCGGTATCCAACCCTGGCATATCTTGGTAAGACCAAGCAAACACGTCCACATACTCTTGAAGCAGGTCAATCAGTTGTCTCTTCACTGAGTCTTGCAGGCAGGCCCCGATTTTAACCTCTTTCACGTCTTCATCTGTACCAAGATTAATCACTTCAACCTCCTCCTGGTGAGGAGTAATAACCTTTTCCTCTTGTCTTAACAACCTGGATAGCTCTTCAGGAAGCTCATATTCTTCTTCAACCCCTTCATCAGCTTGATTGATTGGATTGTCAAAGTCATACGAAGTCACAGCCGTGCCGTTGTCGGTGCTGTCAGGAAGGCATTCTCTGCAAGGGTTCAGTTTGTTCATTTTAGTGATTTGATTTTAATCTTGTTTTAGAAAAGTGAAATAAAGTTGTCATTTTGAAAACACTACCATTTATTTTTTGTACAAAAAGAGAAATGGAAAAACAGTGAGCGAAAAAGAAAAAGACTCGTTTGCAAAAAGATGTCTGATATTTCATTGATTAATCTTGTTTGCACAAAAAGTACAGATGGCCCGATTACAAAATGAGTCTTGTCATCTTGGGCAAGATGCAAGACTTTGATGCATGCTATAAAAATACAGGAAATAATAATTACTCTGCATGAGTAACTCTTATAATTTCCTGGGAAGACCAGTTTGAGATACTGCTCCCCGGGATCTTTGGACGAATCCAGCTTTCCAGGTTGCGTTCTTCTTCCAGCTCATCTTCCAGACAGTTGATAGCATCAGGGGTGAGCATCCCCCCACTCACAAAGTTGGGCTCTTTCGCAGCCTCTGCTTGATCTTGTTGAGTTGGTTTGTAACCCAACCCAAATCTGTCCTCTTTCTTCTCCACCGATAACAGTTTGCCCCAGCCTTGGGCGTTTCCTCCTTCAACAACCTTTCGGGCTTGTTGGTATGATGATATTGAAGTACCAGGCACAACATATGTTTCATTGACATTCAAGGCTTCGAAACCCTGGCTCATTGTTTCGTGGATCTCCCCATCCATCTCAATGTACTTATAGGTAGCCAGGTGGCTGACAAAAATATCCTCTTCTCCACAGATTGTAACGATTTGACCCTCCCACTCATATTTTAACTTCTGGTGAAGGGTAGAGGTCACGGCGCCAGCGGCGTGAATCCATGGCCTACCCAATAAACAGCTGTAGGCAGGCTGTATATCCATCACGTAGAAGATAGTTTTGAAGGTCTGCGGGCCAATCGTTATGGGCAATTCAATTTCTCCCAGAACCGATCTCTTTGAACCATCAAAGGCTCTCACCACCAGGTTGCTGGGTCTCAATGCCAATCCATCATATTCTAGCTTCACCAGGGCCTTTTTAGGTAAGACATTGAGGGATGACCCCGTGTCTACCAGCACATGGGAAAGGACAGCACCTTTGCATTCCATGGTTATGTGCAAGGCTTTGTTATGGTTGCGGTCTTCCGTTGTCAAATTAGTATTGGTGAACCCTAGTCCGTGACTAGCATTGACATTTCCAACTACAACTTCTAGCTGATTGACATTGATCTCTTCAGGCACGTAAGCTGCGTGCAAGACTTTGAGTAGTGCATTCCGATGGGCTTCGGAGCACATAAGCAATGATAGGATTGAGATTTTGGAAGGCGTCTGATGAAGCTGATCCACTATTTTATAATCACTCTTTTTGATGATTCGCATGAACTCATCAACCTCTTGATTGAACGGTGTCTTCAAAGCTTCTTTAACAGCTTGATCTTCCTGCACAGGGCTCTTCCCTTTTGCCTTGGCAGCAGCTTCTGCTTCGGCAGTGGGTCTCTGAATTTGTGGAGCAAAAAGACGTCCGCTTCGAGTGAAGCCTCTGCCTCCTCCCACATTGTCAATTTGTGGTGCAGGGGTCGATGATTCAAAAGTGATTCTTTGTCCTTCGCAGTACAGGTCAGAGCCGTAATGCCACGGGATGGCATTGCTGCTTTCATAAGGTACCGGTCCAGGCACCGTGACAGTGACTGGACTGACTGCAACTGCGGAAGGAATTGTGATAGTCTGTGGATCGTAATAAATTGTGACTGGTGCTCTGATGGGAACAACACTTTCGGAGTTGTAGGCAGAGTTGTTTTCTGGATCGTAAAATATTGTGACAGTTGAAACATCTTCATGATTTGTTGCTGGTGTTGTAGGAGACATTGATGGAAGAATGGATGTTGTTGTTGTAGGAGTTTCAAAATGGAGTGGTGCTGGAGTTGTAGAAGAAAAATTTGTTGATAACTGATCAGTTGAGATAATAGATGAAGTACTTGTTGATGAAACCGAAGAATTGTCAGGAACAATGGTTGTTGCAGTTGTAGGAGGTTCTGGAGTTGTTGCTGATGAGATTGCTGGATTTGTAGGAAATGATGTGGTGATCTGAAGTTGGCCACTCTGAATGAGACCGTCTATGTCATTCCTCAGGTTATCGCACCCATTGACTGAAATATTGCAGTAAGCACAACCTAACTCACACCCCGGGAACATTTGACATTCGAGGAGTTGGGCCTTGATTTCTACCAACGGTGTCCGGATCTGACCCACACTGGTTATTAAATAAGACGACTTGTCTTCTTCAATAGCGTTAATTCTGGGACCGCCGTGGTTTGGCATCGGGTTCTTATTGACATTAGGTGGTGGTGCGAAATTCAGAGCTTTTGAGTCTACCAGGTCTTGTACCTTCATGTGCAGAGCTCTGCACTTTTCTATACTGTGGCCAGGTGCATTTGAATGGAAGGCACATCTGGCGTTGGAATCATAATTCCTGGGCAGACTGTTGGGATCTGGAGGTGCCAACGTCCTTAGCTCAACTAGGTTGAGTTTCAGGAGTTGTGGCAGCAATGTAGCATATGGCATGGGGATCGGATCGATTACCCTGTTGGCCTGAGAAGGCCTCTGTTGGAATGGCCTTTGCTGGTTATTGTTGTTGGTGTTGCTGTTGTTCTAATTTCTTGGAGGATACTGAGGTTGCTGATGGTACTGAGGTTGTGGCTGATAGTTTTGTTGCGGAGGTTGATAAACTGGTTGAGGATGAGCTGGAGCAGGAATGGTGACTGCTGCCACTGATCTGTGAACATATTGGGGCCTGCCCCTGTTGGTGTGGATGGCATTGGTCTCGCCAGTTCTTCTCGGGCCTGCAAAAGGCTTCCTTGTACTACTGGACGAGCTTGCACCGTTGTCTGAGATCTTACCCATCTTCAATAGGCTTTCAATTCTCTCCCCAGCTATGACAACATCTGCAAAGCTAGTGGAAGAGAAAGCAGCCAGCCTGTCAATATATGTTCCCTGAAGGGTGTTCATGAACATATCTGCCATTTCCCTTTCGGACATAGGTGGCTGAACAGCAGCAGCCAATTGCCTCCATCTCTGGGCATATTCTCGGAAACTTTCCCTTGACGACTGTGACATTCCCATTAGGAGAGTCCTGTTGGGTGCCATGTCTAAGTTGTACTGATACTGTCTGATGAAGGCCTCTGCCAGGTCCTTCCAGCATCTGATAGTTGCCCTTGTCAAGTGAGAGTACCATTCTCTTGACGCTCCAGTCAAGCTGTCTTCGAAATAGAACATCCAGAGCTTCTCATCCATAGTATAGGCCTTTAGCCTTCCCAGAAACGACTGTAAGTGAGTCCGGGGGCATGAAGTTCCATTGTACTTTTCAAAACAAGGAGGCTTGAACTTATGGGGGATCCTGACCCCGTCTACCAAGCCCATGTCCATGACGTCGAATCCCAAAGAGTTTTGAGACTCTAAGGACCTCAACTTCTCAGCTATCTCATCCAACCTTCTATCATAAGCTTCTTCCCCAGCACCCATTACTGTGAATTGATCCTCCCGGGGGTCTTCTTGAAGTACCCTGGCTGCAGTGGCAGTCCCTTGAACATTTGCAGGGATGTTGACCTCAGGATGGAGATGTGGTCCAAATACAGGGGGATTTACATGAGGTTGGACCCTTTCATTGTTGCTAGTGCCGGCAGTTCCTATATGTGGATCTTCTTGATTCTGCCTTTCCACCATGGCCCTCAATCTTTCCTGGCTCTGAGCCATGTTGTTCATTACTTCCATAAACTGAGTCATTTGATTCCTCATTTCTAGCCTTTCGTTTGCCATTTGATTTCTGACCTCAGTAAGGTCCTGCTGCATCTGATCCATTTGAATGCCCGAAAGGTTGCTACGGGTCGGATAACGGTGCGGACGGTTGAGGGGAAATACCCGGCGCCTAGCAATAGTTCCTGAACATCACAACAGAGTTAGTGGCAATGAAATAAAAACCTACAAAACAAAACAAAGGGTTAGCATGCAATGCAGTTATGCTTATTTGTTCCCAAGGTATCCGGTTTGGCATTCAGTTTTGACCCTTCCAGACCCTTGAAGATGCTGTTGATGTTGCTTTTGAAGTGAAACTTGGATGGAACAAACTAATACATACATTATAAAAGCAAAATGGTACATAATTTGTTTACAAATACAAGCCCTCGGAGGGGTCAAAATACATTACAGAGAAATAAAAGATACACGGCATGAAAGCAACAACAAACAAATGGTCAAACACCAAGACCAAACTCATCCTCACGAACTTCCTTGAGAAGTGCTTCGGTCACAGGATCAGCCGGGCGCTCCGTGAGATTCCTGATGAGGAGATTCCGGGTCGTAACAGCTGCTGCTAGCTTCTTGTGCTGACTTTGGTCTTTTGACCTCTTCACCCCTGCTTTGATCTTTAGCTCTGATATCTCCCTCTGGGCTGCTGCTAGGGCTTCTTGCTGTTCTTTTGCACTATCTTCCAGTTGCTCCATCTTGTCTTGAACTCTCTTGTCTTCTAGAGTCCGAGCCTCGGTGATCCTGACCCACCGAGCTTGACTCTCTTTCAGATACAAGTCTGTCCTTGCTCTCTGGAACTAGGCTTCTTTGCAAGCATTCTTCAGAATTTGTTCTCCAGCTTTAGACTTTTTGATATAATCCCCAGACTTCTCAATCTTAACCAGATGCTCCACTCTCAACTTCTCCAATCTCTCAACCTCCCTCATACCATCACTCCTCTCCCGGAGGGTCTTCTGCAAAGCTTGAGTTAACTTCTCATTTCTTTCTTTCAAACTCTCAAACTCCTCCAAACTGACAGTGGTAGGTGGTGCTGAAGATGATTCAGGCATATCTTCTATAGTGAAGGGCATCCCAGAGAATTGGGCCCTGGCACGGGACCATTCATAATATTATGCTGAAGCCACATTGCTGCACTTCCCCAAAATGGTTATTCCCTTGGTTTGAACATTATCCCAGGCCCAGGCTGCTTGCCTAACAGTAGCCAGATTAATCTTGTTCTCACAATAAAGAGTCTCAACCAGGTCCTGTGCCTTAGGAGTGTGGACCAGTGCATAGCCCAGTTGTCTTCTGAACAGCAGAGGATTGTAATTAATACTACCCTTAACTCCTATTAGGGGCACATTGGGAAAATGCCCACAGCTGGTGATGATATCCCTGCCTTTGGTGCTCTGGGTGCACCATCTGATATCAGCTGAAGTTAGTGCAGTGAGTCTTTTAGCCCAGTTTTTCTGCTGATGAGGGTTTAAAAATGCATCTGTCCTGGGTAGATGCCGGAGAAGCCAAGTGTGGAACAATGGAGCACAACACCTCACTAATCTTCCCCTCTGCTTTTCATTCCTCTGATGCACTGAGTAATAGAGATCCCCCCAATAAAGTGGGCACTGGGTTCTTCAAGATGAAAAGATGGATTGCATTCTTGCTAATGAATCGAGGCTCATCTGCAAACAACACAATTCCATATATGCTCAAGGCCAATAAAGCACAGACAACTTTCCACTCTCCTAAAGAAGCTTTCAGGGTAGCTTGAGAGATCAAGAAATCCAGATGAAAACCAGGGATTCCAGCTTTAGAGGTCATATGCTGCTCAATCAGAACAGGTTCCAGATGCAAAGCCTTTGCTACTTCTCCATTACCAGGGAAGACCATCTCAGGGTTGAAAGGGACTCCACCTCTGATCGGTATACCAATCAATGATGAATATTCTTCTAATAGAGGGCCTAGCTGAAAGTCTTGGAAAGTAAAACACCTCAATGGGGGGTCATAAAACTGAACGCAGGTGTGAATCAAGCTTCTCTGTGAAGGGTCCAGATCCATAACCATATCAAGTATATCCCCATAGTGTTCCCTGAACAATGGTATGTGATCTGGAGTGATCAGGGTCTAAATCCTCCTGATGTCAGACAGCTCTGGCTGGAAGAAGTGATAGGTGATGTTGCTCTTTTTAGGAGCCATGATGCTGAAGATGAGTAGAAACTGGTGTTGATGATAACACTGAAGAAAGGGGCCACTGATTGGCTGGTGCAGATAACTGAAGTAGATAGCTGAAGCAAATGCTGATAAAGATAGGTCAGTACTGAAGATGGGGTCAAAACCAGAACCAAATGAAGATGGATACCCTGAAACACAAATAAGCAAATGTCAATATGATGCAATGTTTATGTATGCAAATGATATGCAAGGGTTTGTGACTGAGCTGGATCTGATAAAGAGCTCTGATATAAGTCCAAGTATGTCTAAGAAATCCAGACGGAGGTCTATAAATCCAGTAACCAAGGTGGGGGACTCAAATAAAGAGCCACATGTCCAGGGTTTAGAATCACAAGAACTGTTCCAACATGAAGTACTCTTAAACAAACAAAGTAATAGGGTATTCTGAGGCCAAGGTACCTGCAAACCTGTAAACAGCCCAACCCCCTCACAGGTGGTGTTCTAAAACAAGGATCCTCAGACTTGGATCAGTTATGAGAAGTGTAAACACTTCTAACCCGGAGGTACAGTGTTTACAATAACCATAAAAGTCCCTCCTCTAATTCACCTCAGTTTCTGAAGGTCAATACTAAGAGGTCATCCAGACTTAGCAGGCTTCCCAGATAGCCCTAGCATTGCAGGAAATCTGCAACACAGAGTTCTCAAGAAGAAACCCATATCTGAACCGTGTTTCATATTCCCGCACCAGACCGAGATGGAATGGGAAAGAATATGATTCACTCTAGCCTAGGTGTCACTCAGGTCCCAGGTATAGGACCTTAACTCTCAATAGAACACCCACCCACCAAAACAAAACCAGATCCAGCCAGACAGCATGACAGTATGATATATAAAAAACTGTAAAGAAAGCAATAAATAAAGAAAGCAGTAAATAAAGCAAATATACAAACACAAATAAGCACATAACACCCCAGTAAACACAAATCAATCAAGCGCTAGGAGGAACCCACAAAAAGAACCAGAAGCCCTGGTTGTAGTATAAGGGTCCCCAGCAGAGTCGCCAAGCTGTCGCTCCCACCAAATGAAGCTAAGTCAGATAGGGTACAGACGCGAACGGTCGGCGAGAGGGACAATGAGAACACACAGCCGTGAACTCACTGGAGATGAATAGAGTCGCCAGCTAGGCATTTTTATCCCGGAGGAAAGGCAATGCTGCATAGACCTAGAAAGAGATGGATAAGACAGTTGCGAACCAGAGAGACTGAGAAAGGGGGTTGGTTACAACCTGGGAAGGTATTAGCACCCAGATTGTCCGCCGTACTCGACGGGATCCACGCTTGAAAGATTTGTGTTTTAAAGGGGTAGTGTCAGTGCAAACTGTGTATAAAATAACTGGAAAAGGATGTACAGGTGTCAGTGTAAAAGAAGTGAAGTGTGATATATATGCAGTGTCAGTGTAAGGATGAGAGTATGCTTAAGATCATGAGGCTAAAAGAATGATACTGGAAGGAGGGGGAATATACAGAGACTTTTGTTCGATAACCGTTAAGTTATGCCTACGTATCCTCTCGTGCAATGAGGAAGTCAGAACACCGTAGTTCGACCCAAAGAGACTGAAAGGTGAATTGACTTGTGAACTGCTCATTTGCCTATGCTCAAGTGTATGATCTGTCTGGCACAGATGCAAACTGTCTTGCATTAGACGGAAGAAGCGAGTTCTCGTTTGTGAGTGAAGATGATGAGAAAAGAATCCCGGAGGAGACGATTATTGTTTGTTTTTGAGTTTTCAGTCTTTTATTGCTTTTGAAAGTTTGTCATAAGTTAATGAGCTTAAGCCTAAACCAATGGATTTAGTAAACTCATCACATCTTCCCTCTGATTAGGGGTAATGAGAATACCTTAAGTGTGAAGTCAGATTCTCACACTTAATCACCTTTGGTGCAGGATTAAGATCATTAACCTACTTGTGATTATTTAGATGTTTTTGTTGTTTTTGTTTAGTGTTGAGTAATGAGGTTAAGCCATAATCAGGGATTAAACAGACTCATTACACCATCCTAATAGAAGGATAATAGATGAGAATGTTTAAGCTGAGGAAAGCTCCTCAACTTAATCCATGATTAGGGATTAAACTCATGACAAAACAAGCCTTTGATTAAGTGGATTTTATTTAATGATATGATGATGAAGTGATTTTTATGATTTGTAAGACAACTTGAGGGGGACTTGTCCATTAACACTAGGGTTAGTCCTTCTTAACCATTTAAGGAAGAATTAGAACCCTAATGCAAGGCCCAAGTTACAAGTGTGATGTCTTGATGATTATTAGATGGATTGATTGAAGGAGTTAAACACATTAAGGGTTTAACACTTAGGATTAAAGTTATACACTCCATCCTAAGAGAAGGATGCAGGCATAAGCTTAATCACAAAGCCTTAAAGCCTTTAGGGTTTAATCCCTGATTATGAGGTGAGAAGAGAAGACTCAAAGAGACACAAAGGTGAAAACTAAGAGGGGGGACTAATCAAAACCCTAATCATTTTCATGCTTGGTTGTTCCTAAAGTTTGTGAGGTTTACAAGAGAAGTCTTCAATGGAACCACCAGGAAGCAGATGAAGGGATCAAGAGAAGCAAAACAACTTGCTTCATTTAAGAAGTCAAGTCACTTGAAGAAAGAGAGTGGGAGGAAGAAGAATGAGCAAGCTCAAACTCAAACACATATAAAAATGCAGCAAGGATGCATAAAAGAGATGAAGAGAAGTTGTGAGAAGTGAAGGCAAATTCACTTCTCAGAATCACTTACCACCTGACAGGGTTAGGAAAGAAATGCAATGCAATGCAAAATGGGATGAGATGACATGATGAGGAACAAAACCAGAAGCATATACATGATGCTAATGATGCTATGAGATGCTACAAACATGAGGCAGCACATGGAAATGGACATACAAGTTTATGAATGCCAATGAAGCAAGTTAGAGCACATGAACATACATGAAAAGTTATGGAAGGCACATGGCATACAACATGACAAATGCAAGATGCAATGATCAAACATGTTTTATATATGTCTTATGATGTCAAATGAATCAAATGGATGCTTGAAATGTCATGGCAAGTCATGTTATGCAAGAGAATGCAAGATGGATGCATATGGAAGCCCAAATTAGGGTTTATGAACCAAACATCAAACAAAAGTCAAAGTCAGAAGCAAACCCTAAGATAAAAAATGGAAAATGCCACACAAAGGACCTCTAATCCCATACTAAACCAATGCCCAAAGGAGAGGTCTCAACTCTTAACCAAACTCAAGTTATGATTTTTACAAGATTCTAGGGTTTTTAGGGTTCCTAAACAAGAAAAATGTCAAACAAAATGAAAATGAAGGATCAAACCATGGCCTTTTAATCTTACAAACTACATGCCAAACACAATGCAATGCAAAAAGAATCAATGTCCAACTCTTCATGGATAGGCAGAAATGATTTTTTGAACTATGGATCAAATTAATGCACAAAAATGATTTTAATTCAATGAAAAATTCTCAAAATGCATCAAGATCAAAAAAGAAATTTGGTTTGAAGGTTGGATAATGTTTCTAAATGTCTTAGAACATTTCATGAATTTTTTGGTGATTTTTAAATACCTAAAAGTATTTTTAATGAATTAATTTTCATTAATCAATTAAAAATAATCTTTTAAATATTTAAAAATACTTTTTTAATGCTAAAAATGAAAATAAAAATATTTTTGTGTCATAAAAATTAATGAAATTCAGGATAAAAAATTTCATAATTTTTAAACAAGTTTTGCTATTTTAAATAAATCATGCAAATTTAATGAAAAAGAAATGAAAATAAATAAATAAATGGAGAAGTAATCAGAAGGAGAGGCTAGGATTGCTTCTGGGTTCAAAAGTGTTGACCAGCGCGCATCTGGACGGTTGGGGTTGCATCTGAGTTAATTAACCTAATTATGATTTAATTAATTAATGAGAGTGGATTAGGGCTAAGCAAAATGATCTGGGCCCTTCATGCGCGCGGGAGGTCAATGGAGTCAACCAATCCAACGCCCCACATTCAAATGGCACTAATGACCTGAGATTAGGGCAAAGCAAATTCAGGTGACCGGAGGGGAGCTCCGGTCATCTTCCCCGGCGACCCCAAAACCCTAGAATACGATTCAGGCCACCCCAAGCTAAATTAAACGCCCAGAAACAATCCTCACACCTCTAGCAACTCAAATCACCAATTAATCATCATTTATTCAGCAAGAACAGGTTGAATCGAAACAAAACAAAAATGGGGCCAAACTTTCAGACACTCATGAAATGCTCATTTTTTCACCATTTTCGATTCTAAACATATCACAATGATCCTTAAAGCATGTACTTTCAGTTTATAACAAAAAATCAAAGCTTTAAGAGAATGTGTTCTTGGCCATACCTGAGATGGAGACTCCTGTTTCTGGACTTTCAAAGCTGTTCTTTGGTGCAAGCTTGCTCCACTGATCCCCCTGGTGCTAATGGCAGGCTTAGAATGAGCTTAAGCAAGCTATTTTGAGAAGTTCCAATCTGATATAGCAGAAAATGAGCTCTGTGTATAGGCTGTTTTTAGATCAATGTGAAGGGTGGTTTTGGTTCCTTTTGATGTGCTTGACTTGTTGGTGAAGAAGAATGGTGTGTTTGATGGTTGGATAAAGGGATTCGAAGAGTTCTGGTTCTGAGGATGAGAAATGGTGAAGCTCAGTTCATGCTGGTTTCAGGCTTATGCTTTGTTGGTTTGTGATCAATAATACATGGTGAGATGAGTAGTGGGATTTGTTTTAGTGTTTGAGGCCTGTGGAGACAGATTCGAAGGAAAATGCAAAATGGAGTGTTTTTGTGAATGTGATGCTATGGCCTGTTTCAGCTTGGCTTGGTGTTATGTTTGGCTAGCAAATGGAAAGTATAAACAATCCCCATTGGCTAGAGGATGTGACATGGCCTGCTGTGATTGGGATGTTTGCTTTTGCCAAAAGTCAACTTTTTGTAAGGAAAGGTATGGCTTGGTGCTAGGCTTGGTACAAGGGCTAGGGCTGGAGCAGCATGGTGAGGTGAGATGCTATGGCTGGTTCAGCATCCAAGAAATCAAGTGGGTGAGATGTGATGATAGTTTTTGCAAGTTGCTTACTTTTGAAACTTCATGAAAAAGTCTTGTTACACAAACCATAAACATGTGATCTTTGGTCCAATTCTGATTTTTAGAACTCATGTGATGTTTGTACATTGGTTTGAAGTGAATTAGAAGTTACAAATGGCCTTGGTTCATGATTTTGCAAATTTCTCATTTGAGGCATGTCTTGAAAATTAGTGATTTTGGCCAACTTTGTCACACCATAACTTTTGATCCAAAATGAATTAGGTCATGTTCTTGTACTTTTTGAAAAAGGAAAAATGTGTTCTACAACTTTCATGACCAAAGTTTTTCCATTTGAAGCATTTTTGGATCAAAAATCAAGGCTTGAAAAATGACCTAAAATGACATATTCTTGAAAAGTCAACTATGCCCTAAAAAGCCAACTTTGCAAAAACTTCAAATTCCTGATTTTTGTGGACTTCAATCTTCTTCCATGATCAAATAAAGATCATATACACTCAAAATGATGAAGAATGCCCATTGGTTGGGTCATTGGGGGCCTCAGATGCCCTGATTTTGCACTGACTTGTCTGAAAAGTCAACTCTTGATCAGATGACTTCCCCATGGAATCCCTTCATGAAAATTGATATGTATACTCCCTATACCATATAGAGACCAATGGAAACAAGAATGACCAAAAAATTTGGAGTTATGGCCTCTGAAACCAAAACCCTAATTTTAGGTCAACTGTGCAGTCAAACTTGGCTCTGCATCCACACCAACCCCAGTTCTTGTGTTTCTTTGACATTCTTGGCTTTGAGAGGATATAATATGATACTTGAACACATGTAGACCCCTTTGAAGTGATTGATGGCCCTTGGAGTGGCTCAAGAAGCTCTTGGATTGCTTAGATCACAAACCCTAGATGCAGATGACTTAGAAACTATGCAGTGAATCAAAAATGAGATATGAAGTGATATGATTGTGTTTATGCATATGAAATGATCACAAGCCATGGTGTGAATGGGTGAGGGCAAATTTGGGGTGTTTACAACCATCTTTCTTAGGAACCGGTACCACATTTGCAACCCACTGCGGATAAGAAGTCACTACTAAGAACCCTGCATTGAACTGTTTCATTACCTCTGCCTTGATCTTTTCTGACATTTCAGGACGCATACGACGAACCTTCTGTTTCTTTGGACGACAATCTTCTTTTACCGGTAATCGGTGAACCACAATGTCTGTATCCAACCCTGGCATATCTTCATAAGACCAAGCAAAGATCTCCACATAGTCACGTAACATCTGAATCAATCTGCTCTTGACACTATCCTCTAAATCAACCCCTATCTTGACCTCTTTCCTGTTTTCTTCAGTTCCCAGATTCACAACTTCGACTGGCTCTTCATGTGGCTGTATGGCTTTCTCTTCTTGTTGTAACAACCTAGCAAGCTCTACAGGTACTTCACAATCGTCCTCATTTCCGTCTTCAGTTTGATAGATCGGATTCTCGAAATTATAATTGGCAATAGTAGAACTATTATCAACAGGATCCAGAGTGGATGAGGATCTGCATTTTAGTGATGTGGGTGTGTGTAAGAACACATAGCTGATAAAGCAAAAATAAAAGAAAAGAAAGACAAGGAACACAATATTTACGAAAACGAAACGTCCACTGATTTTATTGAATGAAGTATGCAAATGAAATGACAACCCGTAACAAGCACACCATTGTGCCCCGGGTAAGGCACAAGGTTTAAGAGTTCAATTGTTCAAAAAATACAAACTTAAAAGCAACAACACAGTAATAGTATTTACTCCTGACTAAAGGAGATAGGGATAACATCTTCAGCTTTCCAGTTATTGAGTCCAGCACCCACAGTAGGAAAGATCCAAGCATCCAGATTGTAGTCTTCATCATAATCTCCCACAGCATTGATCTGATCTTTCATAACCCCTTGATTGGTGATACGAACAGCACGAGCACGACGAACAACCTTCTGGGACTCTGCAGTGAAACCCAAACCAAATTTGTCAGACTTGTATGGGATATCAGGGAGCTGACCCCAAATAGTACAACCACCTTCATCCACCACAGCTCTAGCATCATTGAGGGAGGCCATTGCCATTGTTGGAGGTACTCTGGTGACTACAGGAACTTTCTTAACAACCGGAGGAGCTACATAATCATTGACAATCCAGGGGACCACTTCAAACGTTTGACACAGAGTTTCAATGTATTCACCTTCCATTTCCAGATACTTGAAAGTGTTTACATGGCTGACAAAATATTCTTCTTCTCCATAGACAGTAACAACCTTTCCTTCCACCGGATATCTTAGCTTCTGATGTAATGTAGAGGTTACAGCACCTGTCCCATGGATCCAGGGACGACCAAGCAGACAAGAGTACGAAGGACGAATATCCATCACAAAAAATGTGGCAGTAAAAACCTGAGAGCCAACTTTGATTGGAAGATCAATTTCCCCATGCACTACTCTTATGGAACCATCAAAAGCCTTCACCACAATACTGCTGGGCTTCAACACAGCATCTTCAGGACTCAGCTTATTCAGGACTTCCTTGGGCAACACATTCAGAGAGGAACCATTGTCTATCAATACATGTGACAGGGTAGTTCCCCTGCATTCAATTGAGATATGCAGAGCCCTGTTATGATCCCTCTTGGCAGGGGTCAAATCAGCATCAGAAAATCCTAACCCATTATCATAGGTCAGGTGGGCAACACAATTCTCAAACTGGTCAACAGAAATTGCATTGGGTACGTGAGCAGTCTTCAGAAACTTGATCAAAGCTTTTGCATGAGCTTCAGAACATAACAACAAAGACAGCATGGAAATCTTGGAGGGAGTATGCCCCAACTGATCAACAATGTCATAATCACTCTTGCGAATGATTTTCAATACTTCTTCCATCTGCTTAGCAAGATCATCAGCAGCTGGCACATCAGTAGATACAGGTTTAATAACAGGACCTTTTCCCCAAGCATCAGTGGTGGAAGTAGCAGCAGGAGTAGCTGCATTTTTGGAATTAACTGGAGGTGAGAAGACTCTTCCACTACGTGTGATCTTACTAGATCCAGCAATATTGTCAATATCAACAGGCACATCAGCTAACGGCTCCTGCTTAACACCATGGATATAAACATCGGACCCATAATGCCAAGGCACAACTTTATCATACGTATATGGAATAGGATCAGGAGTGGTAATGACCATAGGAGCCACTCTGGCTTCAGCAACAACTTTCATAGGACCTTCAGCAGTAATTTTGATTGGACCCTGATGGGTGATTTTAATAGGTCCCTTTGAAGTGATCCTTACCGGTACTTTATCAACCATGTCAACCTCTTCAGTCTTCTTACCTTGCGTAATATGATCTACCATACTTTCCACGGAAGGTGGTCTCCTTTCAAACACTATGGTGTAATTATTCATGAGACGTTGAATTCCGTCCTTCAACCTCCAACACTTATCTGGATTATACTCACAATAGACACAATCTTCACGACAACTTGGAAAGAACCCAGCTTGTACTAACTTCTCTCTGATGACAGACAATGGTGTGGTCAACTCCGCAACTGAATGGATATGCAGATCTTCCTCAATGGCATTGACAGTCTTCTCGTGATTTGACATTGGAGCAGTAATTACATTTGGAGTACCCGGAGGGTCAAACTCAATCTCTCCAGCATCAATCATATCTTGTATTTTGTTCTTCAAGACCCAGCAGTTATTAGTATCATGTCCCTGACAGTTTGAATGGTATGCACACCGTGCATTGGGGTTGTACCTGGGAGAGGTAACATTAGGATTCTGAGGAGCCTCTTTCAAAGTAATAAGTTCAGCCTTCAACAAGTGTTGCAATGCCTGAGCCATTGACATATTGATCTTCGTGAACTGTCTTCTAGCCCTCTGTTGGTTGCCCTGTGGTTGCTCTGTTGTTGCAGGAGTTGGATTTGAAATATGAACTGCACTAACAGACTGATGCCTTCTGTTACGATCAGGTTGACCATAAACAGCATTGGATTCTTTCTTCCCAGTGGGAGGCTTCTTTGCAGTACCTGATGAAGAAGTACCCACTTGGATCTTACCATTCTTTATACCATTTTCTACTCGCTCTCCTGTCATTATCAACTCAGTGAAGCCAGATGATGAGCTTCCAATGAGATGACTGTAAAACGGACCATTCAGCGTACACATGAACATATCAACCAATTCCCTGTCAGTTAAAGGGGGTTGAACTCTTCCAGCTAAATCTCTCCACTTCTGAGCATACTCTTTAAAACTTTCTTTGGCACCCATAGACATGCTCTGAAGCTGCATGCGAGTGGGGGCTAAGTCAGCATTATATTGATACTTCTTATAGAAAGCCTCAGCAAGATCATTCCAGTCCCTGATGTTGACACTCTCCAATTGATAATACCACTCCAACTGAGCTCCAGATAAGCTCTCTTGAAAGAAATGGATCCACAACTTTTTATCACCAGTGTGGGGTTGAATTCTTCTGACATAAGACCTCAGATGCAGCTTGGGACAAGAGACCCCATCATAAACAACAAAGGTAGGAACCTTGAAACCAATGGGTATGACTACCCCAGATATCAAACTCAAATCCTCAAAATCCAGCCCAGATGACTTCTGCAACTCCATGGCATCCATCCTATCCACCAGCATTTTGAATTTGTCTTCATTAGGATCATGGTAGTAATTAGCCTCAGAATCAGAGTCCCCCATAGTGTTGTGGAGACTGCCTCCTTCTTTTTCAGATTCCTCAGATTCATAGTCTTCAACTGGTTCTTTGGTCTTGGCAAGACCTTTGAACCTTCTTCCCATGTTGATCAAACCAGCTGACCTTCTAGTCTTCTTGGTCTTTTTGGCCAGCAGTGTCTTCAATTCATCCTGCCCCTTGGACAGGTTCAAGATCAGCTCTTGGAACTGTGCATTTTGTGCCTGGAGATCCTTAACTGATTGTTCAAGAGTCATTGCTGAAATAAACAACGAGAAGATGAGAAACCTGTGCACAATTATAAACCTGTGATGCAATAAAATGATATGGGAATGTATATGCAATGTTTTCAAGGACCGCAGGATTTAAATTTGCTTAGACAAACAAGAAGGTAAACTTTTATTAGTAATAACTTTGTTTTGCCTCTTGGGCTTACAGAAATGAAATGAAATAAATACAAAAGATGGGGTTTTAAGTCTCCCATGGACGTTTCCTCTTTCTGTTGAGGTATGAGTTGAGATTCCGTTCCTCATGAAGTTGCTTTGTAAGTTCCAAGATTCTTTCTTGGCTAGCTTTGTAATGAGCCTCGAAAGTATCCCTTTGCTCCTTCAGTTGGATCCATGATCTCTGCAAGTCTTCCATATCAGTAGGCATGTCTGGGTGAAGGATGGTATAAGCTGTGTCTCCTTCAGCAACAGGTTCCATGGTAACTGGTAGGATGGCAGGATATGGCATCATGAGAGTCTGAGCACGAGATCGCACCCATCTGAGATAAGCCTTCATAGGAATAGTGTACTTAGGCTCCAATGTCTTGCTGTCAACCCTGTTTACTTTTCCCCATGCTCGTATGAATCTCTGACGGTAACCCTGATGATCGTTGTCGTAATCAAACACAATGCCCTGAATCAACATGTCATGTGGACCATCACTCCGAGCGTAACCAAACTGTTGTAAAGCTAGAGAGGGGTTGTAGGTGATGCCTCCTCTTATGCCTAGGAGTGGTACATTAGGAAACTCCCCGCAACGGTCAATGATAGTAACATTCTCCATAGATCGAGAGCACCAATGAATATCTGAGTGAGAAAGTGACATGATTCTTTTAGACCACCTGAACCCTTGTTCATTCTTCATCACTGAACGAGGAAGGTGAGAAATAAACCACCTAGATAATAGAGGTATGCAACACATCAGAGTTCCTCGTGCTTTCGTAGTACGAGTATGAAGAGAGTGTAAGATGTCTCCCAATAATGTAGGCACTGGATTATGAGTCAGGAATATGTTGATGGCGTGAACGTCTATGAACTGATCTGGATTGGGGAACAACACTAAGCCATAAATCAAAAAGGCTAAGATTTCCTCAAAAGCATCATAGCTCATAGCCTTCAGGAACACTTGAGCTTTCTCAATCAATACTTTAGCAAGAATGCCCTTAACTCCACTCCTTGTTTCCAAGACAATGTCTGATTTCTTCAAATGTAGAGTGTAAACACCCCAAATTTGCCCTCACCCATTTCACCATGGCTTGTGATCATTTCATATGTATAAACACAATCATATCATCTCATATCTCAATCTTGAGTCACTGCATAGTTTCTAAGGCATCTGCACCTAGGGTTTGTGATCTGAGCAATCCAAGAGCTTCTTGAGCCACTCCAAAGGCCACCAATCACTTCAAAGGGATCCATGTGTGTTCATCTATCATATTACATCCTCTCAAGGTCAAGATTTCAAAAGAATCACAAGAACTAGGGTTTGAATGGATGTAGAGCCAGGTTTGACTGCACAGTTGACCTAAAATTAGGGTTTTGGTTTCAGAGGCCATAACCCCAAATTTTTTGGTCATTCTTGTTTCCATTGGTCTCTATATGGTATAGGGAGTATGCATATCAATTTTCATGAAGAAATTCCATGGGGAAGTCATCTGATCAAGGGTTGACTTTTCAGACAAGTCAGTGTAAAATCAGGGCATCTGAGGCCCCCAATGACCCAACCAATGGGTGATCTCCATCATTTTGAGTGTATATGATCTTTATTTGATCATGGAAGAAGGATGAAGTTCACAAAAATCAAGAATTTGGAGTTTTTGCAAATGTTGACTTTTTGGGCATAGTTGACTTTTCAAGAATGCTTCATTTTAGGTCATTTTTCAAGCCTTGATTCTTGATCCAAAAATGCTTCAAATGGAAAAACTCTGGTCATGAAAGTTGTAGATTACATCTTTCCCTTTTCAAAAAGTACAAGAACATGATCAAACTCTTCTTGGATCAAAAGTTATGGTGTGACAAAGTTGGCAAAAATCATTGATTTTCAAGGCATGCTTCAAATGAGAATTTTGCAAAATCATGAACCAAAGCCAATTGTAACTTCTAATTCACTTCAAACTAGTATACAAACATTCCATATGTCCCAAAAATCAGAATTGAACCAAAATCACATGTTCATGGTTCATGTAACAAGACTTTTTTTCATGAAGTTCAAAAAGGTGACAACTTGCAAAACCATCATGATGCTTCTCTCCACTTGATGCATTGGCTGCTGGACCTTCCCAACATCACACACACACCTTGCTGCGCCAGCCCATGCTTTGTACTAGCCTAGAACCAAGCCATACCTCTCTTACACAAAAAGTGGACTTTTGGCAAAAGCAAACTTACCAATCAATAGAGGCCATGTCAAATCATCTGACCTATAGGATTAAAATATACTATCCAAATGCAGGCCATAACACTCAAGAAGCAAGGCTGAAACCATGACACAACATCACATACACAAACTCACTCCCTTTTGCAAAACTCTTCGAATTTCTCTCCACAAACTTCAAACATCCAAACCATTTTCACCAATCATCTTACCATGTTCCATTGAGTAGAAACCAGCAAAGAACCAAGCCTGAAACAAGCCATAGCACCATTTCACCATTTTCACTCCAACTTGCAGTTTCTTTCGAAACTCACTCCACAGTTCACAAACACTCAAACCAACTCCACAAACCTTCTCCACTCATCATCTGGACCACAAAGAACCCCTCACCCTTGCCAAAAACAGCCTGAATCACCATTGCCATTTTCAACTGAGCTTGAGCAGAAGCTGTTCAAACTCTTCATCCAGCCAACAAAAATTTCTCCTGAGCATTCAAGCATCACCAGGGGGTCAAGTGGAGTGGATTTCACAAGGAGGGGAGGCCTGAAAGTTGCTGGAGTGAAAGCTTCGAATCTCAGGTAGCTCAAGAAATATTTTTCCAGAAATCATTTTTTATGTTCTAAACTTGTTCTCCATGCTTCACTGAATATCCTGATGCTTTCAGTTTCGAAAATGGTGATGAAATGAGAATTTAATTGATCTCTGAAACTCTGTGACCTAAAATTTGTTTTGCTCGATTCATGAGTTCAGGGAAGAATAAATTTGTTTTGATTGGGGGTTTTGGTTCGTGAGTGAGTGGGAATCATTTCCATGTTTTTAGATTTTGTTTTAGTTAGGTTTTAAGAGTTTTGGAGATTCTCAGGGAGGGTGCTGGCCGGAGAAGACGACCGGAAGTCTTCTCCGGCAGCCTGAAAGTCATTAACTGCTAATTAGGGTTAGGGCACCAGTTTTGAATGTGAGCCACTGGATCTTGTTTCCCGCGCGTGTTTGTAAGGCTGAGATCATGCCACCAGGATCATCTGATACCTTACAGGGATTATACAAGGAGGTTATTGACTTTCTTCACAACAGTCAAGCTCGAGTATATCCCTCGGGACGAGAATCAGTTTGCAGATGCTCTTGCCACCATTTCATCCATGATCAAAGTTCAAGCTGCTAATTTTGTACCTCAGATTTCAGTATCCAGGCTTGATAGACCAGCATATGTGTTCTCAGCAGACGTTGTTAGAGATGATAGGCCTTGGTTCCACGACATCAAATGCTTCTTGGAGGATCAAACATACCCACCTGGGGCATCTTCCAATGATAAGAAGACTTTAAGAAGGCTTGCTGGGAGTTTCTTTCTGAACACTGATGGATCTTTATACAAAAGGAACTTTGATATGGTACTCCTCCGATGTGTTGACAAGACAGAAGCAGATTTATTGATGCATGAAGTGCACGAAGGCTCCTTTGGTACCCATGCCGGAGGGCATGCCATGGCTAAGAAGTTGTTAAGATCAGGCTATTACTGGATCACAATGGATGCAGACTGTTGTGCTTACGCCAGAAAATGCCACAAATGCCAGATCTACGCAGATAAGGTGCATGTGCCTCCCAATCCTTTGAACATAATGTCTTCACCCTGGCCCTTTGCTATGTGGGGCATCGATATGATCGGCAAGATTGAACCGACTGCTTCAAATGGCCACAGATTCATCCTGGTCGCCATTGACTATTTCACCAAGTGGGTTGAAGCAGCCTCATATGCAAACGTCACAAGACAAGTGGTAGCCAGATTTCTGAAGAGAGATATCATCTGTCGATATGGAGTTCCCGAGCGAATCATTACTGATAATGGCTCCAACTTAAACAACAAAATGATGGCAGAGCTGTGCCGGGACTTCAAGATCCAACATCACAATTCTTCTCCATACAGGCCAAAAATGAATGGCGCTGTTGAGGCGGCAAACAAGAATATTAAGAAGATTGTGCAGAAGATGGTAGTCACCTACAAAGACTGGCATGAAATGCTACCGTTCGCCTTGCATGGGTATCGCACGTCAATCAGAACATCCACTAGGGCAACACCGTATCAACTCGTGTATGGTATGGAGGCAGTCCTACCTGTTGAAGTTGAATTACCCTCCTTACGGGTACTGATGGATGTTAAACTGAGTGAAGCAGAATGGGTTAGGTCCCGATACGAACAACTGAGTCTGATGGAAGAGAAAAGATTGGCTGCAATCTGCCATGGGCAGTTATACCAGAAAAGAATGAAGAAAGCCTTCGATCAGAAAGTCAGGCACCGAGAGTACCAAGTGGGAGATCTTGTGCTGAAGAGAATCCTCCCTCCTCATACAGACCACAGGGGCAAATGGACTCCAAATTATGAAGGACCATTCGTGGTGAAGAAAGTTTTCTCTGGTGGAGCACTGATGCTCAACACCATGGATGGTGAAGACTTCCCGTCCCCTGTGAATTCAGATGCAGTTAAAAAATACTTCGCATAAAAATGACCCGCTGGACATAAAAACAGAAAGTAAGTCCAGGAAAAAATAGGGCATCCCGGCGAGTCAAAAACAGAATAAAAGACTCGGGCAAAAATAAGGGAAAATAAATAAAAATGTACACCCGCTGAGTTGAAAATCCGCATCGGACAACTCAGGCAAAAATGGGTATCCCGATGGATTGAAAACCCGAAGGGGCGATCCATGCAAAATAAGGGAATAAGCGAACAACTGCATTCTGAATTCGTCTGTATCATCTACGACTTGGCAAATTTCGAAAAGATCAAGCTTCAATCAGAATCAACATTCTTCAAAAAGCAAGATGAGAAGAACGTCAAAAGTCATACGAGTCATAGTGAAGAGGAAGCTCCTCAAAACGTCGTCAACATCGCCAGCACTTTGCTTCTCAATTTGTAACAATCTCCTTATTTTAGGAGATTTGTTTCCTTGACTGTATCTTGCCAATTCAGGGCACACGAATTAATAAAATCAGATTTTCAGTCATGTCTCGTTTTGTACATTTTATTTGCAAGAATATCTGATGTCTTAAAAGAAAAAATTGATTGCACAAGAATACAGATGCTTATCTTCAAATAAAAACATGCTTGCAGGAAATATGCTTACTCTCAGAAGTATCTAAACTCCTATGACGAAATCCAGTAAAGGATACCTCGGGATTATCTTGTGCGTTTCTCTATCTTTTTCAGGATTGCAGGTATCCAGAGCGCAACTTGGGGCATGTAAGTTTCATCCCAGCAAGCTGGCAAGTCCACACTCAATTTTTAGCACCCAAAGTGCTCTCTCCCCAGCTGAGTTGCCTCTCATGACTTCCCCCAGCTGAGTTGCCACTTGTTGCTTATCCCCATCAGAATGGGCAGGTATCACAAGGGATGCCCATATCCCCGACTGAGTCAAGGATCTCTCTTTCTCCCCAGCCGAGTTGCCATCTCATCTTCAGCCGGAGCACAGGAGTCAGAGAGCTATTCCCCCACAGAGCTCCAGCCTCTGTCCAGAAGAGCAGCGCATGAAGGATCACAACAGAGTAAAGAAAGCTTCTACAAACCCCAGCTGGGTCTCTCGTTTGCAAAGATAGGTCTATCAATGACCCATATTCCCGAGCGGATGTCACCACATGACAGATATACCGGAGATCTTATCCCCAGCTGGGATGTCTACTCCAAGCAGATCGACCAAAGATCCTCGCAGCAACGGGATCCGCATCCCGGTTTTGGTATCTTTGCACAATCATAGCATTTGCATCATATTCACCCACAAAGCGTAGCATCCCGTTTTAACACGGAGCATTACGGCAAAAATCAAATGCATAGCACAATCATGAGCCATGTTATGAATCAACACCTGTGAATGATTACAGTTCATCAACATACAGAAGAAAAATCCCCACCAGAGTTACCAGCAAAAGTAGTTGCCTCACAAATCACAAACACCGGTATATGCACCTCTTGACACCCGTCCGTGCCATCACTCCCCCAGTAAAGTTGCCTGAATATATTTTACAAACAAGATCACCCGTACTACAGATACTTCCTGACGCCCGTCCGTGTCAAATCACCATCAGAAAGCCAAAGACATCCTTTTTGCACTCACATATACTTATATACACTTTCTTGGCACCCGTCCGTGTTGTATCCCCAGCGCGGTCACCTACACTTTGTATATCAAATATTTGTTCATACTATACTCTTCTCCTTTTGACACTCGTCCGTGTCACTCTCCCCAGCAGTTAACTACTCATACTACTCAGATACTCGTCCGTATCTTGTATATACCTTTTTATATCCCCTCAGATTCGACACTAGTCCTTGTTCTTTGTTAACCCGTTGGTACTCGTCCGTACCATCATCTCGGAACATGCGTCAAGCGTTTGTTTCTACATGATACTCGTCCGTATCATAACCTTAAGGATGCTCGTCCGCATCTTCAATCCATACACCGTGTCAAACACTTTTGTCTTCTTGAATAAAGATACTCGTCTGTATCTACTATCCCCAGAAGAGTTCTTTCAAATTCGACACTCGTCCGTGTTCTCTGTTAACCAGTTGATACTCGTCCGTATCATCATCTCTGAACATGTGTCAGTTTGTTTCTACCCGATACTCGTCCGTATCGTAGTCTTAGGGATGCTCGTCCGCATCTTTAATCTATACCAAACACTCATACCCTTTGTTTCTTGGATGTGAACACTCGTCCGTGTTTACTATTCCCCAGTAGATCGCAAACAAATTTTCCTTTTTATCTGACACTCGTCCTGTGTCATGATAAGCCTGAGAGCAGCCGTACCCTGCTGAGTGGTCGTCCTCCATCATGCTCATCCGATGGCCGTCCCCATCGTCGATATTTAGCAGCCGTCCCCTGCTAGGTGGTCGTCCTCCACCTGTTGATGATCGTCCTTCATCAATTTTATCCAATGGCCGTCCCCATTGTTGATTTTGGTTATCTGGCATTCGTCCTATGTCATGAGAAACCTCGAGAGCAGCCGTACCCTGCTGAGTGGTCGTCCTCCACTTCTTGATGGTCGTCCTCCATCATGCTCGTCCGATGGCCGTCCCCATCGTTGACCTTTTCTATCCGATGGCCGTCCCCATCGTGGATATTTTCGGCAGCCGTACCCTGCCAGGTGGTCGTCCTCCACCTTTGATGGCCGTCCCCATCATAATTCCTTTATTACCCAACAGAGCAGCCGTCCCCTGCTAGGTGAGCGTCCTTCACCTTTTGATGGCCGTACCCCATCATCTGTTTATTTCATTTATTCTTTAACCCGATGGCCGTCCCCGTCGTGGTCCCTTTTCCTTTTCTTTTAGCCCGATGGCCGTCCCCATCGTCGGTTACCTTGCTTTATGAACTTGATGGCCGTCCCCGTCATGTTTCATTAACTCCCAGAAATTTTACAGCTTTATAGGATTAAAATATACTATCCAAATGCAGGCCATAACACTCAAGAAGCAAGGCTGAAACCATGACACAACATCACATACACAAACTCACTCCCTTTTGCAAAACTCTTCGAATTTCTCTCCACAAACTTCAAACATCCAAACCATTTTCACCAATCATCTTACCATGTTCCATTGAGTAGAAACCAGCAAAGAACCAAGCCTGAAACAAGCCATAGCACCATTTCACCATTTTCACTCCAACTTGCAGTTTCTTTCGAAACTCACTCCACAGTTCACAAACACTCAAACCAACTCCACAAACCTTCTCCACTCATCATCTGGACCACAAAGAACCCCTCACCCTTGCCAAAAACAGCCTGAATCACCATTGCCATTTTCAACTGAGCTTGAGCAGAAGCTGTTCAAACTCTTCATCCAGCCAACAAAAATTTCTCCTGAGCATTCAAGCATCACCAGGGGGTCAAGTGGAGTGGATTTCACAAGGAGGGGAGGCCTGAAAGTTGCTGGAGTGAAAGCTTCGAATCTCAGGTAGCTCAAGAAATATTTTTCCAGAAATCATTTTTTATGTTCTAAACTTGTTCTCCATGCTTCACTGAATATCCTGATGCTTTCAGTTTCGAAAATGGTGATGAAATGAGAATTTAATTGATCTCTGAAACTCTGTGACCTAAAATTTGTTTTGCTCGATTCATGAGTTCAGGGAAGAATAAATTTGTTTTGATTGGGGGTTTTGGTTCGTGAGTGAGTGGGAATCATTTCCATGTTTTTAGATTTTGTTTTAGTTAGGTTTTAAGAGTTTTGGAGATTCTCAGGGAGGGTGCTGGCCGGAGAAGACGACCGGAAGTCTTCTCCGGCAGCCTGAAAGTCATTAACTGCTAATTAGGGTTAGGGCACCAGTTTTGAATGTGAGCCACTGGATCTTGTTTCCCGCGCGTGTTTGTAAGGCTGAGATCATGTCATTAGTTTTAATTAGGTTTAATTTATTTAATTAAATCAGATTAACCAAGTTTGAATATGGGCCTTTGATCTGCGCGCGCAGTCAACCCATTCTTTGCCAGACTCAATCCCAACCCTCCATTGTGCATACTTCCATTTAAATTCATTTAAATTCATTTTCTTTTCATTTACTTTGCATAATTAATTTAAAATAGTAAAAAATGTTTAAAAATTATGAAACTTTTTCTCATGAGTTTTATTAATTTTTAAGACCCAAAAATATTTTTATTTTCATTTTTAGCATTTAAAATGTATTTTTAAATATTTAAAAGATTATTTTTAATAGATTAATGAGAATTAATTTATTAAAAATACTTTTAAGTATCTAAAAATCACCAAAAAATTCATGAAATGTTCTAAGACATTTAGAAACATTGTCCAACCTTCAAACCAAATTTCTTTTTTGATCTTGATGCATTTTGAGAATTTTTCATTGAATTAAAATCATTTTTGTGCATTATTTTGATCCTAAGTTCAAAAAATCATTTCTGCCTATCCATGAAGAGTTGGACATTGATTCTTCTTGCATTGCATTGTGTTTAACATGTAGTTTTTGAGATAAAATGGCCATGATTTGATCTTGCATTTTTCATTTGTTTGGCATTTCTTTTGTTTAGGAACCCTAAAAACCCTAATAACTTGTAAAATTCATAACTTGAGATTGGTTAAGAGTTGGGACCTCCCCTTTGGACCTTGGTTTAGTATAGGGTTAGGGTTTCTTTGAGTGGTATTTTCCATTTTTTTATCTTAGGGTTTGCTTCTGTTTTTGGTTTTTGTTTGGTGTTTGGTTCATAAACCCTAATTTGAGCTTCCATATGCATCCATCTTGCATTCTCTTGCATAACATGACTTGCCATGACATTTCAAGCATCCATGTGATTCATTTGACATCTTAAGACATATAGAAAGCATGTTTGATCATTGCATCATGTATTTGCCATGTTGTATGCCTTGTATGCTTCATGACTTTCCATGTTTGTTCATGTTCCTTAACTTGCATCATTTGCATCCATGATCTTGTATGAACATCTCCTTGTGTTGCCTCATGTTTGTAGCATCTCATAACATCATCATCATCATCATCAACATGCTTCTGGTTTTGTTTCTCACCATGTCATCTCATCTCATTTTACATTGCATTTCTTTTCTAACATTTCAGGTGGTAAGTAATGTTGAGAGGTGAATTTGCCTTCACTTCTCATGACTTTTCTTTTCATCTCTCTTGCATCCATTGCTGCATTTTTACATGTGTATGAGATTGAGCTTGCTCATTCTTCTTCCTCCCACTTTCTTTCTTCAAGTGACTTGACTTCTTGAATGAAGCAAGTTACTTTGCTTCTCTTTGCTCCTTTCATCTGCTTCCTGGTGGTTCCATTGAAGATTTCTCTTGTTAACCTCACAAACCTTAGGAACAACCAAGCATGACAATGATTAGGGTTTTGATTAGTCCCCCACTTAGTTTTACCTTTGTGTCTCTTTGAGTCTTCTCTCCTCATCTCATAATCAGGGACTAAACCCTAAAGGCTTTAAGGCTTTGTGATTAAGCTTATGCCTGCATCCTTCTCTTAGGATGGAGTGTATAATTTTAATCCTAAGTGTTAAACCCTTAATGTGTTTAAATCCTTTAATCAACTCACTTAATAATCATCAAGACATCAAGCTTGTAACTTGGGCCTTGCATTAGGGTTCTAATTCTTCCTTGATTGGTTAAGAAGGACTAACCCTAGTGTTAATGGACAAGTCCCCCTCAAGTTGTCTTACAAACCCTAAAAATCACTTCTTCATCATATCATTAAATAAAATCCACTTAATCAAAGGCTTGTTTTGTCATGAGTTTAATCCCTAATCATGGATTAAGTTGAGGAGCATTCCTCAGTTTAAACATTCTCATCTATTATCCTTCTATTAGGATGGTGTAATGAGTCTGTTTAATCCCTGATTATGGCTTAATCTCATTACTTAACACTAAACAAAATCACAAAAGCATCTAAATAATCACAAGTAGGTTAATGATCTTAACTCTACATCAAAAGGTGATTAAGTGTGAGAATCTGACTTCACACTTAAGGTATTCTCATTACCCCTAATCAGAGGGAAGATGTGATGAGTTTACTAAATCCATTGGTTTAGGCTTAAGCTCGTTAACTTATGACAAAAATCCAAAAAGCAATAAAAGACTGAAAACACAAAAAAACAAACAATAATCGTCTCCTCCGGGATTCTTTTCTCATCTTCCTCACTCATAAAACGAGAACTTGCTTCTTCCGTCTAATGCAAGACAGTCAGCATCTGTGCCAGACAGATCATACACTTGAGCATAGGCAAGTAAGCAGTTTACAAGTCAATTCATCTTTCCGTCTCTTTGAGTCGAACTACGGTGTTCTGACTTCCTCATTGCACGAGAGGATACGTAGGCATAACTTAACGGTTATCGAACAAAAGTCTCTGTATATTCCCCCTCCTTTCAGCATTATTCTTTAAGCCTCATTGTCATGAGCATTTCACTCTTGTCCTTACACTGACACTGTATATATTACACTTCACTCTCTTTTACACTGACACCTGTACATCTCTTCCAGCTATTTCATACACAAAATGCACTGACACTACCCCTTTAAAACACAAATCTTTTAAGCGTGGATCCCGTCGAGTACGACGGACAATCTGGGTGCTATTACCTTCCCAGGTTGTAACCAACCCCCTTTCTCAGTCTCTCTGGTTCGCAACCGTCTTATCCATCTTTTTCTAGGTCTATGCAGCATTGCCTTTCCTCCGGGATAAAAATGCCTAGCTGGCGACTCTATTCATTCTCCAGTGAGTTCACGGCTGTGTGTTCCCACTGTCCCTTTCGCCGACCGTTCGCGTCTGTACCTTCATCTGATCTATTTCATTTGTCGGGAGCGACAGCTTGGCGACTCTGCTGGGGAGCCTTATATTGCAACCAGGGCTTCTGGTTCTTTTTGTGGGTTCCTCCTAGCGCTTGTTTGATTTGTGTTTACTGGGGTGTTATGTGCTTATTTGTGTTTGTATTTTTGTATTTATTTTTGCTTTATGTACAGTTGCTTTACTGCTTTCTTTATTGCTTTTGTATATATCATACTGTCATGCTGGCTGGATCTGGTTCTGTTTTGGTGGGAGGGGTTCTATTGAGAGTCAAGGTCCTATACCTGGGACCTGAGTGACACCTAGGCTAGAGTGAATCATATTCTTTCCCATTCCATTTCGGTCTGGTGCGGGAATATGAAACACGGTTCAGATATGGGTTTCTTCTTGAGAACTCTGTGTTGCAGATTTCCTGCAATGCTAGGGCTATCTGGGAAGCCTGCTAAGTCTGGATGACCTTTTAGTATTGACCTTCAGAAACTGAGGTGAATTAGAGGAGGAACTTTTATGGTTATTGTAAACACTGTACCTCCGGGTTGGAAGTGTTTACACTTCTCATAACTGATCCAAGTCTGAGGATCCTTGTTCTAGAACACCACCTGTGAGGGGGTTGGGCTGTTTACAGGTTTGCAGGTACCTTGACCTCAGAATACCCTGTTACTTTGATTGTTTAAGAGTACTCCATTTTGGGTCAGTTCTTGTGATTCTAAAACCCTGGACATGTGGCTCTTTATTTGAGTCCCCTACCTTGGTTACTGGATTTATAGACCTCATCTGGAATTCTTGAGCACACTTGGACTTATATCAGAGTTTTGATCAGATCCAGCTCAGTCACAGACCCTTGCATTTCATTTGCATACATAATCATTGCATCATATTGACATTTGCTTATTTGTGTTTCAGGGTATCCATCTTCATTTGGTTTTGGTTTTGACCCCATCTTCAGTTTTGACTTGTCTTCATCAGCTATCTGCTTCAGTTATCACCTGCACCAGCCAGTCAGTGGCCCACTTCTTCAGTATTATCATCAGCACCTGTCTCTACTCAGTCTCAGCATCATGGCTCCTAAAAAGAGCAACATCACCTATCACTTCTTCCAGCCAGAGCTATCAGATATCAGGAGGATTCAAACCCTGATCACTCCAGATCACATACCTTTGTTCAGGGAAAATTATGGAGATATACTTGATATGGTTATGGATCTGGACCCATCACAGAGAAGCCTGATCCACACCTGCATTCAGTTTTATGATCCCCCACTGAGATGTTTCACTTTCCAAGACTTTCAGTTGGGCCCTCTATTAGAAGAATACTCATCATTGGTTGGTTTGCCTATCGGGGGTGGAGTCCCTTTCAACCCTGAGATGGTCTTTCCTGCTAATGGAGAAATAGCAAAGGCTTTGCATCTGGAACCTGTCCTAATTGGGCAGCATATGACTTCTAAAGCTGGAATCCCTGGCTTTCATCTGGATTTCTTGATCTCTCAAGCTACCCTGAAAGCCTCTCTAGGAGAGTGGAAAGCTGTTTGTGCTGTACTGGCCTTGAGCATATATGGAATTGTACTGTTTGCAGATGAGCCTCGATTCATCAGCAAGAATGCAATCCATCTATTCATCTTGAAGAACCCAGTACCAACTTTATTGGGGGATCTTTACTATTCGGTGCATCAGAGGAATGAAAAGCAGAGGGGAAGGTTAGTAAGGTGTTGTGCTCCATTGTTCCACACTTGGCTTCTCAAGCATCTACCCAGGACAGATGCATTTTTAAACCCTCATCAGCAAAGCAACTGGGCTAAGAGACTCACTGTTCTAACTTCAGCTGACATCAGATGGTGCACTCAGAGCACCAAGGGCAGGGATATCATCACCAGCTGTGGGCATTTTCCCAATGTGCCTTTAATAGGAGTTAAGGGTAGTATCAATTACAATCCTTTGTTGTTCAGAAGGCAACTGGGCTACGCACTGGTCCATACTCCTAAGGCACAGGACTTGGCTGAGACTCTCTATTGTGAGAACAAGATCAATTTGGCTATTGTTAGACAGGCTTCCTGGGCTTGGGATAATGTTCAAACCAAGGGAGTGACCATTCTGGGGAAGTGCAATAATGAGGCATCAGCACAATATTATGAGTGGTCCCGTGCCAGGGCCCAATTCTCTGGGATGCCCTTTACCATAGAAGACATGCCTGAGTCATCTTCAGCACCACCCCCTGCCACTATCAGTTTGGAGGAGTATGAGAGTTTGAAGGAAAGAAATGAGAAGTTAACTCAAGCTTTGCAGAAGACCCTCCGGGAGAGGAGTGAGGGTATGAGGGAGATTGAGAGGTTGGAGAAGATGAGAGTAGAGCATCTGACTAAGATTGAGAAGTCTGGGGATTATATCAAAAAGTCTAGAGCTGGAGAACAAATTCTGAAGAATGCTTGCAAGGAAGCCCAGTTCCAGAGAGCAAGAACAGACTTGTATCTGAAGGAGAGTCAGGCTCGGTGGGTCAGGATCACCGAGGCTCGTACTTTGGAAGACAAGAGAGTTCAAGACAAGATGGAGCAACTGGAAGCTAGTGCAAAAGAACAACAAGAAGCCCTGGCAGCAGCCCAGAGGGAGATATCAGAGCTGAAGGTCAAAGCAGGGGTGAAGAGGTCAAAGGACCAAACTCAGCACAAGAAGCTAGCAGCAGCTGTTACGACCCGGAATCTACTCATCAGGAATCTCACGGAGCGTCCGGCTGATCCTGTGACCGAAGCACTTCTCAAGGAAGTTCGTGAGGATGAGTTTGGTCTTGATGTTTGACCATTTGTTTGTTGTTGCTTTCTTTCCATGTACTTTTATTTTCTTGTAATGTATTTTGACCCCTTGGAGGGCTTGTGTTGTAAAATGAACAAGTTGTATTATTTCACCTTCTGTAATATATTTGTGTCAGTTTGCTTCATCTGAGTTTTCTTCAAGCAACAACAACAGCATCTTCGAGGGTCTGGAAGGGTCAAAACTGAATGCCAAGCCGGATACCTTGAGAACAAATAAGCATAACTGCATTGCATGCTAACCCTTTGTTTGTTTTGTAGGTTTTGTTTTATTGTTGCTAACCTCTGTTGTGATGCCTCAGGAACTATTGCTAGGCGCCGGGTATTTCCCCTCAACCGTCCGCACCGTTATCCAACCCGAAACAACCTTCCGGGCATTCAAATGGATCAGATGCAGCAGGACCTTACTGAGGTCAGAAATCAAATGGCAAACGAAAGGCTAGAGATGAGGAATCAAATGACTCAGTTTATGGAAGTTATGAACAACATGGCTCAGAGCCAGGAAAGATTGAGGGCCATGGTGGAAAGGCAGAATCAAGAAGATCCACATATAGGGACTGCCGGTACCAGTAACAATGAAAGGGTACAACCTCATGTCAACCCTCCGGTATTTGGACCACACCTCCATCCTGAGGTCAATATTCCAGCAAATGTTCAAGGGACTGCCACCGCAGCTAGGGTACTTCAAGAAGATCCTCAGGAGGACCAATTCACAGTAATGGGCGCTGGGGAGGAAGCTTATGATAGGAGATTGGATGAGATAGCTGAGAAGTTGAGGTCCTTAGAATCTCAAAACTCTTTGGGCTTCGATGTCATGGACATGGGCTTGGTAGACGGGGTCAGGATCCCCCATAAGTTCAAGCCTCCTTGCTTTGAAAAATACAACGGGACTTCATGTCCATGGACTCATTTACAATCATTTCTGGGAAGGCTGAAGGCCTATACTATGGATGAGAAGCTCTGGATGTTCTATTTCGAAGACAGCTTAACTGGAGCGTCAAGAGAATGGTACTCTCACTTGACAAGGGCAACTATTAGATGCTGGAAGGACCTGGCAGAGGCCTTCATCAGACAGTATCAGTATAACTTAGACATGGCACCCAACAGGACCCTCCTAATGGGAATGTCACAGTCGTCAAGGGAAAGTTTCCGAGAATATGCACAGAGATGGAGGCAACTGGCTGCTGCTGTTCAACCACCTATGTCTGAACGGGAAATGGCAGATATGTTCATGAACACCCTTCAGGGAACATATATTGACAGGTTGGCTGCTTTCTCTTCCACTAGCTTTGCAGATGTTGTCATAGCCGGGGAGAGAATTGAAAGCTTGTTAAAAATGGGAAAGATCTCAGACAACGGTGCAAGCTCGTCCAGTAGTACAAGAAAGCCTTTTGCAGGCCCGAGAAGAACTGGCGAGACCAATGCCATCCATTCAAACAGGGGCAGGCCCCAATATGTTCAAAGGTCAATAGCAGCAGTCACCATTCCTGCTCCAGCTCATCCTCAACCAGTCTATCAACCTCCGCAGCAAAACTATCATCCGCAACCTCAGTACCATCAGCAAAATCAGTATCCTCCAAGGAATTACAACAACAGCAACACCAACAACAACAGTCAACAAAGGCCATTTCAGCAGAGGCCATCTCAAGCTAATAGGGTGATCGATCCAATCCCTATGCCGTATGCTACTCTGCTGCCACAACTCCTGAAACTCAACCTAGTTGAGCTAAGGACGCTGGCACCTCCAGATCCCAACAGTCTACCCAGGAACTATGACTCCAATGCTAGGTGTGCCTTCCATTCAAACGCACCTGGCCACAGTACAGAAAAGTGCAGAGCTCTGCATATGAAGGTACAAGACCTGGTAGACTCCAAAGCTCTGAATTTCGCACCACCACCCAATGTCAGTAAGAACCCGATGCCAAACCACGGTGGTCCTAGAATTAACGCTATTGAAGAAGACAAACCGTCTTATTTAATAACCAGTGTGGGACAGATCAGGACACCATTGGTGGAAATCAAAGCTCAGCTCTTGGAATGTCAAATGTTCCCGGGGTGTGAGTTGGGTTGTGCTTACTGCAATATCTCTGTAAATGGGTGCGATAATTTGAGGAATGGCATAGACGGCCTTATTCGGAGTGGCCAGCTTCAGATCACCACATCATTTCCAACAAATCCAGCAATCTCATCAGCAACGGTTTCAGAACCTCCTACAACTGCAGCAACTATTGTTCCTAACAATTCTTCGGTTTCATCAACAAGTACTTCATCTGTCGTTTCAACTGATCAGATATCAATGAATGTTCCTTCTACAACTCCAGCACCACTCCAATTTGAACCTCCTACAACAACAACATCCATCCTTCCACCATTGTCTCCTACAACACCAGCAACAAATCATGAAGATGTCTCAACTGTCACCATATTCTACGATCCTGAAAATAACTCCGCTTACAATTCAGAAAGTGCTGCTCCCACCAGGGCACCAGTGACAATCTATTATGATCCTCAGACTATTACAATTCCTTCAACAGCCGCAATCAGTCCGGTCACCATCACGATGCCTGGACCCGTACCTTATGAAAGCAGTAATGCCATCCCCTGGCATTACGGCTCTGACTTGTACTGTGAAGGACAAATAATCACTTTTGAATCATCAACCCCTGCACTACAAATTGACAATGTGGGCGGAGGCGGAGGCTTCACTCGAAGCGGACGTCTTTTCGCTCCACAAATTCAGAGACCCACAGCCGAAGCAGAAGCTGCTGCCAAGGCAAAAGGGAAGGGCCCTGTGCAGGAAGATCAAACTGTTAAGGAAGCTTTGAGAACACCCTTCGATCAAGAGGTTGATGAGTTTATGCGAATCATCAAAAAGAGTGATTATAAAATAGTGGATCAGCTTCATCAGACGCCTTCCAAGATCTCAATCCTATCACTGCTTATGTGCTCCGAAGCCCATCGGAATGCACTACTCAAAGTCCTGCACGCAGCTTACGTGCCTGAAGAGATCACTGTCAATCAGCTGGAAGCAGTAGTTGGAAATGTTAATGCTAGTCACGGACTAGGGTTCACCAATACTGATTTGACAACGGAAGGCCGCAACTACAACAAAGCCTTGCACATAACCATGGAATGCAAAGGTGTTGTCCTTTCCCATGTACTGGTAGACACGGGGTCATCCCTCAATGTCTTACCTAAGAAGGCCCTGGTGAAGCTAGAATATGACGGACTGGCATTGAGACCCAGCAACCTGGTGGTAAGAGCTTTTGATGGCTCAAAGAGATCGGTTCTGGGGGAGATTGAGCTGCCCGTAACGATTGGCCCGCAGACTTTCACAACTATCTTCTACGTGATGGATATACAGCCCGCCTACAGCTGTTTATTGGGTAGGCTATGGATTCACGCCGCTGGCGCCGTGACCTCCACCCTTCACCAGAAGTTAAAATATGAGTGGGAGGGTCAAATCGTTACAATCTGCGGAGAGGAGGACATTTTTGTCAGCCACCTGGCTACCTATAAATACATTGAAATGGATGGGGAGATCCATGAAACAATGAGCCAGGGGTTTGAAGCCTTGAATGTGAATGAAACATCTGCTGTGCCTGGTACTCCAATATCATCATACCAACAAGCCCGGAAGGTTGTTGAGGAAGGAACTGCCCAAGGCTGGGGCAAATTGCTATCGGTAGAGAAGAAAGAAGACAGATTTGGGTTGGGTTACAAACCAACTCAACAAGATCAAGCAGCGGCTGCGAAAGAGCCCATTTTTGTGAGTGGGGGGATGCTTACCCCTGATGCTATCAATTGTCTGGAAGACGAGCTGGAAGAGGAGCGCAACCTGGAAAGCTGGATTCGTCCAAAGATCCCGGGGAGCAGTGTCTCGAACTGGTCTTCCCAGGAAATTATAAGAGTTACTCATGCAGAGTAATTATTATTTCCTGTATTTTTATAAGCATGCATCAAAGTCTTGCATCTTGCCCAATATGACAAGACTCATTTTGTAATCGGGCCATCTGTACTTTTTGTGCAAACAAGATTAATTAATGAAATATCAGACATCTTTTTGCAAACGAGTCTTTTCCTTTTCGCTCACTGTTTTTCCATTTTTCTTTTTGTACAAAAAATAAATGGAGGTGTTTTCAAAATGACAACTTCATTTCACCTTTCTAAATAAGACTAAAATCAGATCACTAAAATGAACAAACTTAACCCTTGCAGAGAGTGCCTTCCAGACAGCACCGACAACAGCACGGCTATAACTTCGTATGACTTTGACAATCCAATCAATCAAGCTGATGAAGGGGTTGAAGAAGAATATGAGCTTCCTGAAGAGCTAGCCAGGTTGTTGAGACAAGAGGAAAAGGTTATTACTCCTCACCAGGAGGAGGTTGAAGTGATCAATCTTGGTACAGATGAAGACGTGAGAGAGGTTAAAATCGGGGCTTGCCTGCAAGACTCAGTGAAGAGACAACTGATTGATCTGCTTCAAGAGTATGTAGATGTGTTTGCTTGGTCTTACCAAGACATGCCAGGGTTGGACACCGATATTGTCGTGCACAAGCTGCCTTTGAGAGAAGAATGCCCGCCAGTTAAACAGAAGCTGCGTCGTACTCGTCCAGATATGGCAATGAAAATCAAAGAAGAGGTACAAAAGCAGTGGGACGCCGGGTTCCTTGCTGTGACTAGCTATCCGCCGTGGGTCGCTAATATAGTACCTGTGCCTAAGAAGGACGGCAAAGTAAGAATGTGTGTTGACTACCGGGATCTGAACAGAGCCAGCCCGAAAGATGATTTCCCTTTACCTCACATCGATGTATTGGTTGATAATACGGCTCAGTTCTCGGTGTTCTCCTTCATGGATGGATTTTCAGGGTATAATCAGATTAAGATGTCACCTGAAGACATGGAGAAGACAACATTCATCACACCCTGGGGCACGTTCTGTTACAAAGTGATGCCATTCGGACTCAAGAATGCCGGCGCAACGTATCAACGGGCTATGGTAACATTATTCCACGATATGATTCATAAAGAAATAGAATGCTATGTGGATGATATGATTGCCAAGTCCCTCACTGAAGAAGAACATCTGGTAAATCTGCTAAAACTGTTCAAGCGTCTGAGGAAGTACCAACTGAAGTTGAACCCCAACAAATGCACATTCGGGGTGCGATCCGGTAAGCTGCTAGGATTCATTGTAAGCGAGAAAGGGATTGAAGTTGACCCTGATAAAGTCAAAGCCATCCAAGAGATGCCTGCACCGAAAACAGAGAAAGAAGTTCGAGGGTTCTTAGGACGATTGAACTACATTTCAAGGTTCATATCTCACCTGACAGCAACCTGTGAACCCTTGTTCAAGCTGTTAAGAAAAGAACAAACGGTCAGGTGGAATGAAGACTGCCAAAAGGCTTTTGACAAGATCAAAGAATATCTGCAAGAACCTCCAATCCTTATGCCTCCAGTTGAAGGAAGACCTCTGATAATGTACTTGACAGTATTAGAAGAGTCAATGGGGTGTGTGCTGGGCCAGCATGACGAGTCTGGTCGAAAAGAGTATGCAATATACTACCTAAGCAAAAAGTTTACCGACTGTGAACAACGTTATTCACTGCTCGAGAAAACTTGTTGTGCTTTAGCGTGGGCTGCTCGCCGACTAAGGCAGTATATGTTGACCCACACTACCTTGTTAATCTCAAAAATGGACCCAGTCAAGTACATATTTGAGAAGCCGGCTCTTACCGGACGGGTTGCAAGATGGCAAATGATTCTCACAGAATATGACATCCAGTACACTTCCCAGAAAGCCATCAAGGGCAGTGTACTATCTGAATATCTTGCTGAGCAACCCATTGATGACTACCAGCCTATGAGATTTGACTTCCCTGATGAAGACATTATGTTCATTAAAGCAAAAGATCATGAAGAGCCTATTCACACTGAAGGGCCTGACCCGGAAGAAGAATGGACTATGATGTTTGACGGGGCTGTTAATATGAATGGTCGTGGTGTTGGTGCAGTACTCATTACACCTAAAGGAGTTCACATGCCTTTCTCGGCAAAGCTCACCTTTAACTGCACTAACAACGAAGCTGAATACGAAGCTTGTATTATGGGTCTTGAGGAAGCCATTGACCTCAGGATCAAGACTTTGACAGTATTCGGAGATTCAGCTCTGGTAGTCAATCAAACCAACGGCAAATGGTACACCCACCAGGATCATCTGATACCTTACAGGGATTATACAAGGAGGTTATTGACTTTCTTCACAACAGTCAAGCTCGAGTATATCCCTCGGGACGAGAATCAGTTTGCAGATGCTCTTGCCACCATTTCATCCATGATCAAAGTTCAAGCTGCTAATTTTGTACCTCAGATTTCAGTATCCAGGCTTGATAGACCAGCATATGTGTTCTCAGCAGACGTTGTTAGAGATGATAGGCCTTGGTTCCACGACATCAAATGCTTATTGGAGGATCAAACATACCCACCTGGGGCATCTTCCAATGATAAGAAGACTTTAAGAAGGCTTGCTGGGAGTTTCTTTCTGAACACTGATGGATCTTTATACAAAAGGAACTTTGATATGGTACTCCTCCGATGTGTTGACAAGACAGAAGCAGATTTATTGATGCATGAAGTGCACGAAGGCTCCTTTGGTACCCATGCCGGAGGGCATGCCATGGCTAAGAAGTTGTTAAGATCAGGCTATTACTGGATCACAATGGATGCAGACTGTTGTGCTTACGCCAGAAAATGCCACAAATGCCAGATCTACGCAGATAAGGTGCATGTGCCTCCCAATCCTTTGAACATAATGTCTTCACCCTGGCCCTTTGCTATGTGGGGCATCGATATGATCGGCAAGATTGAACCGACTGCTTCAAATGGCCACAGATTCATCCTGGTCGCCATTGACTATTTCACCAAGTGGGTTGAAGCAGCCTCATATGCAAATGTCACAAGACAAGTGGTAGCCAGATTTCTGAAGAGAGATATCATCTGTCGATATGGAGTTCCCGAGCGAATCATTACTGATAATGGCTCCAACTTAAACAACAAAATGATGGCAGAGCTGTGCCGGGACTTCAAGATCCAACATCACAATTCTTCTCCATACAGGCCAAAAATGAATGGCGCTGTTGAGGCGGCAAACAAGAATATTAAGAAGATTGTGCAGAAGATGGTAGTCACCTACAAAGACTGGCATGAAATGCTACCGTTCGCCTTGCATGGGTATCGCACGTCAATCAGAACATCCACTAGGGCAACACCGTATCAACTCGTGTATGGTATGGAGGCAGTCCTACCTGTTGAAGTTGAATTACCCTCCTTACGGGTACTGATGGATGTTAAACTGAGTGAAGCAGAATGGGTTAGGTCCCGATACGAACAACTGAGTCTGATGGAAGAGAAAAGATTGGCTGCAATCTGCCATGGGCAGTTATACCAGAAAAGAATGAAGAAAGCCTTCGATCAGAAAGTCAGGCACCGAGAGTACCAAGTGGGAGATCTTGTGCTGAAGAGAATCCTCCCTCCTCATACAGACCACAGGGGCAAATGGACTCCAAATTATGAAGGACCATTCGTGGTGAAGAAAGTTTTCTCTGGTGGAGCACTGATGCTCAACACCATGGATGGTGAAGACTTCCCGTCCCCTGTGAATTCAGATGCAGTTAAAAAATACTTCGCATAAAAATGACCCGCTGGACATAAAAACAGAAAGTAAGTCCAGGCAAAAATAGGGCATCCCGGCGAGTCAAAAACAGAATAAAAGACTCGGGCAAAAATAAGGGAAAATAAATAAAAATGTACACCCGCTGAGTTGAAAATCCGCATCGGACAACTCAGGCAAAAATGGGTATCCCGATGGATTGAAAACCCGAAGGGGCGATCCATGCAAAATAAGGGAATAAGCGAACAACTGCATTCTGAATTCGTCTGTATCATCTACGACTTGGCAAATTTCGAAAAGATCAAGCTTCAATCAGAATCAACATTCTTCAAAAAGCAAGATGAGAAGAACGTCAAAAGTCATACGAGTCATAGTGAAGAGGAAGCTCCTCAAAACGTCGTCAACATCGCCAGCACTTTGCTTCTCAATTTGTAACAATCTCCTTATTTTAGGAGATTTGTTTCCTTGACTGTATCTTGCCAATTCAGGGCACACGAATTAATAAAATCAGATTTTCAGTCATGTCTCGTTTTGTACATTTTATTTGCAAGAATATCTGATGTCTTAAAAGAAAAAATTGATTGCACAAGAATACAGATGCTTATCTTCAAATAAAAACATGCTTGCAGGAAATATGCTTACTCTCAGAAGTATCTAAACTCCTATGACGAAATCCAGTAAAGGATACCTCGGGATTATCTTGTGCGTTTCTCTATCTTTTTCAGGATTGCAGGTATCCAGAGCGCAACTTGGGGCATGTAAGTTTCATCCCAGCAAGCTGGCAAGTCCACACTCAATTTTTAGCACCCAAAGTGCTCTCTCCCCAGCTGAGTTGCCTCTCATGACTTCCCCCAGCTGAGTTGCCACTTGTTGCTTATCCCCATCAGAATGGGCAGGTATCACAAGGGATGCCCATATCCCCGACTGAGTCAAGGATCTCTCTTTCTCCCCAGCCGAGTTGCCATCTCATCTTCAGCCGGAGCACAGGAGTCAGAGAGCTATTCCCCCACAGAGCTCCAGCCTCTGTCCAGAAGAGCAGCGCATGAAGGATCACAACAGAGTAAAGAAAGCTTCTACAAACCCCAGCTGGGTCTCTCGTTTGCAAAGATAGGTCTATCAATGACCCATATTCCCGAGCGGATGTCACCACATGACAGATATACCGGAGATCTTATCCCCAGCTGGGATGTCTACTCCAAGCAGATCGACCAAAGATCCTCGCAGCAACGGGATCCGCATCCCGGTTTTGGTATCTTTGCACAATCATAGCATTTGCATCATATTCACCCACAAAGCGTAGCATCCCGTTTTAACACGGAGCATTACGGCAAAAATCAAATGCATAGCACAATCATGAGCCATGTTATGAATCAACACCTGTGAATGATTACAGTTCATCAACATACAGAAGAAAAATCCCCACCAGAGTTACCAGCAAAAGTAGTTGCCTCACAAATCACAAACACCGGTATATGCACCTCTTGACACCCGTCCGTGCCATCACTCCCCCAGTAAAGTTGCCTGAATATATTTTACAAACAAGATCACCCGTACTACAGATACTTCCTGACGCCCGTCCGTGTCAAATCACCAGCAGAAAGCCAAAGACATCCTTTTTGCACTCACATATACTTATATACACTTTCTTGGCACCCGTCCGTGTTGTATCCCCAGCGCGGTCACCTACACTTTGTATATCAAATATTTGTTCATACTATACTCTTCTCCTTTTGACACTCGTCCGTGTCACTCTCCCCAGCAGTTAACTACTCATACTACTCAGATACTCATCCGTATCTTGTATATACCTTTTTATATCCCCTCAGATTCGACACTAGTCCTTGTTCTTTGTTAACCCGTTGGTACTCGTCCGTACCATCATCTCGGAACATGCGTCAAGCGTTTGTTTCTACATGATACTCGTCTGTATCATAACCTTAAGGATGCTCGTCCGCATCTTCAATCCATACACCGTGTCAAACACTTTTGTCTTCTTGAATAAAGATACTCGTCTGTATCTACTATCCCCAGAAGAGTTCTTTCAAATTCGACACTCGTCCGTGTTCTCTGTTAACCAGTTGATACTCGTCCGTATCATCATCTCTGAACATGTGTCAGTTTGTTTCTACCCGATACTCGTCCGTATCGTAGTCTTAGGGATGCTCGTCCGCATCTTTAATCTATACCAAACACTCATACCCTTTGTTTCTTGGATGTGAACACTCGTCCGTGTTTACTATTCCCCAGTAGATCGCAAACAAATTTTCCTTTTTATCTGACACTCGTCCTGTGTCATGATAAGCCTGAGAGCAGCCGTACCCTGCTGAGTGGTCGTCCTCCATCATGCTCATCCGATGGCCGTCCCCATCGTCGATATTTAGCAGCCGTCCCCTGCTAGGTGGTCGTCCTCCACCTGTTGATGATCGTCCTTCATCAATTTTATCCAATGGCCGTCCCCATTGTTGATTTTGGTTATCTGGCATTCGTCCTATGTCATGAGAAACCTCGAGAGCAGTCGTACCCTGCTGAGTGGTCGTCCTCCACTTCTTGATGGTCGTCCTCCATCATGCTCGTCCGATGGCCGTCCCCATCGTTGACCTTTTCTATCCGATGGCCGTCCCCATCGTGGATATTTTCGGCAGCCGTACCCTGCCAGGTGGTCGTCCTCCACCTTTGATGGCCGTCCCCATCATAATTCCTTTATTACCCAACAGAGCAGCCGTCCCCTGCTAGGTGAGCGTCCTTCACCTTTTGATGGCCGTACCCCATCATCTGTTTATTTCATTTATTCTTTAACCCGATGGCCGTCCCCGTCGTGGTCCCTTTTCCTTTTCTTTTAGCCCGATGGCCGTCCCCATCGTCGGTTACCTTGCTTTATGAACTTGATGGCCGTCCCCGTCATGTTTCATTAACTCCCAGAAATTTTACAGCTTTATAGGATTAAAATATACTATCCAAATGCAGGCCATAACACTCAAGAAGCAAGGCTGAAACCATGACACAACATCACATACACAAACTCACTCCCTTTTGCAAAACTCTTCGAATTTCTCTCCACAAACTTCAAACATCCAAACCATTTTCACCAATCATCTTACCATGTTCCATTGAGTAGAAACCAGCAAAGAACCAAGCCTGAAACAAGCCATAGCACCATTTCACCATTTTCACTCCAACTTGCAGTTTCTTTCGAAACTCACTCCACAGTTCACAAACACTCAAACCAACTCCACAAACCTTCTCCACTCATCATCTGGACCACAAAGAACCCCTCACCCTTGCCAAAAACAGCCTGAATCACCATTGCCATTTTCAACTGAGCTTGAGCAGAAGCTGTTCAAACTCTTCATCCAGCCAACAAAAATTTCTCCTGAGCATTCAAGCATCACCAGGGGGTCAAGTGGAGTGGATTTCACAAGGAGGGGAGGCCTGAAAGTTGCTGGAGTGAAAGCTTCGAATCTCAGGTAGCTCAAGAAATATTTTTCCAGAAATCATTTTTTATGTTCTAAACTTGTTCTCCATGCTTCACTGAATATCCTGATGCTTTCAGTTTCGAAAATGGTGATGAAATGAGAATTTAATTGATCTCTGAAACTCTGTGACCTAAAATTTGTTTTGCTCGATTCATGAGTTCAGGGAAGAATAAATTTGTTTTGATTGGGGGTTTTGGTTCGTGAGTGAGTGGGAATCATTTCCATGTTTTTAGATTTTGTTTTAGTTAGGTTTTAAGAGTTTTGGAGATTCTCAGGGAGGGTGCTGGCCGGAGAAGACGACCGGAAGTCTTCTCCGGCAGCCTGAAAGTCATTAACTGCTAATTAGGGTTAGGGCACCAGTTTTGAATGTGAGCCACTGGATCTTGTTTCCCGCGCGTGTTTGTAAGGCTGAGATCATGTCATTAGTTTTAATTAGGTTTAATTTATTTAATTAAATCAGATTAACCAAGTTTGAATATGGGCCTTTGATCTGCGCGCGCAGTCAACCCATTCTTTGCCAGACTCAATCCCAACCCTCCATTGTGCATACTTCCATTTAAATTCATTTAAATTCATTTTCTTTTCATTTACTTTGCATAATTAATTTAAAATAGTAAAAAATGTTTAAAAATTATGAAACTTTTTCTCATGAGTTTTATTAATTTTTAAGACCCAAAAATATTTTTATTTTCATTTTTAGCATTTAAAATGTATTTTTAAATATTTAAAAGATTATTTTTAATAGATTAATGAGAATTAATTTATTAAAAATACTTTTAAGTATCTAAAAATCACCAAAAAATTCATGAAATGTTCTAAGACATTTAGAAACATTGTCCAACCTTCAAACCAAATTTCTTTTTTGATCTTGATGCATTTTGAGAATTTTTCATTGAATTAAAATCATTTTTGTGCATTATTTTGATCCTAAGTTCAAAAAATCATTTATGCCTATCCATGAAGAGTTGGACATTGATTCTTCTTGCATTGCATTGTGTTTAGCATGTAGTTTTTGAGATAAAATGGCCATGATTTGATCTTGCATTTTTCATTTGTTTGGCATTTCTTTTGTTTAGGAACCCTAAAAACCCTAATAACTTGTAAAATTCATAACTTGAGATTGGTTAAGAGTTGGGACCTCCCCTTTGGACCTTGGTTTAGTATAGGGTTAGGGTTTCTTTGAGTGGTATTTTCCATTTTTTTATCTTAGGGTTTGCTTCTGTTTTTGGTTTTTGTTTGGTGTTTGGTTCATAAACCCTAATTTGAGCTTCCATATGCATCCATCTTGCATTCTCTTGCATAACATGACTTGCCATGACATTTCAAGCATCCATGTGATTCATTTGACATCTTAAGACATATAGAAAGCATGTTTGATCATTGCATCATGTATTTGCCATGTTGTATGCCTTGTATGCTTCATGACTTTCCATGTTTGTTCATGTTCCTTAACTTGCATCATTTGCATCCATGATCTTGTATGAACATCTCCTTGTGTTGCCTCATGTTTGTAGCATCTCATAACATCATCATCATCATCATCAACATGCTTCTGGTTTTGTTTCTCACCATGTCATCTCATCTCATTTTACATTGCATTTCTTTTCTAACATTTCAGGTGGTAAGTAATGTTGAGAGGTGAATTTGCCTTCACTTCTCATGACTTTTCTTTTCATCTCTCTTGCATCCATTGCTGCATTTTTACATGTGTATGAGATTGAGCTTGCTCATTCTTCTTCCTCCCACTTTCTTTCTTCAAGTGACTTGACTTCTTGAATGAAGCAAGTTACTTTGCTTCTCTTTGTTCCTTTCATCTGCTTCCTGGTGGTTCCATTGAAGATTTCTCTTGTTAACCTCACAAACCTTAGGAACAACCAAGCATGACAATGATTAGGGTTTTGATTAGTCCCCCACTTAGTTTTACCTTTGTGTCTCTTTGAGTCTTCTCTCCTCATCTCATAATCAGGGACTAAACCCTAAAGGCTTTAAGGCTTTGTGATTAAGCTTATGCCTGCATCCTTCTCTTAGGATGGAGTGTATAATTTTAATCCTAAGTGTTAAACCCTTAATGTGTTTAAATCCTTTAATCAACTCACTTAATAATCATCAAGACATCAAGCTTGTAACTTGGGCCTTGCATTAGGGTTCTAATTCTTCCTTGATTGGTTAAGAAGGACTAACCCTAGTGTTAATGGACAAGTCCCCCTCAAGTTGTCTTACAAACCCTAAAAATCACTTCTTCATCATATCATTAAATAAAATCCACTTAATCAAAGGCTTGTTTTGTCATGAGTTTAATCCCTAATCATGGATTAAGTTGAGGAGCATTCCTCAGTTTAAACATTCTCATCTATTATCCTTCTATTAGGATGGTGTAATGAGTCTGTTTAATCCCTGATTATGGCTTAATCTCATTACTTAACACTAAACAAAATCACAAAAGCATCTAAATAATCACAAGTAGGTTAATGATCTTAACTCTACATCAAAAGGTGATTAAGTGTGAGAATCTGACTTCACACTTAAGGTATTCTCATTACCCCTAATCAGAGGGAAGATGTGATGAGTTTACTAAATCCATTGGTTTAGGCTTAAGCTCGTTAACTTATGACAAAAATCCAAAAAGCAATAAAAGACTGAAAACACAAAAAAACAAACAATAATCGTCTCCTCCGGGATTCTTTTCTCATCTTCCTCACTCATAAAACGAGAACTTGCTTCTTCCGTCTAATGCAAGACAGTCAGCATCTGTGCCAGACAGATCATACACTTGAGCATAGGCAAGTAAGCAGTTTACAAGTCAATTCATCTTTCCGTCTCTTTGAGTCGAACTACGGTGTTCTGACTTCCTCATTGCACGAGAGGATACGTAGGCATAACTTAACGGTTATCGAACAAAAGTCTCTGTATATTCCCCCTCCTTTCAGCATTATTCTTTAAGCCTCATTGTCATGAGCATTTCACTCTTGTCCTTACACTGACACTGTATATATTACACTTCACTCTCTTTTACACTGACACCTGTACATCTCTTCCAGCTATTTCATACACAAAATGCACTGACACTACCCCTTTAAAACACAAATCTTTTAAGCGTGGATCCCGTCGAGTACGACGGACAATCTGGGTGCTAATACCTTCCCAGGTTGTAACCAACCCCCTTTCTCAGTCTCTCTGGTTCGCAACCGTCTTATCCATCTTTTTCTAGGTATATGCAGCATTGCCTTTCCTCCGGGATAAAAATGCCTAGCTGGCGACTCTATTCATTCTCCAGTGAGTTCACGGCTGTGTGTTCCCACTGTCCCTTTCGCCGACCGTTCGCGTCTGTACCTTCATCTGATCTATTTCATTTGTCGGGAGCGACATAGAGCTGCGGCAGTGACTTCAGGCTTAGGCTCTTTCTCTAAGCCTGTGAAAGGTCTCTGATCAAGGACAAGTATACCCAGAAGCTTGGAGAACTCTTCCATTGTAGGAACCAGCTGATAGTCGGGGAATGTGAAGCAATGGTGCTTGGGGTCAAAGAACTGAAACAGAACACTCATCATGTCTTCATTGAACCCTGAAGTGACTAGATCCAATAGGTGACCATGTCTCTTGATGAACTGGGAATGATCAGACACTTGAGAAACCAACTCTTTGAGCTTGGCAGGTATGCCCACAAAGTTGATCCTGATGGTGTTTCTACGAGCAGAAGCCATGACCTGCAACAAAGAACAAAGATAAATCTTTTGGTCCTTGAAATGGTTAGAGAAAATGCTATGCTTATGATGCATGATGATGTCATGATGTTATGTTCAATCACAAACATGTGGCACACACAAACAAGTCACACCATAGCCCTAGGTTTAAAGGCTTGCATGAGGTTTAAAGGTAAGTACCCTCCCCTGAAGTTAGTTGGTTCATCCTGTCCTACAAAAGTAACCAGGTTCTATGGGATCTCAATATCATTGATCCTTCACATGGGTGGTTGTTCAGAAGGCAACTTACTTGCCAACCAAAACCCTCCAAGTTTAGAATCTCAATAAGCGTAGTATCGAGTGTCAACCAACTTCAGTCTGCACCAAAGCCGGTTACCTCACTACTTTCTAAAGGCCAAGATGGTATAACTAGGGTTCTAAAAGTTAGTTAGTGCATTGACAACATATGGCAGCCTCATATTATCCTCAACTTGACTTAAGGAACATAAGCACCAACCAAGAAGTCACACTAACTATGGCCACCAGATCAACCATATCGATATACGTCGTACAGTTTCCTTGGTCTATTGCCATTTACCTAAGGTACACTAGATCCGGGTTAGGATCTTTCACACATAAGAGCCCAACAAGTAATATAAAGCAAACAAGGCAAACAATTTAAAGTGATCTAATTCCTAAGGGTACCCCTCTTTAATATTAAATCCCCAGCAGAGTCTCCAGTTCTGTAACACGGTGGGAGAACTGACTTTAGTTATGTTGCGGATAGCAAGAGTCGCCACCGACTTTTATTTTATCCAAAGGAAAGGCATAAAAGAACAGGAAAGACCTTTTAAAAGATTTTTGGGTCCGGGGGGTAGGTTATGTAAAGGGAAGGTGTTAGCACCCTTTACATCCATAGTTATCCATGGGCTCTTAGTTACTTAGCTCACTTTGAATTGTTTTTGAAAATGTGAAGTGTGTGAATAGAAATTTTCATAAGAGTTTGATAATGATCCATGTACGGATGCGTAAAAAACTTGTATTTTGAAAATTGTTTGAAATTGTGAAATGTTTGAAATTTGTTTTGAAATAGTGAGCAAGTAACTATGAGGAACCTACCCTAAAGTTTAAGTCTTTCTGTTCTTTATCCTTTAAGTGGTAAGACTATCCCTATTATTAAGGAATAGGTAGTCATTACCTTGGATGTGAGGGACATGTGAAAGGGACATCTGTTTAATGAAGGCAACTGTAGGGTGTATTAAGCATTTTGGAGGGACTGTCATCATTATTTGAAAGGGACAAGATCATATTGAAAGGCAACCATTAAGGGACTTGATGACTTTTCTTTCAAGGGACTTTTGCTTTATACACCCCACTTGACCTTGTGATTAGACAACATTGAGAGGCAACCCTAGAAAGTGAGATGGCGATCAAGGATCGACTTACGTGTGTGGGTGTTTAATTTTACATTTATCTTATAATTTACATGATCTAAGTTCAATTTTAAATATCATACATATTTACACTCCCTATTTTTACTAACCATAGCATAAAATTAAATAAATTAAATATTACAAAAAATTACACCAAGGAGCAATTACAACAATGATAATAAACAATTTAAAATAGATAGCAAAATAAATAAATAAATAAGCAAAATATGATAAGTAAAATAATTAAGCAATTTAATTGGGTTAGTAATAATAATCAAAAATAAATGGGGTTAGTGAAAAAATAAATGGATTAGTAATAAACATGATTAATAATAATAATAATAATTAAAATAAATGGAGTTAGCAAAAATATTATAAGAACATAATTAAAATAATAAGCAAAAAGAATACTATAATAATTAAAAGATTAGATTTTAATATGGACAATTATTTTTTAAAAAAAATAAAAGAAAATATGAACAATTAAGTAATTATTATAACATTTTGAATTATATACAAATTATTAAATTATTTTTAAACATATTATAATCACAAAATTAAATTAGAATAGATTCAATTATTTCTAAACACATATTTAAAAATTATTTATGTAAAAAATTTAGATTATAAACAAGTTATAGAAATATATACATATTATAAAAAAAATAGAATTGATTATAATTGTATTTACAAAATTTAATTATATTAAATAGAATTTAAACAAATTATAAAAATATGATTGAGTTTTTTAAAGTAAAAGGAAATTAGGGTTTTGTGAAAATTGTTAAGATTAGAAACTTTTTTAAGAAAATAAATTAGGGTTCATAATTTAATATACAATATTAATAATATTAAGTTAATGAATATATACACATTATATTTTAAATACATAATAAAAAACTAATTTTTGAGTTTAGAAAATAATAATTTTTTTAAAATTTAGAAAATATAAGATATACACATGTTTTATTTTTAAATTATTTAGAAATATATATATATATATATATATATATATATATATATATATATATATATATATATATATATATATATATATATATATATATATATATATATACAAAATTATTTCTAATTAATCAAAACAAATGAATAAAGAAAACAAAATAAAAAAGGTTGGAACTCACCTGGCTGGGGTTTGAACCCAGGAAGCCTAGCTTGACAACAACAAAACGCACCACCAGGCCATCAGCGCACGTGTGATAAGGGAATGGACCAATTTTGTTTTATGCAGTAAACCTGAAAAATCACAAAAATAAGAAAAACCAAAAGGCCTGGGGGAGAATCGAACTCAGGACCTCTTAAGCAAACAAACATACACATGACCATCCCAGCTAGGTGAGCGAATCTGATATTATGATGGCAATAAAGCATAATATATAATACTTCATGATTAACTTGAAAAATAAAGAAAAAATGCACAAAGCCAGGTTTCGAACCAGTGACCTCACGCAGCACACAAACTAGCCTTACCACTGAGACAAACGTTCGTTTGTGAAATATAAACAGAGACAAAATCATAATATTTTAAAACAATAATTTGAATATGGATTTCGCGCGCAACTTCTTCTTCTTCTACCTTTTACCTGCGAAAATTCATATGATTTTACCTACGAATTTTCATGCGTGTTCTTCCATATTCAAAACCTGCGAAAATCAAACACCCACAAAACAATACAATTTCTTTCAATTGATCAGTGTATTATGATCCTCATGGTTCACACAACATCCCTATGTTCTTAAAATTTATTTATTTTTGGTCTAGCATGAAACCCTAAAAACTCAACCGAAACCCTAACAATGGCTTCCTTTGATTCTGGTCACAAAACTTAAATTCAATTGTCCAGAAAGCTTCACCACATCAAAACAAATCATATTAGTAGGTCACAATCAACAAACAACACATAAATCAATGGAATCGAAAACAAGTTATGGATGACATAAAACCGATTCGGTTTGTGCATTACAACATGGTTTTGATGTTTATGAGTAATGATTCATGATCAGTGAGGTCCAAGGATTCTTCTTGTGTCCTTAAAATACCTTAAAGAGCTTTGTATTGAGGAATCCGAATTTGAGTTTGTGATGGATTTTTTGGTTTGCAAACTTACTCTTGGGGCTGTGAAATTCGTGGCTTTATTTAGGGTTGTGTCAAGTACTTATAGCATGATCAAATGAGGCTGAAAAACTAGGTCATTGTATAGAAGATTTGATATGAAAAGATTCAAAAATATCATGCCTTAAAAATCAAATATTCTTGTATGAACACTTGCTATTTTTGGCTAATTCTCATGATTTTCTTTCCACTTCAATTCTAATCAAATTTATGATTTTCTAGAAGCTTGATCCAATTTAAATCTTACATTTTCATATTTTATTTTTATTTAAAATGATTTTTAATAAATTAAATCAAAATAAATAAAAATAAAATAATAAAAAATCTGATTTTTATTGACTTGGGTCGTGCATGAAGTTATTGTATGGATTGGGTCATCATTTGGCAAGCCCATTTGGAAGAAATTGGTTTTAGACCTCCATTTTCATCATAAACCAACCCAAAATTTCCCAACTTTGCAAGGGCACACACCCTTCAATTTTAATGGTATGAGGGTGTTCTTGGACATTTTGGAAATCTTGAAGAGTCCTCTAACCAACCCCACTGGTTTCATGTCCATATCATTTACCAATCTCAAGTTATGCCCTTTTGAAGTTGTTGACTTTTTGTTGACTTTCAAAAGGACCTATAATGTCTTAGCTCATACCTTCCAAATGAAGCATTTTTGGGCTTGGCTTGTGAGACACAAAGTTGTAGAGAATTCAATTTCCTTCAAAATGAGCTTTGAGTGGAGACTTGGTGATGAAGTATGTGAAAGTTATGGCTGGTCAAAGTTCAGTTGACTTTTACTAAGGAAACCCTAATTTAGAAACTCCTGATTCTTGATGATCTGAAATCTCCTTGATGAATCATGATCAACCCTTGATCAAATGATGAATTTTACTTCATATACTTGATGTTGGCAAAAAATCATGAAGTTTGACTTTGATTTGACCACAGTTGACCTCAGTTTGACTTTTTAACTGCTTTGACTGATTTTGACTTATCTGATCATTTGACTGAGCAAACTTTTGAGAAAAGTCTTGAAACTTGACATGGGGGTTCTTAAACACATATAAGATGTTATGAAGCTCACTTGAAGTCTTGGAAGTCCATTTAGCCTGATTAAAGTCAAAACCCTAGTTTTGGATGCACTACTTAGGAGGTGCATTGTCTGAAGGAATTGTCAACTCTTCTGACCAATTATGAACTTTGTGAACCTTGTGAACCATCATAAAATGTCTTGTGAATCTCATGGGAGGTATTGTGAACCTTGTGAACCTCATAAAGTGACTTGTAGACTTCATGAACCTCATGAAAGGTCTTGTAAGCATTGTGAATCTTGTGAACCTTGTGAACCTTCATGAAGTGACTTGTAGACTTCATGAACCTCATGAAAGGTCTTGAAAGCATTGTGAATCTTATGAACCTTGTGAACCTTCATGAAATAACTTGTAGACTTCATGAACCTCATGAAAGGTCTTGAAAGCATTGTGAATCTTGTGAACCTTGTGAACCTTCATGAAGTGACTTGTAGACTTCATGAACCTCATGAAAGGTCTTGAAAGCATTGTGAATCTTGTGAACCTTGTGAACCTTTATAGCACACAAAGTCTTGTATTGTGAGGGCAAATTTTGGGGTGCAACATATATCCCATTTTTAAGTCATTTTAATTCTAAAGTATCTAAATCATTTCCATTTCCAAGTGTCATTTGCAATTTTAAATTCTCATGTCATTTGCCCATTGTTTTAGTTCTTAATTTCTAAAGTTATTCCAAATATTTTAATCTTCCTTACCAATTTCCAACCCCAAATTCAAATTCAATTTCAAGTTTCTAAGTTTTAAAAAATGGGGTGCAAGTCTAATTTCAAAATCTAAGAGTTTAATTTCCTTCTATTCAAATTTCAAAGTTTTTTGTTCTATTCCAATTGTCATTTCAAGTTCTAGTCTAAAACTCAAAATCTGAGTTTTCATTTCAAATTCTTTTCTCAAACTCTGAAATTCTCAAATTCAAAACTAATTGAGTTTTAGTTATAATTTTAAGTCCTAGTTTTTTTTAAGTCCCAAAAAAATTCATACCATATGTCAAAATTCCATTTCATTTTCTTTCAAAAAAATAAGGATGTTTCATTCAAGCTTCAAGTAATTTGTTCCCAAGCTCAACAAGTTTACATTTCAAAAGGATCCAGTCCCAAACAAATTAGAGCCTACAAATTTAATTTCATTTACTTTTCTTTTTTGTTGTTGTTACAAATTCAAGTTTTTAAAGCAGAATTTAAGGCATCAGTATTCTTGTTGGCTTGGAGGAGTCTGAAGGGTGAGAAGGTGATAGCCACAACTCCTTAACCAAACTATCTTTGTTCAGTTCCTCATCAAATTGACCCAGTCCCCATTTAAGCTCTAAGTGCTTCTGTCTACCATTTGACTCTGTTTGGCCCTGCATCATAAACTATGTATTAAAAGGTGGCCTGAAAGAGAAATGCAAAGCTTAAAAAGGTAAAGCAAAGTAACTTATCGAATACGACATGCCAAGTTGGTGAATCTGTCTTCTCAAAGCTTAATTTGGATTATTTGCTTTGTGAGCAAAATGCACCTGCAAAGAGGGACAATGATCATGAACTAAGTATCAAACGACATGCCTACAGCAACATCAGAAATCCATCCAGGCAGGGCAGTTCCATTTTGAGCATTAAAGGAAAAGGAGTTCTGATGGAAAGATGTTGTCAGAAGATACAGGTAAAGAAGAAAGGGCACAGACCTGCTGCAGAAAGTAGGGATTGTAGGGTGCAGGACGTTTCCTGATGGAAAAGGCAATCCTGCAGGTCAACCCTATAGCCTGCAACTCTCTCCTTATACCAAAAGATGATAAGAGCTCTACTCCAAAAGCCACACCTGTAATTCAGCTTGTACCAAAAGTTTGAAAACTCTTCAAAACCTCACCAGCAAAACCTGCAATTGAAAGCAACCAAGCACCAATATAAAACAAAATCTGATAAACAAACTTTTTTTTTAACAAGTTTTAGGGGATTTTTCAAAACTGAATAAGAAGGGGCTATGACTATAAAAGAAGGATATCAGAGTTGAGGGGGGGGGGGGACCGAAAAACAAAGGCAAGAAAAATTTGAAACAAACTCATAAACACAGCACAGAGAGACTTCTTTTCGAATTTTTTTTGAAATTTCAGAAGAGAAATTTTTGTTTAAACTTTGAAAATTCAGAAAAGGGAAAACCATCAGAAAAAACAGAAGCAAAAAATCCAGAAAAATCAAAAAACCAGAACACAGCCAAAAGCAGCCATAGAGAAATTATAGAAAAAACAGAAAGTTTAAACAAAAATTTCGAACCTTCAACTCACACCGCCTGCGAAACCATAATTCAAACCATCGACCTTCATTCAAGTTTCGCGGACACCATCATCACCACCTGTTCTCCGCCGCCACCACACAACAAACCCTCACCGCGTGAATCATAAGCGAAACCAGATCATCAGCAACCCCGAACCCGCGACGCCGGCGCCACCTTTCCCTTACCGCGAACCTGTCTTCATAAGAAAAACGCCGTGCAAACTAGGCATTGCGAGTTGGGAGAGAGGTCATCGCAAGACGGAGAAGACTCGTTTCTTCGCGGAAGGTTTTTGTTTCTTCCATCTTTGTAGTTCGTCTGTTTTTTTATTCGAAAAAAAAAACTGTTTTAAGATGTTTGAACATTGTTGATGTTTCGTTTTCGCAAGCAGCTTGTTGTCTTTGGAGTTCTGATGTTGATTCACGTTAATTCGTGAGAGTGGTTTTGGTTTACGATCCATTTTCGTTTCTGTTTCTGCGTTTTTTTTCCTTGCCGTGGCTATGTTAGGGTTTATACAACCCATCTTAGTTTAGGATGAGCCGGGTCGGAGCTAACCTGCTCCGGTTTTCTTAAGACCTGATCCTAACCCCAAGCCCACTAGGCTCTTGTCTTTTGAAACATTATCCACCAAATCTGCCTTTTCTTTGTCACTTGCTTCTTTTTTTTTAATTTTATATTATTAATATGATTTATTCGTTTTTCTCTAAAAAAAACAAAACAAACAAAACAACTTATTTTTTTTATGTCAAGTGTTGTTATGCTGCTAATAATTAAAAACTTAGTTAATTGTTTTTTTTAAATAGTCCTATTAGTTTAGTTAAGTTATTTGAGCACCTTTTGTCCAATTTTGTTCGTATATTGAATATCGGTTTTTGTTTGGTAATCATCGTCCTTGCTCAATATTTAATTATTCGATGTTGAGGCGATTCGTTGGAGTTTCGAAATATATATTTTTTTCCTTCTTTTTTGCATTAAGAAAAATGAACGGGTTACTAAAATAATAATAATAACACCAAGTGAACAATATTTACGACTACACTTTCACCTACGTAAGTCGGTCTTATGATCGCCATCTGCACGTTTCGCGTTTCTTTTTAAATTATTTTAACAAGGAATAGAGCTCCGGAGTCTAGCATTCCGCACGTTCTAGAACGAACGGCAACTGGGCTAGCCCCACGCGTTTTGTTCGTTCAATCCTTCATTATTAATTACGCATCGTTTCTAAAACATCTAAAAAATAATTCAATTTATTTAAATTAAATTACGAAAAAGGAACTCTGGAGTCTAGCATTCTGCACGTTCTGGATTGAACCGCAAATGGGCTAGCCTCACGCGATGGTTCAATCACCATTCGTATATCAAATTTTCAAATCTTTAATAAATTAAATTACGAAAGAAGGAACTCCGGAGTCTAGCATTCCGCACGTTCTGGATTGAACCTCAAATGGGCTAGCCTCACGCGATGGTTCAATCAACATTCGTATATCAATTATTCAAATCTTTAATTAAATAAAAATTACGAAAGAAGGAACTCCGGAGTCTAGCATTCCGCACGTTCTGGATTGAACCGCAAATGGGCTAGCCTCACGCGATGGTTCAATCACCATTCGTATATCAATTATTCAAATCTTTAATTAAATAAAAATTACGAAAGAAGGAGCTCCGGAGTCTAGCATTCCGCACGTTCTGGATTGAACCGCAAATGGGCTAGCCTCACGCGATGGTTCAATCATCATTCGTATACCAACAAATTTAAATCTTTTTTTATAATTAATTATCGAAAGACAGAATTCCGGAGTCTAGCATTCCGCACGTTCTGGATTGGACCGCAACATGGGCTAGCCCCACGCGATGTGTTCAATCACCCTTTCGTTTAAAACATCTTAACAAAGTCAAACACTTTCTTCTAAAAAACGAATATTGTTTAAATCATTCTATCTCTCGAACAAGCTAGTGCTTCAGCCTCCACCGCGAGTATAAGCTGACGCTTATCAGTAGAATGCATTTTTAAACAATTGTTCAATAAAAACCACAAACCGTAGTAGCACGAACTACGAAGCTCTGACTTTCCCATTGCACAAGGGAATACGTAGGCACGGGGATTTTTATCCTTCGCGAGCACCCTAATAAAAAATTTAATTATTTCTCTGTTTAAAAACTTTAATCTTTTCTCCGTCTTAATAATAATAATTTAAAACTTTAAGAACAAACATATTAATAATCATTTAGAAGACATAGACTTAAGATCAAACATTTAATCGCATAATTAGCTAAGAGGTCCCCGTTGAGTACAACGGACGTGAGGGGTGCTAATACCTTCCCCTTGCGTAACCGACTCCCGAACTTAGAATTTGGTTTCGTAAACCATTTCTTATCCTTCCTTTAGGTTGTATCTATATCTCCCTTTTCTCTTGTAGAATAAATAGAATTAGGTGGCGGCTCTGTTGTTTTGTTTTTAGGATCTGATTTTTCGAGGTACGACAGTTGGCGACTCTGTTGGGGACATGCTCCATGCTAGAGAGAGTTGAGCCTAACTTAGCTTTGTGTGCTTATTTGTTTGATCTTGTCTTTTCTTGTCTTCTCTATGTTTTATTATTTATGTTTGTTTATCTGTTCCTTTACCGTTTTACTTTATTGCTCATTATATTTTTTGTGGGTTCTCGGGATCACATTACAAGTAAATTTGAGTGGTGGAAAAAGCAGAGGGAACACCTAAGTTTAGAAATGGATGTTATTAGTGTTAGTCTCCAAGGACTCGCTCCTTGCACGCCTAACATGAAAGCTCCCCCAGACAGTTAGACTTTTCGTAGATCTTGTCGCAACGCAGCTAGCCTGTCGCGTGACCTGATTCACGAAAGGGCTGTGATTCTGGGACCCCCTAGAACCTGTTTCAATATTGGTAGTTGTGTAATGTTAGGCTCCAAGGACTCGCTCCTTGCACGCCTAGCATGAGAACTCCACTCAGGGTAGACCTTATCGTTATTATCGTCACAATGCAGCTAGCCTGCGGCGGGGCGTTAATACGATAAACGTCCGTGACCTTGAGTTTCCTTAAACCATCACCGTAGATACTATCCTGTGAGCGGGACTTATGGGGAGTAAAACGTAGAACAACTCTCTTACAGCCCGCCTGTTAGGAAGGTTCTAAATTTACCTGCAGCACCTTGCATCCTCACATCCCTGCATCTTTGTATCTTAGCATCATATGCATCATTTTAGCAAATGCTTCAAGGAACAAAGAAGTTTTGTTGCAAACCTCATAAATTTTACCTGGAATAGATTTCAGTTCATTAGTTTTGGGAAATAACAAGAAACTTTACCCATTTTTGCATTTTGCAACAACTTCTTAAGTCCCCTGAGGCATTTGCTAAATTTTTTACTCATGTTTACATCTCTGCATCTGCATTCTGTCAAAACTCATTCTCGTCAACTCCTTTCCAGCTGTCACACTGAGGATCTCACGCAAGTATTCAACCCGAGCCCAGGCCAAGAAGAAGATGGCTGACAGGGACCCCGAAATGGACAAAGTGAATGAAGAGCTTTCTGATCTTCGTGGAAATATGGGTCAGATGATGGAAATGCTGCAGGTCATCCGAGCAAAATTAGACACCCAACAGACTGTAGTGTCAGAGATTGTCACTGCAACGACTGAGCCTACGTCATCAGTCACTACTCCTGTGACCTGGCCTCCTTTTGGGATTCCTCATGGATTTGTACCTCCTCCTCAGGGTTTCGCTTCTCAAAGTTTTATCCCTCCTTCCCAAGGACTTACCACTCAGGGTTTTTTCCCTCCTTCCCAAGGTTTCGCTTCTCAAAGTTTTATTCCTTCTTCTCAAGGACTTACTGCTCAGGGTTTCTTCCCTCCTTCCCAAGGCTTCGCTTCCAAAAGCCTCGCACCTCCTTCTCAGGGTTTTGCGTTCACTTCCCAAGGTTTTGTACCTCCCCCTCAAGGATTTGCTGCTCAGCAGACTATTCCTGTGACTAATGAAGAGAACCATGTGGTTGCTAATTTTACACCAGACATTGTGCACACCCGTGCCCAACCATACTTCAATGACCCTCAGGTGTATGACGCGCCAGATATGTCGGAAAATGGAAATGAGAAACATGAGAAGATGCAAGAGAATTTTGAGACTATTGAGAAAAGGTTAAGAGCAATCGAAGGTGACCAGATCTTCGGGGCTGCTGCTAGAGAGATGTGCCTGGTGTCCGGATTGGTAATTCCTCCAAAGTTCAAGATACCCACTTTTGACATGTACGAGGGTGCGACATGTCCTAAGAACCACCTCTTGATGTATTATCGAAGAATGGCTGCGCAGGTGGACAATGACAAATTAATGATCCACTGTTTCCAGGACAGTCTGAAGGGAATCTCCTCCAAGTGGTATCTAACGCTAGACCAGTCGAAGATTCGCAGTTTTCAAGACCTGACAGATGCTTTCATCCAACAATACAAATACAATATGGACCTTGCTCCCGATAGAAGGCAGTTGTTGAGTATGTCGCAGAAGGATTCCGAATCATTTAAAGAATACACTCAGAGGTGGAGAGGGACCGCTTCTAAGGTAGATCCCCCGTTGTCTGAAAAGGAGTTAGCTGATTGGTTTGTTGACACTGTGCGACCAGAATTCTTCGAGAGGATGGTGGGAAGCGTCACTGCTAGTTTCTCTGACCTTGTAGCTGTAGGAATCAAGGTTGAACTTGGACTGAAAAGTGGAAAGATGAGTGGTGCGTCTGGCAGTTCCAACAATGGCAGTGGAAATAATGTTAAGAAATTTACCAGTAACTTCCACAAGAAGAAAGAAGGTGAGACGAATGCAATAATGACAAGTCAAAGGAGAAATCCGCTTTGGCAGAGGCCTCCACCTGTGGCTCAACCCCAATTTGTCTACCCACCGCAGTTTGTTCAACATCCTTATGTGGCGGCGGTTCAACCGTCATACAATCCACAAGTCCCGATATATCGGCCAACTCAAACAATACCGATGTATCAGCAAGCGGCTCCAGTGATTCCAGCATATCAACCAATGCTCAACAATCCAGGCTATCAACGAGCGCCCAATGCTCCAGCCTACCAGCAGAGGACTCCAGCTCCTCATTCGAATTCCAACTTTCAGAATAGAAGACCAGGAGGAAGACCTCATCATCCTCGGATCCCTATGACCTATACTGAATTGTATCCCTCACTATTGAAGAAGGGCTTGGTTACTCCAAGGCCTCTGGGTCCTCCACCAGATCCACTCCCACCAGGTTATAATTCAAATGCCCATTGTTTGTTCCATGAAGGTGCTCCGGGGCATGATTTGGAAAGTTGCATTGCTTTGAGGTATGTTGTGAAGGATCTAATGGATAAGAACATTTTGTCATTTGGAGATAATGGTCCGAATGTTAAAAATAATCCTTTACCTAAGCATGGGTCCATAAATGCCATTGTCGGCGAGTCTGACGAAGACTTGATTTTCAACGCCACAGAGATCAAGACCCCGCTTAGAGACTTCCATGCGAAGTTAGTAGAGGTGGGTATGCTGAAGAACTGTCATAAGAATTGTGAAGCTTGTGCGAATAATCCAAAGGGATGTGAGCTGGTTTTGAAAGATGTTCAAAGTTTGATTAATCTGGGTGTCTTACAAGTGAGCGGTCGTGTGAAGAGGAATGAAGTGGCAATGATTGAACCCATTTTCAACTTGCCAGAATCTGATTCTACCTTGGTACCAATGTTCAATCTGCCTGAGTCCTCCAGGGTTCAACCTATCTTTAATATACCAGAACCTGTGGTGACCATTTTCAATATACCTGAATCAGGGATTGAGCAAAGGAGGAACCCTTTCCTTTATGAAGATACCAAAGCAGTTCCGTGGAAGTATGATACAGGGAGAGCTCATCAGAAGTTTGAACAAGATAGTCAGAAAGAGAGTTCAAAAGTGGCAAGTGCTGACATAGCAGGTGCAGGTCGTTTAACTCGCAGTGGCCGTGTTTATACTCAGCAAGCCAATACAGTTCCACCTAAAGAAGTCATTCCAGCTGTTGTCAACCAAGATAAAGGGGTAGTCTTGGAAGAAGAGGATGCAGAGTTTCTCAGAATCATTAAGAAGAGTGATTACAAGGTTATTGATCAGCTACATCAAACACCTTCTAAAATATCTATCTTATCACTTCTTATGCATTCACCAGCCCATCGAGGTGCTCTCCAGAAGTTACTAGCCCAAGCTCATGTTACGTATGATATAACTGTGAATCAGTTTGATGGAGTCATTGCCAATATCACTGCATGTAACAATCTCAGCTTCAGTTTGGAGGATCTTCCAAAAGATGGCTCAGACCATAATCGTGCTCTTCACATATCTGTAAAATGTCAGGAGGATACTTTAGAAAGAGTTCTTGTGGATACATGATCTTCATTGAATGTTTTGCCGAAAATAACGCTTGCCAAGTTATCTTATCAAGGGGCAGAGATGAGGCCCAGTGCATTGATTGTAAAAGCTTTTGATGGGTCAAGGAGGACTGTTATTGGAGAAGTCGACTTGCCAATCTTGATTGGACCACAGGTATTCAAGATCACTTTCCAGGTTATGGACATTAACCCAAATTACAGTTGTTTGCTGGGAAGACCTTGGATCCATGCCGCTGGGGCAGTCACTTCTACCTTACACCAAAAGATGAAGTTTGTAGTCGATAATAAACTGGTAACTGTGTCTGGTGAAGAAGATCTCACGGTCAGCAACCTTTCCTCCTTTAGCTACATTGAGGCTGATGAAGATGCTTTGGAAACTGCTTTCCAAGCTCTAGAGATAGCCAATGTCGTCCTTATGGAAGTAGAGGAACCAAAGGAGAAAGGTATTCCATCTTTTGCATCATTGAAAAGTACCATTTCCACAATTGAAAAAGGAAGCTACCAAGGTTGGGGTGATGTCATTGAAGTCAAGCAGAAGCTAGATCGCTACGGGTTGGGTTACAAACCAACTCATGTGAGAGAAGGAGCGTCAACCTCCGTCAAAGGACGTCCAAAGACCATTCAAGAGGTGTTTTCCAGCACCGGCTATCAGATCAATGCAATTAGTGGGGATGCTGAAGATGAGGATGCGAATCATTTGGTTTATCAGTGTGAAGCAGCTTTGGGCAATTGGGAGGCAGTTGAGATCCCAAAATTTTTTCCATTGTCAAAGTAATTTATTGTTTTTTCTTTAAGTGTTTTCAAAGTTCCCTAGCTCTGCCCAAGGCTATGGGATCATTTTGTAGGGCCCCTTCTCATTTTTCAAGTTAATCAATCAATGAAGGCATTTTGTTAAATTCTTACTTGGTTTTTATTTACTGTTTTTCGCTTTTCACTTTTAAAAGAAAATGGCAATCTTTCAAAGCTAATAAAAAAAGTTTCTTGCATTCCTCTGTTTTTCACTTTTAATAAAAGAAAATCTTTCCCATATGCAGAACAAATGAAAACCCTGTTGAATCCAATGACTCTATATTCCCTCCTAACTTCGATTCGCCCATCTACCAAGCGGAAGATAAAAGTGAGGAAGATTGTGATATTCCCGAAGAACTGGTAAGATTAGTTGAGGATGAGCACACGGATCTTCAGCCACATAAGGAGCAGGTTGAGACCATCAACCTTGGCACCGATGAAGATGAGAAGGAAGTCAAGATTGGTACAACACTTGGGGCAGACGTCAGAGAAAGATTGGTCAAGCTTCTCAAAGAGTATGTGGATGTGTTTGCATGGTCGTACCAGGATATGCCCGGTTTGGACACAGAAATAGTTGTTCATAAGTTGCCGCTTCGACCAGATTGTCCTCCCGTAAAGCAAAAGCTCCGAAGAACAAGACCAGACATGGCTTTGAAGATTAGAGAAGAGGTCAAAAGACAGTTTGATGCCGGATTCCTTGCAGTTGCAAAGTACCCTGAATGGGTAGCTAACATTGTGCCAGTCCCCAAGAAAGATGGCAAGGTTAGGATGTGCGTGGACTATCGAGATTTGAACAAAGCCAGTCCAAAGGATGACTTCCCTCTTCCGCACATTGATACTTTGATGGATAACACTGCTAAGTTTGCTGTTTTCTCCTTCATGGACGGATTTTCAGGATATAACCAGATCAAGATGGATCCTGATGACATGGAAAAGACCACTTTTATCACACCATGGGGCACGTATTGTTACCAAGTTATGCCATTTGGTCTTAGAAATGCGGGAGCCACGTATCAAAGGGCAATGGTCACCCTTTTTCATGATATGATGCATAAGGAGATAGAAGTTTATGTGGATGATATGATTGCCAAATCACAGAGTGAGGAGGATCATTTGAATCATCTCCTGAAGTTATTTGAGCGCCTTAGAAAGTTTCAAATGCGTCTGAATCCAGCTAAGTGTACCTTTGGCGTCCGATCAGGAAAGTTACTTGGTTTCATTGTTAGTCAGCAAGGAATTGAAGTAGATCCAGATAAGGTCAGAGCAATTCAAGAGATTCCAGCTCCTAAAATAGAAAAGCAAGTTAGAGGCTTCCTTGGAAGATTGAACTACATCTCCAGATTTATCTCCAACATGACTACTACTTGTGAACCTTTATTCAAGTTGCTCCGGAAGAATCAAGCAATTGAGTGGAGTCCCGATTGTCAATTGGCTTTTGAGAAGATCAAGGTTTATCTGCAGGAACCTCCTATCTTAATCCCGCCTACTCCAGGGAAACCTCTCTTCATGTACCTAATTGTACTCGAGGGATCTATGGGTTGTGTATTAGGCCAACAAGACGAAACTGGTCGTAAGGAGCACGCCATTTATTACTTAAGCAAGAAGTTCACAGACTGCGAAAGCAGATATTCGCTTTTAGAGAAGACTTGCTGTGCTCTGGCGTGGGCGGCCAAACGTCTCAGGCAGTATATGATTTGTCACACCACTTTGTTGATCTCGAAGATGGATCCGATAAAGTACATCTTTGAGAAGCCTGCTTTGACTGGAAGACTCGCCCGTTGGCACATGTTGTTATCCGAATATGACATCCAGTATGTAACCCAGAAGTCTATTAAAGGCAGTGTTCTGTCTGAATACCTTGCTGATCATCCTGTCGAAGATTATGAACCTCTGAAGTTCGATTTCCCGGATGAGGACATTATGTTGATAAAGGACTACGAAGTTCCAGGTCCAGATGAAGGTCCCGTGCCAGGTTCTCGTTGGAAGATGATGTTTGATGGTTCCTCTAATTACATGGGGCATGGTGTGGGAGCTGTCTTGATGAACCCTGATGGTGGTTACACACCTTTCACAGCTAGATTGTGCTTTGAATGTACAAACAACATTGCTGAGTATGAAGCATGTGTTTTAGGTATCGAAGCTGCAATCGATACCAGAATCAAGATCCTTGAAGTGTATGGAGACTCAGCCTTAGTAATCTACCAAGTCAAAGGTGAATGGGAGACCCGTGACAAGAAGTTGATCCCTTATCGGGCCCACATTGTGGAGCTAATTAAATACTTTGACGAAGTCACTTTTCATCATGTTCCAAGGGAGGAGAATCAAATTGCAGACACTTTGGCTATGTTGGCCTCTATGTTTCAAGTCAGCTTTCTTAATGAAGCTCCACTCATTACAATCGAGCGAAAAACCTCACCAGCCTATTGTCTACTGGTCGAAGAAGAAACTGATGAGAAACCGTGGTTCTACGACATCAAGAACTATTTGCAAAATCAGGAGTACCCAGCTGATGCAACAACTCTGGATAAGAAGACTCTGAGAAAATTGGCGTCCAAGTTTTTCCTCAGCAACAACGTGCTTTACAAGAGAAATCATGATATGGTTCTGCTTAGATGTGTGGACAAGCGCGAAGCAGACTTATTGATCAGGGAAATCCATGAAGGATCATTTGGAACACATGCCAATGGACATGCCATGTCCAAGAAGATCTTGAGAGCCGGATACTTCTGGTTAACCATGGAATCCGATTGTTTCAAATACGCAAGGAAGTGTCATAAATGCCAGATTTATGCCGACAAGGTGCACGTACCTCCGACACTTTTGAATGTTCTGTCATCGCCTTGGCCTTTGATGGGCTAAAGACGTGTCTAATTATGTGTCTAGCGGTATCTGAACTGCAAGTGCACAGCCTATCGAAGTAATATTTAAGATTATCGATCCACAGGGACTCTATGGTTACTTAGTGCTAGATGAACTTCTAGTTTAGCTAAGGCGAAGGGTTGTCACGATTTTTTGTTGCTTTTAAAATATTAAAGGCGGGAATTAAATTTAAGTTTTAATAAAATAATACTAAGGCGGTCGGTATGTAATTATACTAACTTAGGTGGGTCAATCTAACCTAGGCTTATAAAGGTGTTTACTTAATCTATTCTGTAGAGGTTACCGGTTTAAATACCCTCAACTCACACTCTCGTGGTCTTATCTCAGATCTTACCCCTAAAGCCCTATGCCTGCTCTCGCTAGCCCATAAGTGTTTAGAGATAATTTTTGGAAACTTAGTAATTCTAATTTATTTTAAAGTGCTCTCGCTGTGTTTAATTTAAATGCCTAACTTTAGCTATCTGGTTAAAATCTCACACTCTCGTGGTCTTGACCTAACCTAATACTCTTTCCTTACTCTCGTAACGAAAAGGTCGATTTTAATTAAAAAGTATCATCCAGAATGTTAAGTTATTAATTATTTTTAGCCTATGGTTAATTTTTACCGATTAAGTTTGTTTTAACTACATACCTCCCTAAGGTAATTAGCTGCTCATTTTTGTTGAACCAGACAGAGACAGAAAAACAATAAACAAAATATTCATGGCAGAAAAATAAATAAACAACATAAATATTAAAATTGCAATATAATAAAAAACCTGGTTAACAATACTATAGCAGACTCCTTCTTCCACAGACCGGAAAGCTTGGAGTAATTGGCGGAAATCGAAAATAAAGCAAATTCTGAAGGTTTAGAAACAAGTAAATGTATAACAATTTCCTGATGTTGGAAATTGTTATATGTTTGGTTTGGATACAATAAGAATGAAAAACTGAAAATAATGCTGAAATAAAAATAGGGTCGTAAAATAAATCGGCAGAGCTTCCGCAGGAAATTGATAGAAAAAATGCTCTGTAGTTTCTTCATAAAACTTAAGCTATTTATAGAACAATTAATGGGCTTTGAAATTTGGACTTGTTGCATTGGGCCTTGCTGAAGCAGTGGAGGAAATATAGGAACGTGGCTAAAAAATAGGCAAAAACTTCTTCACGTAACGTTTTGACGTGGTCTCAGTCAATAACCTACTTTTTACCTTGTCACGGTCGTGACAAGGTCTTCACGCTCGTGTCCCTTGCATTTTGAGTGTCACGGTCGTGATGGCTTCTTTTGGGGTGTCACGGTCGTGACAATGTGGTGACGACCGTGAGTGCAACAAATTATGCAGTTCTGCAGGCTTGTTCATTTCTTCATCTTTTTATGGTTGTTTTTGTCCCTTTTGCTCTTAATTCATGATTTAGCTCCATATATGATGTACCTTTAAAATGGTAAGAAAAACTCGAGGAATCGAGTGTTAAAACGATGATTATACGATAAAACGTTAATGAAACTTAGCAATATAATCAATACGTTTTCTCGTTATCAAACTTCCCCAAACTTAAACCTTTGCTTGTCCTCAAGCAAATAGTCGGTTGAAAATCGTTGGACAAGTTTTTATTGACGCATACACATAACAAACCGTACGAGGGATCGTTTTGTCGGATAATCCGGTACTTTGATAGAACACTACCGATACACTAATGACACAAGCAACAAGCTATGTCGTCGACTTCCCGTTAAACGAAACAATCGGTAATTTCTTTACGATTTCACCTAGAGTTTTTCGATCTTATTTCGCCCGGTTTCATTCTAGCGCAATCACATTAAGCCCTTTTCCTTAGCACGCACGTAGTGGAGTAGCCGGTTAGCGACTTTGATCCTTTTTAAGCACGGGGTATGGTACACGAGTGTGGTAACCCTACATATATTATCCGATTTGGAGGTTGTGGGGGATCGAGCCGTAGCACGCCCTACCAAGTTCAGAACCAGTACCTCTGAACCAACCCGCAATGGACTCCTTCTCATATTTCTCGTTTCTTATATGCGACCGTGTACTTTGGTGCAATTTCTTTTCATTTTGCATCGAGATATGAAGGATCATTATTGATTAGGCATCAAACGCTTATATTCATCGGCTCCCCACGTGGTTTGTGTTCAGACGGTGCTGACTGCTAGTATAAACTACTAGGGGTTACTTTTGAACTGAAACTGAAAGTGTACTCGTAATGATAATCGGAATGGAATCGCTTAAGTGGGAAGTCAAAGGTGTCAAGATTGTATTGATCTTGTTTAATCGTTCTCAGCTTCCTAATTACGATTCCGTGGGTAGGTCGGGTAATGCGAATAATTAAAGATTTTTTTTCTGGTATGGCTAAATAAACGGGGAAAGTTCGAAACTAAAGAAAATAGCACAAAAATTGCTCGTTTCATTAACTTGCAAAAAGAAATACAACAGAATGGGAAAATGCGAAAAGGAAAAAAATACGGAAATGAAAGGTACCTCTCCCACACTATATCAGACATTGTCCTCAATGTTGTGATATAATAGCGGAAAAAGTACAGTACAAACCATGAAAATGAAAAACAAACATAAGAAAAACTAAAACTAAGGCTGCTGAGGACCGCGGGCTCGGCTTCTGGTGCGGGAGCGTCTGGAAGGGGTCGCTTCAGGATCAGAACCGGTACCGGTAACAACAGTGATGTCAATGCGTAAGGTTTCTAGCTCGCTGAAAATTTCTTCGAGCTTCTCATTAGTAGATGTCTGGTTGCTTGCAATAGTGCTGAGTAAAGCATCATACTGCTCCTTCTGCCTTCGCTCCAGTGCGGCGTTCATCTGGTTCTGCTGATGAATCGCACGGAGGACATCCTCAAGAGTGAATTCTTGTGCAGGAGGCTGTCAGGTAGATGACTCTGGAATATCCTGGACAGGCTCAGCTGCATCCATAGCGTCCTGCATCTCATCCGCTGGAGGATCTGCCTGATCATCATGAATAGGGGCGTGGTCGGCAGCATCTGGTAAAATAAAGAGCCAGTTGGCTCGGCTGGATGGGTCGATGCGGTCACGGGACGGCAGAATGATATGATGATAAATAGTGTCATGGACAACAGGGTTATACCTGCCATCTTCTCGCTGCGCAATCAGGTGATCGGACCTGCAATAGCTCTTAGTGAGGAATTCTGCGGCTATGCCAGGCAAATTATCGAGCAAGTCATTGAGCCCTAACTGAAAGGCGAGGGCGGAGACAATGCCGCCAATGAAAAATGGGGTGGAGCCTCTTTGCGCAATGGCCTGGATGTGAGAAAGCATGAACGGGGCAGCGTTGATCGGCTCGTCATTTAGAGCGCAGTGCAAGAACAGAAGCTCCTTGGAGTTTAGCTTATGGTTACTTTCTCGAGCAAATATGGTGTTGCAAATGACTCGGTGGAAATAACGGATTGCCGGGTTGTGGATGTGTGTAGCATTGAGGCTTTGGAAGGCTGAGGAACGGGTATTGGTTATGTCGTGCCATAAAGTGAAAGCGGTTTCACTAAAATTATCCGGCACACGGAGGTGAACTTCGTTCCCGTGAGCGAAGCCTAGCAACTCGGCTATCCTTGTTTGTGAAAGTTCAAACTCCCGGCCAAACAATCTGAATTTAGCAACGCCGGTAAGCTGACTCTGAGAACCAGAACCGGTGATGTAACAGAACGAGCTTAGGAACTCCAGTGTCAGCAACTCGAATGTGGGCTGAGGCTGACTGCATAGAACCCACAGATTAACCTTCTTAAGCAGGTTCTTGACACTGTTGAGCATTCCGAGCTCTCTCAAACATTCAGTGTCGATATAACGCGTAGGTTGCACACCGCGGTTCTGGAATCGGATAAATCTTTCTCTCTGGGTTTCTCCAGCATCACCTTCTCTAAATTGAATGGCATCCATTGCATGCAAGAGCTAGAGTGAGAGATGAAGATTTTTGATATTTGTGAAAAAGTGATAAAATGAGAGAAATAATGATTCGGGTAATTATTGGAAGGTGAGAATGTGATAGGTGTGGTGATAATGGGGGGGTTAATGAGTTTTAAGTTGGTAATGGGAGGTTACGGAAGTTAGGGAGAAAATGGGTGGTTTTTGGAAGTTATGGAGGAAGAAGAAGAAGAGGTTTCGAAAAGAAACAGTTATGTTTCTCACGAATCCTATATTTAGGGTTGTCACGGTCGTGACAAGGAGGTGACGGTCGTGACACGCTAAATGAGCACGTCACGATCGTTAGGGGGGTGTGACGACCGTGAGAGCTTGTTTCGTTGAATAATTTCCAGAAAACACTATCTTATGCTTCACATATTTTATAATAATTTATTTTCTTCACTTCTCACTCAATATTACATTTAAACACCATATAATAATTTATTTCAACATAGTACTTTGCTAACTTGCATGGCATGAGAGATTTTTATATAATAGGAATAAATGCAAGCATAACAGTACATAGAATGAAATATATAAATTGATTAAAATGGAACAATTTTGGGAACTAGAAGTGCATTGCATATGGTAATTGAAAATGAAATTACATAAATGAAAATACGGTACGAAATTGTTTGCGAAAAATAAATCTAACTAGAAACGAAAACAATGAGAAAAATAAACTAAATCACTTATAGCATTTTCAAAAGCGTTTCTTCAAATCTTCGATTGCGGAGTTCAAGTGATAGAATTGTTCGCAGGTTATGTCATTCAAACCTATAATGTCCAATCGCATGCTCTTAATGTCTTCTTTAAATGAATTTATATCAGTTTGGTAAGCTTCAAGAGTGTGCATGATATTCTGTAAGTTGTTAGCATAATCTCCTTGATTCACTTCAGGGGTTTCAATAACTTCGTCAGTGTGGTCAATGTCGTGGTAACCAGGAGGTGTCTCAGGGTCAGTTTCGACATCGGTCATTATATCATCTTTTATCTTGTAAGACTGAGGTGTTTCAGGAGTAGATGGATAATCAGGTGGGGTTAACTCATACAGCCAGTTATCCTTATTGTGAACACTTACTCTAACATGGTTTGGCAGTGTGAACAGGGTTACTACCTCATTCCGGATTAGGTACTCGAAGGGTGGATGTCCTAAATTCCTTATGATATGGCGATTGAAGCAGAAGTTAAGATTCATAGGACGGATGGTACCCAAACGGTTGCACCTGTGCAATTGGTACCTAAGTCCTAAGGCATCAGCAATCATGGTTACAAGACCTCCTACTAATATAGGTAATTCAGGTTCTTCTTGGATACGGGTGAAGGTTTGCATCATGAAAGGTACACCATTAACAGGCTGTCCATTAGTGAAACATGACATAATGAATATCTCATCTTTAGAGACTCCGGTAATATTTTCTTCTTTTCCAAAGAAGGTGTGGGCAAGGATTTTATGGGAGTAACGGAGAGCAGGGTTATGGATCTCATCATTGTTCATGCTATTTGGTTCAGGGTGGTAGTTTCCGGTTAAAGTTCCCCAAAAGAAATCTAGCTCAATATCCATCAATTCTACCTGTGTGGTAGTAAAAGCAAAGGGTCCACTAGGGAATCCTAATAAGTCAGCTAGTTCTTTATGGTTAAAGTCATATTCTATTCCAAACAGGCGGAAACTGATAAATCCTTTCCTAAATCCAAAACCGCGCTCAGGTAGGTAAACTAAGGAGCTAAGGAACTCAAGGGTGAGCTCGCGGTAAGTCACAAACTTATGTTGGATCAATGCATTCTCCCATCCAAGTCGGTTAAACAAGTACAGGATGCTATCATGTATACCTAGGGTTTCCATAGTCTGATCATCCGGGTACAGGGTCAAATCCATTTGCCTCTGTGATAACTCTTCAAACTTCATTCTTTGGTTTCTACCTCTAAATTTGGTTTCCATATGGTTTATTGGTTGGTTAGCCATGGTTAGTGCAAATATGGAGGAAACAAATCAGGGGGAGAAGGAAAATGGGAAAAGACTTTTAGAAATCTGTAAAAAGTGATTTAATATTAAAATAAGGAAATGAAATGCATAATTTAAAGGCAATACTAGTAATATGAAATAAAACTATAAAATGACAAAACAAATAAATAGTAAAACGATAAATAACAAAAATAATAGAATGATAAAGAGAATAGTTTAAATAATTAAATGAGTAAATGGGTTGCCTCCCACTAAGCGCTGTTTTTATCGTCAAAAGCCCGACGTAATGCTTAGGTTTAGATTAATCAGGGGAATTAGTGGACAACTCTAAAAGCCTTAGATTATTTGCATAATCTCTATTTTCAACTTTATGATAATGTTTTAAACGTTGTCCGTTTACTATGAATGGTTCACTATTCCTACCCTTAATTTCTATTGCTCCACTCGGGAATACTTTAGTTATTTCAAAGGGTCCTGACCATCTAGATTTTAATTTTCCAGGAAAGAGCCTAAGTCTTGAATTAAAGAGGAGTACAACGTCTCCCACACTAAATTCTTTCCTAGATAGGCGTTTATCATGCCATCGCTTAGTTCTTTCTTTATATATCTTAGCATTCTCATAAGCATCTAGCCTTAATTCTTCTAATTCGTTAATGTCTAGGATTCGCTTTTCTCCTGCAGCATTATAGTTTATATTGAGAGTTCTAATCGCCCAATAAGCTTTGTGTTCTAGTTCTACCGGGAGATGACAAGATTTTCCATAAACTAGTTTGAAAGGTGTAGTACCTATGGGTGTCTTGTAAGCGGTCCTATAAGCCCATAAAGCTTCATTAAGTTTAGATGACCAATCTTTCCGAGATATGGCGACAGTCTTTTCTAAGATTTGTTTAATTTCTCTGTTTGAGACTTCGACTTGTCCACTTGTTTGTGGGTGATATGGTGTTGCCACACGGTGTCTTACTCCATACTTAGATAGTAATTTGTCAAAGATTTTTGAAATGAAGTGCGAGCCACCGTCACTTATGACGAGTCTAGGCACACCAAATCTGGGAAAGATTATATTTTTGAAAAGCTTTATTACTACTCGTGTATCGTTTGTAGGAGAAGCTATAGCTTCAATCCATTTCGAAACATAATCGACAGCTACGAGTATGTAATTATTACCGAAAGATGATGGGAATGGTCCCATGAAATCTATTCCCCAGACGTCAAAGATTTCTACTTCTAATATTCCTTTTTGAGGCATTTCATCTCTTCTTGAAATATTGCCGGTGCGTTGACACCGATCGCAATTTATGACAGCGATGTGGACATCTTTCCATAGATTAGGCCAGAATAAGCCGGCTTGCAAGATTTTTGCACAAGTCTTGGAAGTGCTTGCATGTCCACCATAAGGAGATGAATGGCATTGAGCAATGACATCTTCTATTTCTTCTTCGGGAATACATCGGCGAAAGATTCCATCGGGTCCTTTTTTGAACAATAATGGTTCATCCCAGTAATAATGTTTTAGATTGTGAAAGAATTTCTTTTTCTGCTGATAGGTTAGATCGGGTGGAAGAGCTCCTGCGGCTAGGTAGTTGACAATGTCAGCGTACCATGGCAGTCCTACAGTTGTCTGGATTGTTTCCACGGGTTCTGGTTCATTTAAGTCTAACTGAGCTAGGTCGCTTCCTATTTGTGCTATCAGCTGTTCATACGGAAAATCATCGTTAATCGGCACTTGTTCGGGTTTAATACCTTCTATTCTAGATAAATGGTCCGCTACGACGTTTTCAGTACCTTTCTTATCTTTTATTTCGAGATCAAACTCTTGTAAGAGTAAAATCCATCTCAAGAGTCTTGGTTTAGCATCTTTCTTAGTCAATAGATATCGGATAGCAGCATGGTCTGTGTAAACGATTATTTTCGCTCCTACTAGGTAAGAACGAAATTTGTCAAGCGCAAAGACAACTGTTAATAATTCTTTTTCAGTAGTGGCGTAGTTCATCTGAGCAGAATCTAAGGTTCTACTGGCATAGTAAATCACATGAAGTTTCTTTTCCTTCCTTTGGCCTAGAACTGCGCCTACAGCATAGTCACTCGCATCGCACATGATTTCGAAAGGTAATTCCCAGTCAGGGGGTTGCATGATTGGTGCGGTGATGAGGGCTGTTTTTAGAGTTTCGAATGCTTTAAGACAATCTTCATTGAATATGAACTCAGCGTCTTTCATTAATAAACCAGTAAGGGGTTTAGTGATTTTCGAGAAATCTTTGATGAATCGTCGGTAGAAACCGGCGTGTCCTAAAAAGCTTTGTATTTCTCGAACGGTTTTAGGGGGTTGAAGATCTTTTATGACTTCTATCTTAGCTTTATCAACTTCAATTCCCTTGTCGGATATTACGTGACCTAATACGATTCCTTCTCTGACCATAAAATGACATTTCTCCCAGTTAAGCACGAGGTTTACTTTTACACATCTTTCTAACACCATTTCTAAGTTTGATAGGCATCCTTCAAAACTTTGCCCGCATACAGAGAAGTCGTCCATGAACACTTCCATGATGTTGTCTATAAAATCTGCGAAGATTGACATCATACATCTTTGAAAGGTTGCAGGAGCGTTGCATAATCCAAAGGGCATTCGTCTATAAGCGAACGTTCCATATGGGCATGTGAATGTAGTCTTCTCTTGATCATCTGGATGGATAGGGATTTGGAAAAATCCTGAGTAACCGTCAAGATAGCAGAAATATGAATGCTTGGCTAATCGTTCTAACATTTGATCTATAAAGGGTAGTGGGAAATGATCTTTTCGAGTGGCTTTGTTTAGTTTATGATAGTCTATGCACACTCTATGTCCCGTCACTACTCTTTTTTATATCGATTCGCCTTGAGCGTTTTTCACAACAGTGATACCTCCTTTCTTTGGCACTACATGTATTGGACTAACCCATTCACTATCAGAGATTGGATATATTATTCCGGCATCTAGTAGTTTCTTAACTTCTTCTTTCACTACAGTGCTAAGGATTGGGTTAATTCTTCTTTGAGATTCTCTGGAGGTTCTGCAATCTTCTTCTAGCAGAATACGATGCATACAGACTGAAGGACATATTCCTTTGAGATCAGATATGTTATATCCTAATGCAGTTGGATATTTCTTCAAGACATCTAAAAGTTTCTTTGTTTCTATAGTTCCTAAACTGGAATTTATTATAACTGGTCTTTTACATTCAATGTCTAAGAATTCGTATCTTAGGTTATGAGGTAAAGTTTTTAATCCTAATGTAGGTTTATCTTTACTTGGCATGGGATCCGGTGTAAGTGCTAAACTTTCGCTTAGACTATCGTCTTGATACGGTGCATGCCAATTATCATCTTCGAAAATCGGAGGGATTTGAATTTTCATTATTTCAGAATAGGTAGTCTCTTTCAGTTCCAGTTCTCTTACACATTCGTCAATTACGTCTAATAGATAGCATGTATCCTCTATAGCTGGTGATTGTAAGAATTGTGTTAAAATAAATTCAACTTTCTCTTCACCTACTTCAAAGGTCAGCTTTCCTCTTTTCACGTCTATTATAGCTCCGGTGGTAGCTAAGAATGGTGTTCCTAGTATGATAGGTGTAGTGGAGTCTTCAGAGATGTCCATGATTATAAAATCAGTAGGGATGTAGAATTGTCCTATACGTACTGGGACGTTTTCTAGTATGCCTACAGGATATTTAACAGAGCGATCGGCTAGTTGAACAGACATTTTAGTTGGTCTAAGGTCTCCCATGTCTAGCCTTTTGCAAATCGTTAAGGGCATAACACTGATACTGGCTCCTAAATCGCATAGAGCTTTGTCAATGACGAATTTTCCTATTACACAGGGTATAGAGAAACTTCCTGGATCTTTTAGCTTAGGAGGCATATTATTCTGAATTATGGCGCTACACTCAGCAGTAAGTGTAACTGTTCCGTTATCCTCTATCTTTTTCTTATTGGATAAGATTTCTTTTAAAAACTTAGCGTACGAGGGTATTTGAGTGATTGCTTCTGTAAACGGAATAGTAATATTCAACTGTTTCAGAAGTTCAACAAATTTCTTAAATTGACCCGTCTTCTTGGAATTAGTTAATCTCTGAGGGTACGGAATTGGTGGTTTATAGGGTGGTGGAGGCACATAAGGTTGTTCTTTCTCCACTACCTCTTGATTATCATCTTCCTTTTCTTCTGGATCATTCACCACTTCAGTCGGCTTATCCGGTTTTTGGTACATGGCTGGATTGTCAAGTCTTGGATCGGTAGGTCCGTCAAGTTCCTTGCCACTTCTTAATATTACGGCATTGGCATGTCCTTTCGGATTAGGTTGAGGTTGTCCAGGGAATACTCCAGCTGGTGCAGCAGTAGGTGCTTGTTGTTGAGCTACTTGTGAAATCTGAGTTTCAAGCATTTTGTTATGTGTAGCTAATGCATCTACTTTGCTCACTAATTGCTTAATCTGCTCACTAGTATGTATGTTTTGGTTTAAGAAGTCCTTGTTCGTCTGAGATTGGTTAGCTATAAAGTTCTCCATCATCAACTCAAGGTTCGATTTTCTAGGGACATTAGGAGCAGTCTTTTGATATCCTGGTGGTGTAGCTGGTGCTTGACCTGGTGCGTATAAAGCATTGTTATTCTTATAGGAGAAGTTCGGATGATTCTTCCAACCTGGGTTGTATGTGTTTGAGTATGGGTTTCCTTGAGCATAATTCACTTGATCAGTGGGAGTTCCTGTCAATAGTTGACAATCAGAAACTTCGTGTCCTGAAACTCCACATAACTCACAGTTAGGTGTTACTGCAGCCACGGTGGCTGTTGGTGTTATGGCCAAGTTATCGATCTTTTGGCTTAGTTGGTCAAACTTTGCATTGACTTGGTCCATACTACTCACTTCGTACATACCTCCTTTTGTTGGTTTCTCAGTTGCGACTCTCTCGTTTCCCCATTGGTAATGGTTTTGAGCCATACTTTCGATAAGTGCATAAGCATCATTATATTCTTTGTCCATCAATGCACCGCCTGCGGCAGCGTCAATCGTCATTCTTGTATTGTACAAGAGTCCATTATAGAAGTTATGGATGACCATCCATTCTACTAATCCGTGATGTGGACAAAGTCTCAGCAGATCCTTATAGCGTTCCCAAGCTTCGAATAATGATTCGCTTTCCCTTTGCTTAAATTCGTTGATCTGAGCTCTCAGCATAGCTGTCTTGCTAGGTGGGAAATATCTGGTCAAGAAAACTCTCTTTAGTTCCTCCCACGTGGTTACTGAGTTCGAAGGCAGAGATTGAAGCCAGGCTCTTGCTCTGTCTCGAAGTGAAAAAGGAAACAAACGTAGTCTAATAGCTTCTTGGGTAACTCCATTGGCTTTTACGGTATCTGCGTATTGCACAAAGATCGAAAGATGAAGGTTCGGATCCTCGGTAGGATTTCCGGCGAATTGATTTTGTTGCACGGCTGATATCAACGAAGGTTTTAGTTCGAAATCGTTTCGGTTGATAGCCGGTGCGGCAATGCTTGAATGCGGTTCAGCTTGCGAAGGACTGGCGTAATACTTGAGTGGGTGATTCTGTTCTTCAGCCATCTCTGCGTCCTTTGATGTTACGACTGGTTTAGGTGAATCTAATTGAAGATATGGAATATTGTAATTTTTTTCGTAATCGAATATCCGTCTTCTTACGTGTAAGAAGCGTTCCAATTCAGGGATTAGAGGTTGCAAGTCTTCGCTTTTAGAGCGAGTACTTGGCATACACTCGGAAGTTATATTAAATAAATTAAATAGTTGATACCTTAGTCTAGACAATGCTACCTAAAGTGCACTAGTAACTAAATTAAGGTCCCCGGTAACGGCGCCAAAAACTTGATGGGATAAAGACGTGTCTAATTATGTGTCTAGCGGTATCTGAACTGCAAGTGCATAGCCTATCGAAGTAATATTTAAGATTATCGATCCACAGGGACTCTATGGTTACTTAGTGCTAGATGAACTTCTAGTTTAGCTAAGGCGAAGGGTTGTCACGATTTTTTGTTGCTTTTAAAATATTAAAGGCGGGAATTAAATTTAAGTTTTAATAAAATAATACTAAGGCGGTCGGTATGTAATTATACTAACTTAGGTGGGTCAATCTAACCTAGGCTTATAAAGGTGTTTACTTAATCTATTCTGTAGAGGTTACCGGTTTAAATACCCTCAACTCACACTCTCGTGGTCTTATCTCAGATCTTACCCCTAAAGCCCTATGCCTGCTCTCGCTAGCCCATAAGTGTTTAGAGATAATTTTTGGAAACTTAGTAATTCTAATTTATTTTAAAGTGCTCTCGCTGTGTTTAATTTAAATGCCTAACTTTAGCTATCTGGTTAAAATCTCACACTCTCGTGGTCTTGACCTAACCTAATACTCTTTCCTTACTCTCGTAACGAAAAGGTCGATTTTAATTAAAAAGTATCATCCAGAATGTTAAGTTATTAATTATTTTTAGCCTATGGTTAATTTTTACCGATTAAGTTTGTTTTAACTACATACCTCCCAAAGGTAATTAGCTGCTCATTTTTGTTGAACCAGACAGAGACAGAAAAACAATAAACAAAATATTCATGGCAGAAAAATAAATAAACAACATAAATATTAAAATTGCAATATAATAAAAAACCTGGTTAACAATACTATAGCAGACTCCTTCTTCCACAGACCGGAAAGCTTGGAGTAATTGGCGGAAATCGAAAATAAAGCAAATTCTGAAGGTTTAGAAACAAGTAAATGTATAACAATTTCCTGATGTTGGAAATTGTTATATGTTTGGTTTGGATACAATAAGAATGAAAAACTGAAAATAATGCTGAAATAAAAATAGGGTCGTAAAATAAATCGGCAGAGCTTCCGCAGGAAATTGATAGAAAAAATGCTCTGTAGTTTCTTCATAAAACTTAAGCTATTTATAGAACAATTAATGGGCTTTGAAATTTGGACTTGTTGCATTGGGCCTTGCTGAAGCAGTGGAGGAAATATAGGAACGTGGCTAAAAAATAGGCAAAAACTTCTTCACGTAACGTTTTGACGTGGTCTCAGTCAATAACCTACTTTTTACCTTGTCACGGTCGTGACAAGGTCTTCACGCTCGTGTCCCTTGCATTTTGAGTGTCACGGTCGTGACAATGTGCTCACGGTCGTGATGGCTTCTTTTGGGGTGTCACGGTCGTGACAATGTGGTGACGACCGTGAGTGCAACAAATTATGCAGTTCTGCAGGCTTGTTCATTTCTTCATCTTTTTATGGTTGTTTTTGTCCCTTTTGCTCTTAATTCATGATTTAGCTCCATATATGATGTACCTGCAAAATGGTAAGAAAAACTCGAGGAATCGAGTGTTAAAACGATGATTATACGATAAAACGTTAATGAAACTTAGCAATATAATCGATACGTTTTCTCGTTATCAGCCTTTCTCAATATGGGGCATTGACATGATAGGGGAAATTGAGCCTAAGGCTTCCAACGACCATCGGTTCATTTTCGTTGCAATCGACTACTTCACCAAATAGGTAGAAGCAGCTTCCTACGCCAATGTGACAAAGCAAGTGGTTGCCCGTTTCATCAAGAACCAAATTATTTGCCGTTATGGGATCCCAAGTCGAATCATCACAAATAATGGGACTAATTTGAACAACAAGACGATAAAGGAGTTGTGTGATACATTCAAGATTGAGCATCATAACTCTTCTCCTTATCGTCCGAAGATGAACGGAGCTGTTGAAGCTGCGAACAAGAACATCAAAAAGATCTTGCAGAAGATGGTGAAGACTTACAAAGACTGGAACGAGATGTTACCGTATGCCTTACACGGATATAGAACATCAGTTCACACTTCAACAGGGGCAACCCCTTTCTCTTTGGTGTATGGGATGGATGCAGTTCTCCCTATAGAAGTAGAGATACCATCTTTGAGGATCTTGATGGAAACCAAACTGGAGGAAGCTGAGTGGGTCCAAAGCAGATATGACCAGCTGAACCTCATTGATGAGAAGAGAATGACCGCCATGTGCCATGGCCAGTTGTACCAGAAGCACATCAAGAGAGCATTTGACAAGAAAGTCCATCTCCGAGAATTCAAAGAAGGAGAACTTGTACTCAAGAAAATCTTGCCAGTCCACAAAGACATGCGTGGAGAGTGGAGTCCTAACTATGAAGGCCCATATGTTGTGAAGGTGACATTTTCCGGAGGTTCCTTAATCCTCACAACTATGGATGGTGAACAACTGAAACACCCGGTGAATTCTGATGCAGTCAAAAAATATTATGCCTAAATAAAGCCCGATAGGTCGAAAACCAGAAATGGCGACCTATGCAAAAATGGGTATCCCGGTGGATCATAACCTATGAAGGAGATCCAGGCAAAAGTTAGGGATAAAAAAAATAGAGCTCGCTAAGTTGAAAACCCGAAAGGGAGGCTTAGGCAAAAAAAGAGCGTCCCGGTGGATTGAAAACCCGAAAGGGCGGTCCAGGAAAAAGTTAGGGACAAAGGCATTTGACTGTATCAGATGGTGTTTATCATCATTGAAGATCAATACTTGAAGACCAATCCATTCGCTCTTGTCAGAAGCAAGGTGTTGGGCGGTTTTAGTTATTAGGGATTATAGTGGTCGTTGGATTCAATGTAGACTTCCCCCCATTGCCATTTTCAAATTGTAATTTTCCATGGAGCTTTTGCTGTTGGCAAGCTACCATTCTTGAATGAAATACAACCTTTGCCTTTAAACTTTGTCTTTTAGTTCTTATTTTCTTTGTTATGCGAAATGTCTACTGAATTACAATTTAACTTTGAAAATGACAAAAAAAAAATTTTTAGAAACAATTTTGGAAACGTACGGGAAAACATTCAAATTTCTTTGACTTTAGAAAAATTAAAAGATTCTCTGTCTTCGAAAAAACCTTTGGCTGGTGACAACACTCTCATGCCATTATTACAGAAGTTCCCCACAGAGAATTAAAAGCTGGTAGCACTCTTGGATGGATCCTTGGACCAAACATTGATTTCCAAGTTTGAAGACATCTCCCCAGCATCTTTCTTATTGCTCGTCTGAGTATTTGCGCTGAGATCCTACTCTTCATGCTTTATCAAAATTCTCTGTCTCTCCATAGAGTCAGCATTTGCATATCATGGTCATCCGCATCATGTTCATCGCATAAGCATTTGACATAATTATCTGTCTATCCCCAGTTGTCGTCTATCTAACTCCATATCCAGATTGTTGTCTTTTGTTTTTTAAAAAGCCCACTGTTGTTGGCACCCCGCAGTGTGGTTGACCAAGATTTCTTTTCCCAGCAACACTGGTATCCCCTGCAGAGGCCCTCCTTGATGTACATTGGTACAACTAGTACTTCTTTTAAAGCCCAATTATCATTGGCATGAATCCTTCAAGCTGTTTGTTTAAAACTTAGAACTGTCTAATTCAAATGCATCTGTGTTTCCCTGATAGTTCCTAAAAGTTCTTCTAAAAAAGTTCTTCGTTTTAAGAATTTCCTGAGGTTGGTTGTTTATCTCGTTGAAAACCCCAACATTTATTCTTATTTTCCAGCTTGGTCGCTTAGAGCCATTCGATTTATCTTTAAACGCTTTGCATGCTACCCCCAGCGTCAGTGTGTATGCACAGAGCCATTGCATGAATACTATTTTCATTTTCCAATCCTTGGTTTCAACAGCTACACTTGAACCTGTTGATTTACTATTTTAGACTTATGACAGTTATTTATTTCTCCAACCACCGTGTTGAATTTTATTTTCCAGACCACCGTGTCAATATCTGTTATTTTATTTCCAGACCACCGTGTCATTGCCTGTCTTTTTCTAGACCACCGCGTCATTGCCTGTCTTTTATTTCCAGACCACCGCGTCTTTGCCTGTCATTTTATTTCCAGACCACCGCGTCTATGCCTGTTATTTTATTTCCAGACCACCGCGTCAATATCTGTCTTTTATTTCCAGACCACCGCGTCAACACCTGTTATTTTATTTCCTGACCACCGCGTCTTTACCTGTCATTTTATTTCCAGACCACCGCATCAATATCTGCCTTTTATTTCCTGACCACCGTGTCATTGCCTGTTATTTTATCTCCATACCACCGCGTCTATGCCTGTCATTCTATTTCCAGACCACCGCGTCTTTACCTGTCATTTTATTTTCCAGACCACCGCGTCAATATCTGCCTTTTATTTCCTGACCACCGTGTCATTACCTGTTATTTTATCTCCAGACCACCGCGTCTATGCCTGTCATTCTATTTCCAGACCACCGCGTCTTTACCTGTCATTTTATTTTCCAGACCACCGTGTCAATATCTGTTATTTTATTTCCAGACCACCGTGTCATTGCCTGTCTTTTATTTTACGACCACCGAGTCGATGTCTGTTATTTTATTTCTCGATCACCATATCGATGTTTTTTTATTCCTGACCGTTGTGTCATTATCTGCTATTTGGTTCGCCTGACTGCCGAGTCGAGATCATTTACATTTTTTCTCAATCACTGAATAGTTGTATTGGGATCCCCAGCAACTACCTTGAACTTGCTAACTCATCATTTCAGTTAGTCTGTCTTTAATCTTACGCCTTGTTTTCCGTCTTCTGTCATTCTCAGTGCCAGCAGTTACACTTGAACCTGCTGATTTATTACTTTGAATATGTCATGTTTTCGTCTTGTCATCCCCAGCATATTGTTATCCCCAGTGAGTCTTCACCCTCATTTTCGTTTATGTGGATTACTGTTTGCATTTGTCTTCATACCATTTTTTGCAAGTTCATCGAAAAATCAGCATGTTAGGTTTCCTTGCATCTCGCATATCATATCCCCGGCAGGAGTCCCTCATAGTTCATAGCATGTCATTGCACTTTGGGGCAAAATTTTCGGTTATTTCTATATTTAAATACTTTTCACACCGATTTTATGAGGATTAAAACACTCTTCATGCCATCTGGTGAAATTATTTAAATAGGGGCAACTGTCACACCCCAAATTTTACCCCTAATCTTCATTCACGCATTTCGTCTCATCATTAACGTATCATTGTGCATATTAGTCATGTTGGGAATGTTAGGTTAGGATTTTAGCTGTGAAGTAAGAGGTAGGGTTTGGTTCGTCTGTGTATTCATTCATGATCTATTTTAAATGAGAGATTGACCTAATTCATGGTTACAGGGCCGAGACCATTTGGTTCTATGCAAGTTTAGAACATATTGCTAGTTTTAAATTCCATTTTATTTTTTAGGTAATTTTCAAGTTCATTTTTTTCCCTTCATAATTCAAGTTCAATTCATGTTCCTTTACATATTCAATTGCATTTTTCAAATTTCAGCTTCTACTCCAAGTTAAAATTTCAAATTCTAGTTGTCTTTTCTTTTTTTTCCCTTTTATTATTCCAAGTTCAATTTCCAAAATTCATTCCAAATTTCTAATCCCATCTCTTTTTTTTAGTTTATTCCTACATTTCAAGGTTTATTTTCATTCCATTTCATTTTCAATTTAAGATTCAAATTTTATTCAAGTCTAAATACAAGTTCTCAATTTAATTTTTTTTGTCTTCATTTTCAAATCTCAATCCAATTCTTTTTATTCAATCTCAATTCTTATTCTAATTTTAAGATTCCATTTCAACTTCTATATCCCATTTTTAAGTCATTTTAATTCTAAAGTATCTAAATCATTTCCATTTCCAAGTGTCATTTGCAATTTTAAATTCTCATGTCATTTGCCCATTGTTTTAGTTCTTAATTTCTAAAGTTATTCCAAATATTTTAATCTTCCTTACCAATTTCCAACCCCAAATTCAAATTCAATTTCAAGTTTCTAAGTTTTAAAAAATGGGGTGCAAGTCTAATTTCAAAATCTAAGAGTTTAATTTCCTTCTATTCAAATTTCAAAGTTTTTTGTTCTATTCCAATTGTCATTTCAAGTTCTAGTCTAAAACTCAAAATCTGAGTTTTCATTTCAAATTCTTTTCTCAAACTCTGAAATTCTCAAATTCAAAACTAATTGAGTTCTAGTTATAATTTTAAGTCCTAGTTTTTTTTTTAAGTCCCAAAAAAATTCATACCATATGTCAAAATTCCATTTCATTTTCTTTCAAAAAAATAAGGATGTTTCATTCAAGCTTCAAGTAATTTGTTCCCAAGCTCAACAAGTTTACATTTCAAAAGGATCAAGTCCCAAACAAATTAGAGCCTACAAATTTAATTTCATTTACTTTTCTTTTTGTTGTTGTTACAAATTCAAGTTTTTAAAGCAGAATTTAAGGCATCAGTATTCTTGTTGGCTTGGAGGAGTCCGAAGGGTGAGAAGGTGATAGCCACAACTCCTTAACCAAACTATCTTTGTTCAGTTCCTCATCGAATTGACCCAGTCCCCATTTAAGCTTTAAGTGCTTCTGTCTACCATTTGACTCTGTTTGGCCCTGCATCATAAACTATGTATTAAAAGGTGGCCTGAAAGAGAAATGCAAAGCTTAAAAAGGTAAAGCAAAGTAACTTATCGAATACGACATGCCAAGTTGGTGAATCTGTCTTCTCAAAGCTTAATTTGGATTGTTTGCTTTGTGAGCAAAATGCACCTGCAAAGAGGGACAACGATCATGAACTAAGTATCAAACGACATGCCTACAACAACATCAGAAAGCCATCCAGGCAGGGCAGTTCCATTTTGAGCATTAAAGGAAAAGGAGTTCTGATGGAAAGATGTTGTCAGAAGATACAGGTAAAGAAGAAAGGGCACAGACCTGCTGCAGAAAGCAGGGGTTGCAGGGTGCAGGACGTTTCCTGATGGAAAAGGCAATCCTGCAGGTCAACCCCATAGCCTGCAACTCTCTCCTTATACCAAAAGATGATAAGAGCTCTGCTCCATAAGCCACACCTGTAATTCAGCTTGTACCAAAAGTTTGAAAACTCTTCAAAACCTCACCAGCAAAACCTGCAATTGAAAGCAACCAAACACCAATATAAAACAAAATCTGATAAACAAACTTTTTTTTAACAAGTTTTAGGGGATTTTTCAAAACTGAATAAGAAGAGGCTATGACTATAAAATAAGGATATCAGAGTTGAAGGGGGGGGGGGGACCGAAAAACAAAGGCAAGAAAAATTTGAAACAAACTCAGAAACACAGCACAGAGAGACTTCTTTTCGAATTTTTTTTGAAATTTCAGAAGAGAAATTTTTGTTTAAACTTTGAAAATTCAGAAAAGGGAAAACCATCAGAAAAAACAGAAGCAAAAAATCCAGAAAAATCAAAAAACCAGAACACAGCCAAAAGCAGCCATAGAGAAATTATAGAAAAAACAGAAAGTTTAAACAAAAATTTCGAACCTTCAACTCACACCGCCTGCGAAACCACAATTCAAACCATCGACCTTCATTCAAGTTTCGCGAACACCATCATCACCACCAGTTCTCCGCCGCCACCACACAACAAACCCTCACCGCGTGAATCATAAGCGAAACCAGATCATCAGCAACCCCGAACCCGCGACGCTGGCGCCACCTTTCCCTCACCGCGAACCTGTCTTTATAAGAAAAACGTCGTGCAAACTAGGCATTGCGAGTTGGGAGAGAGGTCATCGCAAGACGGAGAAGACTCGTTTCTTCGCGAAAGGTTTTTGTTTCTTCCATCTTTGTAGTTCGTCTGTTTTTTTATTCGAAAAAAAAACTGTTTTAAGATGTTTGAACATTGTTGATGTTTCGTTTTCGCAAGCAGCTTGTTGTCTTTGGAGTTCTGATGTTGATTCACGTTAATCCGTGAGAGTGGTTTTGGTTTACGATCCATTTTCGTTTCTCTTTCTGCGTTTTTTTCCCTCGCCGTGGCTATGTTAGGGTTTATACAACCCATCTTAGTTTAGGATGAGCCGGGTCGGAGCTAACCTGCTCCGGTTTTCTTAAGACCCGATCCTAACCCCAGGCCCACTAGGCTCTTGTCTTTTGCAACATTATCCACCAAATCTGCCTTTTCTTAGTCACTTGCTTCTTTTTTTTTTAATTTTATATTATTAATATGATTTATTCGTTTTTCTCTAAAAAAAACAAAACAAACAAAACTACTTTTTTTTTATGTCAAGTGTTGTTATGCTGCTAATAATTAAAAACTTAGTTAATTGTTTTTTTTTTAAATAGTCCTATTAGTTTAGTTAAGTTATTTGAGCACCTTTTGTCCAATTTTGTTTGTATAGTGAATATCGGTTTTTGTTTGGTAATCATCGTCCTTGCTCAATATTTAATTATTCGATGTTGAGGCGATTTGTTGGAGTTTCGAAATATATATATATATATTTTTTTCCTTCTTTTTTGCATTAAGAAAAATGAACGGGTTACTAAAAAAATAATAATAACACCAAGTGAACAATATTTACGACTACACTTTCACCTACGTAAGTCGGTCTTATGATCGCCATCTGCACGTTTCGCGTTTCTTTTTAAATTATTTTAAAAGGGAATAGAGCTCCGGAGTCTAGCATTCCGCACGTTCTAGAACGAACGGCAACTGGGCTAGCCCCACGCGTTTTGTTCGTTCAATCCTTCGTTATTAATTACGCATCGTTTCTAAAACATCTAAAAAATAATTCAATTTATTTAAATTAAATTACGAAAAAGGAACTCCGGAGTCTAGCATTCCGCACGTTCTGGGTTGAACCGCAAATGGGCTAGCCTCACGCGATGGTTCAATCACCATTCGTATATCAAAATATTCAAATCATAATCGCATTAATTAAATTACGAAAAAGGAACTCCGGAGTCTAGCATTCCGCACGTTCTGGATTGAACCGCAAATGGGCTAGCCTCACGCGATGGTTCAATCACCATTCGTATATCAAATTTTCAAATCTTTAATAAATTAAATTACGAAAGAAGGAACTCCGGAGTCTAGCATTCCGCACGTTCTGGATTGAACCGCAAATGGGCTAGCCTCACGCGATGGTTCAATCACCATTCGTATATCAATTATTCAAATCTTTAATTAAATAAAAATTACGAAAGAAGGAACTCCGGAGTCTAGCATTCCGCACGTTCTGGATTGAACCGCAAATGGGCTAGCCTCACGCGATGGTTCAATCACCATTCGTATATCAATTATTCAAATCTTTAATTAAATAAAAATTACGAAAGAAGGAGCTCCGGAGTCTAGCATTCCGCACGTTCTGGATTGAACCGCAAATGGGCTAGCCTCACGCGATGGTTCAATCATCATTCGTATACCAACAAATTTAAATCTTTTTTTATAATTAATTATCGAAAGACAGAATTCCGGAGTCTAGCATTCCGCACGTTCTGGATTGGACCGCAACATGGGCTAGCCCCACGCGATGTGTTCAATCGCCCTTTCGTTTAAAACATCTTAACAAAGTCAAACACTTTCTTCTAAAAAACGAATATTGTTTAAATCATTCTATCTCTCGAACAAGCTAGTGCTTCAGCCTCCACGGCGAGTATAAGCTGACGCTTATCAGTAGAATGCATTTTTAAACAATTGTTCAATAAAAACCATAAACCGTAGTAGCACGAACTACGAAGCTCTGACTTTCCCATTGCACAAGGGAATACGTAGGCACGGGGATTTTTATCCTTCGCGAGCACCCTAATAAAAAATTTAATTATTTCTCTGTTTAAAAACTTTAATCTTTTCTCCGTCTTAATAATAATAATTTAAAACTTTAAGAACAAACATATTAATAATCATTTAGAAGACATAGACTTAAGATCAAACATTTAATCGCATAATTAGCTAAGAGGTTCCCGTTGAGTACAACGGACGTGAGGGGTGCTAATACCTTCCCCTTGCGTAACCGACTCCCGAACTTAGAATTTGGTTTAGTAAACCATTTCTTATCCTTCCTTTAGGTTGTATCTATATCTCCCTTTTCTCTTGTAGAATAAATAGAATTAGGTGGCGGCTCTGTTGTTTTTTTTTAGGATCGTATTTTTCGAGGTACGACAATCCTAATAGAGGGATAATAGATGAGATCATTTAAGCTGAGGAAGGCTCCTCAACTTAATCCATGATTAGGGATTAACCTCATGACAAAACAAAACCTTCATTTAATGGATTTTAGTTAATGATAAGATTAAGAAGTGGATTTTATGGTTTGTAAGACAACTTGAGAGGGACTTGTCCATTAACACTAGGGTTAGTCCTTCTTAACCACTTAAGGAAGAATTAGAACCCTAATGCAAGGCCCAAGTTACAAGCTTGATGTCTTAGTGATTATTAGGTGAATTTATTAAAGAGTTTAAACACATTAAGGGTTTAACCCTTAGTATTAAAGTTATACACTCCATCCTAATAGAAGGATACATGCATAACCTTAATCACAAAGCCTTAAAACCTTTAAGGTTTAGTCCTTGATTAAGGGATGAGAAGAGAAGACTCAAAGATGACACAAAGGTAAAACTAATGGGGGACTAATCAAACCCTAATTGTGATCATGCTTGGGTGTTCCTAGGGTTTATAAGGCTTGCAAGAGATCTCCAAGAAGAGCCACTAGGGAAAAAGCAGATGAAAGGAGGAGAAGCAAAGGAGCAAGTCAACTTACTTCACTTAAGAAGATAAGTTGCTTGAAGAAAGAAAGTGAGGAAGGAGCATGAATAAGCAAGCTCACTCTGATACTAAAGTAAAATGCAGCAATGATGCATAAGAGATGAGAAGAGGTTATGAGAAGTGAAGGCAAATTCACTTCTCAATGACTTACCACCTGAAAAGTTAGCAACAAGAAAATGAAATGGAATGAAAATGAGAAAGATGCAATGATGCAAACCAAAACCAGAAGCATAAACATGATGTCAATGATGCTAAGAGATAATGCAAACACAAGACAAGAGGTGTGGGTGATCATACAAGAATGAGGATGCAAATGAAGCATGTTTTGAACCATGAAAGTTCATGAAAGTTTATGAAATGGAATGAATGCACAACATGGAAAATGAAAGATGCAATGGTCAAACATGATTCTAATATGTCCTAAGATGTCTTAGAAGTCATGTGAATGCATAAAATGTCATGGTAAGTTCATGTATGCAAGCATATGGAAGATGGATGCAAATAAAGGCAAAAATTAGGGTTTATACATAACATACAACACAAAATTCAAAACCAGAAGTAAATGACAAGATAAAAAATTGAAAATGGGATCAAAGGAACCCTAACCCTACATAAGTTCACTGCCCAAAGGAGGGGACGTAACTCTTAACCTAATGGGAGTTATGATTTTCTTAAGTTTGCTAGGGTTTTAAGGCACTTCAAAAGGGAAAATGCACAACAAATTGAAAATGAGAGATAAATTCAAACCAATTTTATCCTAGAAACTACATGATATGAAGAATGCAATGCAAAAAGAACCATCATCAAACTCTTCAAGGTTAGGCAGAATGAATTTTTCTAAGTTAGGACAAAAATATTGCCTTTTAAGAACTTTAATTCCAAAGAAAAATGTCAAAATAGGTCAACAACCAAAAATAAATTTGTTTGAAGAGTTTGATAATGTTTCTAAATGTATCAAAATGCAATGTGATTTTTTTGGTGATTTTTAGAAACTTAAATGCCATTTTATTTAATTAATTCTCATTAACTAATTAAAATAAACATTTAAATAGTTTTAAAATACGAAAATTATGCAAAAAATAAAATAAAAATTATTTTCAGAATGAGAAAAATATTTTATGCCATGGTGCAAAAAATGAGATTTTTTAGAAATGTTTTACTATTTTAAATAAAATGTGTAAGAAAAATGAATTAAAATGAAAATAAAATTGAATTAAAGGGAAAGTATGTAGATCTAAAGGCCTAGATTTGAAGCTGGGAGAAAAAAGTTGACTGGCGCGCGTTTCAATGGCTGAGATGCGTCCTGGTTAATTAAACATGATTAATTAATTTAATGAAGGATTAGGGTTTAATCAGGTGATCTGGGGCGTCCATACGCGCGGGTAACTCAGGATCCAAAGGTCTCAATTCAAACTTGGCTTGATTACAGGATTAGGGCATAACCACTCTCAGGCGACCCGAACAGTGTTCCGGTCGTCTTCTCCGACGAACACAAACCCTAACTTCTCCCTCAGGCCATTAATCTCCAAATTTCTTGCCTAAAAATGATCCTCTAACAATCCTAAACCTAAATCCCCAACCAAAACTCATTTATTTCACATCATGAACACGCATCGAATCAAAACGTGAAAACGGGCAAAAGTTTCAGAGCTTGCATACATGGTGGTTTCTCAACCATTTTCAAAAATAATCATATCCCCGTGATCAGGGGAACATACAGAACCATAAAAGAACTTAAAAACAAGCTTCTGGGAAAAAAGTTCACAAGTTGTACCTGAGATGGAACCTCCTGATGCTGGGTTTTCTGGGTCCCTCTTTGATGCAAATCCTCTCCTATGAACCCCCTGATGATGGAATGAAACTTAGAACAAGCTTATATGGCCTGGTTTGAAGGTTTTGGTTCTGGTGTAGCAGATTTGGAAGGTTGTGTATGTGGTGCTTTAGGTTGTTTCAGTGTTTGGTTCTTGATCCATGGGTGGTTTGTGACTTATTGGTGAAGAAAAGTTGGAGGTTTGATGGCTGTGGGCAGATTTTCGAAGAGATGAAGGAATTTGCAGTTTTTCTCAATCCTGGCTTATGGGAGGATGTTGGCTTGTGTGTGTGTATCTTTCAAGTCCTTGAGGTCCACATATGAGGTTCTGATTGGGCAGAGGGTTGGTAATGTCACAGTTTGATTGGTATGGGCAAAATGCAAAAAGTCATGGCTTTGTGTACTTGAGGTATGGCTCGGGTCAGAGGGATATTAGAGGCATGGCTGGGCTCAGCATGGATCAAGGAAGGCCCTTAGATTGCTTTTGTGCAGCTGTAATGGCTAGGGCAAGTGGTAGCATGGCTCTTGCAACTTTTCCCTCTTTGGAAATCTTTGTGAATCAAGGCAAATGAACCTCTAAACTCTTGGGAAAATTGCAGCCAAATGGGCCATATGAAGTTGTCATGATGTTTGAGATCACTTAACAACTAATTCAAACATTAGAAGTTCCTTTTGCAAGAGTTCCATTCTTGAAAATTCATGAGAAATGCTTTATGGTGACTTGTAATTCAAGACATGAAAATGGGAAATCTCTTGGGAAATTCTGAATTTTGGACCATGTATGATGTTTGTGCAATGTTTAGAAGTCAATTAGAGGTCACATTTGGCTTTGACAAGTGTTTTTGCAAGTTTCCTCTTTGGCACAAAAGTGAAAATTAAGTGATTTTTCCCAACTTTGCAAAGCCATAACTTTAGTTCTAGAATGAATTAGATCAAGTTCTTGTACTTTTTGAAAATGGGAGGATCCAATCTACAACTTTCATGACCAAGAATTTTTCATTTGAAGCATTTTTGAATCAAAAAGAGGAGGTTGAAAAACTTTCCCAAAATGGCAAGTTTACATTACAAGTCACTTTCCCAAAATGGCAACTTTGCAAATGGCTTGAAATTCTTCAATTTTGTGAACTTCCAACTTCTTCTAAGATCAAATAAAGATCATACACATCCAAAATTATGGAGAAAACCCTTTGGCTGGATGATTGGGGGCCTCAGATGCCCTGATTTTACACTGACTTGTTCAAGAAGTCATCTTTTGATCAGATGCCTTCCCCATTGAATTTCTTCATGAAAATTGGTATGCATGATCCTCATATCATATAGAGACCAATAGAAACAATAATGACCAACAATTTGGAGTTATGGCCTCTGAAACCAAAACCCTAATTTTAGGTCATCTGTGTAGTTAAGCTTGGCTCTGCTTCCATGCCTTTCCCAGTTCTTGTGATTCTTTGACTTCCTTGATCTTGGGAGGATATAATATGATGCTTGAACATACATGGAGCCTCTTGAGATGATTGAAGACCTTTGGAGGGGCTCAGATGGCACTTGGATTGCTCAGATCACAAACCCTAGATGCAGATGACTTTGAATCAATGCAATGAAGCAAAAATGCAATATGAGATGGTATGATTGAACTTATGCAAATGAAAAGAACCACAAGCCATGGTGAAATGAGTGAGGGAAAATTTGGGGTGTTTACAATGGGGAAAATTTAGGGAAAATAAAGAATGTGCTCGAACGGGCCCTACACCGATGCCTACGTACCTCATCGGGAAAATGAGGATCAAAGTCGACGTAGTTCGCCTCACTAAGGAAGGAACTTTTATTTGTGTTTTTTTATGAGTTGGAACCGTGTATGTCTATGCTCAGGTGTTACAGGCTCGTGTGGTACGAGTGCGCTTACCGTCTTGCATGCAAGACAAGTCGTCGCAAGTTCGCGTTCAGAATGAATGAGATGAGAAAAAGAAGTTCCCGCAGGAAAGTCGCTTATTGTTTGTTGTTTGCTTTTTAAGAGTTTTTATGAATTTGGCACAAGGAAGTGAATTCAAACTCTTTTCCATGGAATTTGTACTAGCTACTACATTCCAAGATGGAATAGTAGAACAAGCACACCAAGTAAGGAGAATTTATCCAAGACTTGTTTCCAAGGATTAAGGTCTAAGTTCACTAGATTGTTGAACTTATTAGATGTTTTTGTAGCTTTTGTTAAGAAGTGTCTTTTAGGTTTTCTTTGTGAAAATAATCTCTTGATCAAACTTGTACATCATGCTAGACAAGCCTACATTATTCCAAGATGGAATGAATGTAAGTGTCCCATGGAATAAGGCTATACACAAGAGATTCTTTCATGCATTTATTAAGTGTTTTTTTTTTAATTTTGTTTGAAGATGAGAAAAGAAGACTCAAGAGGCAAAAGGTCAAAACTAAAGGGGGACTAAGACACAACCCTAAGTTATCTTATTATGTACAAAAGGTGACCCTATGGATTGTGAGGTATTCTAAACCTAAGGAAAAGAAAAGCAAGTTAGAATTCAACTTACTTCCTAAGGAAGTTAAGTTAAATCTAAAGAACAAAAGGGAAGCCTATGAACAAAGCACCAAGTGTCAAGGCAAACACAATTAAAATGCATAAGGAAAGAAATGAAGAATGATTACCTCATCTTCCCCCCTACAAAACAAATGTTAGCATGATGAAGTGATATGAACAATTACAACATGGCAAATTTCAATTAAGAACTCACACTAATTAATAAAGGCATTAATGAATTTCTAAGCCTAAAGTCAAGTCATAAGGTACCTTATATGCTATCTAGCTTCTAAGGACAAGATCTAAGTCATACCAAAATGATCTAAGGTTGAAAAGAGAAACACACTCAAACTATGCCCTAAATGGCACTAAAACCTCTAAGTGGAAACTAGGTGGATTTACATGGAAAACTCGAATAAAGTCAAAGCACAAAAAATGGTACAGGTCCTGGAAAAATAGGAGATTAAATCCTTAATGTCCCTAACCTAAATCTAATGTTGTGTTAAAAAATATCCTAAAAATTCACAACCTAACTATGTCCAATAATCACTTAAATCTACCTAAGATTTATTCACAAACTTTCACAAACTATGCTGCCAAAACAGTGGATAAAATAGACCTAAAAATATGACAAAAATTATTCCAGGTTCTATTATGAGTCCTTTAATCATAGAAAAAAGAATAGGAAAAAAAGATTACTGGAAGGGGGAGAAATAAAATGAACAAAATGAAGTGTAGCTGAAAGAATTCCATAGAAAACTAATTAAAAAGAAAATCGAAATTAAATTGAAAACTGGCTAAAATTCAGAAAGTAAAAGTGTGGAAAATTTCTAAAATGAGTTAGGAAGTCTTTGTGATTTATTTAGAATTTCAATATGGGTTTTGGTATTTTTTGTTGGATTAAAACTGGAACTATATCAAAACAGAAATTAAAAAAACAAAGAAAATGGAAAAGGGTGCAGAAAGTGGAAAGTTGAACTAAATTGGGCTGGACCCAAACATGCTGGGGTGCAAATAGTGATCTGAAAAACTATTCACAAATTATGGCTGATGATTGGCACATGTTCATTAATGTGGTGGCCGATTCTGGTTCGTCAGATGGAAACTGATCTAACGGTTGTGTTATGTTCCCACACTAATGTTAGGCTTACTATTCTGGTCACCGGAGCTAAACTCCGGTCATCTTCTCTGATCACTCTCCGGTTAGGGTTTAGAAAATGTCTACCAAACTGAAAAATAAGGCCATGGACAGACTCGTCTCCTCAAATACATCAACAAGCTAGGCTTGATTTTCTCCTAAGGCTCATGAATAATGCAAATCGAAGCACACAAGAATCAACCTAAGAATTGAATCTAAGCACCTAAGGTACCTATCAACTAGCCAGCACAAGCATTGCTCCTATTAAGCTCATATCAACACAAAACAACCAAAAAAATCAGAATTCGTGTTAATGGAATTGAAGATGAAACCTTAAATTCAGTGGTGTTTAGAGTTGTAGAAATCTAGAGGTGAGGTTCCAAGGTCTTCTATGCTTGATCTTGATCCTTTGTGAAGTGAAATAAACACTTTGTTGATGAAGAATCTTGAGAAATTGATGAAGATGCAGAAAATTTACAACAATGTAATCTTGATCTTTCACTCCATTAGATCCATGGAGAGTCTACAAATCATGATGTTGATGATGACTTGATGAAGAGTGTGGTGCTGTAGATGAAGATCAAAGTAGATAGAAGCAAAAATGCAGAAAATTGCATTGGTATAGAGTGGATGATTCAATGAAATTATGCCATGGAAATGAAGCTCTTGATGATGATGATGATGATGATGGAGAACAGATGAAGATTGGGACTGAATTGATGAAGATGAAGATGAACAGATGAAGATTGGGACTGAATTGATGAAGATGAAGTGCAATGTAGATTCCAAAATTAGAATGAAAATCAGAGCAAAATGGATGAAGTTTGTGATGAAATTTTGGTAGAAATGAAGTGTGTTCTCAAAATTCAGTTGGAGAAAGCCTTATATTTCTCAGGTTAACTGTTAACCCTCATGGTTAACAGTTAGAACCCTGGTCAATTCTAACTTGAGGTGTAAGGTGCAATGAGGGTGGATGGGAAAATTTAGTTATGCCACTCTTGGGTGTGATCTTATGTGGTGAAGTTTAGGACTGTTATGGTGAGAGTGCAGCCCCTTTCAAGTCCTTGAAACAACTCCAAAATTGAGGCATATAAAGCTTCTTAAGAGTGGTGTTTACATGATTCCTTCATAGATACAATCCATGAGCTGAACTGCCATCATTTAGAGGTTTTTAGCAGCAAAACAGTCTTATGTATCGATACATAGCACGGATGCGTCGATACATGTCGGTTTTTTAACTGATATGTATCGATACATGCATGTATGCATCGATGCATACTGAAGCAATGGCAATTTTCAGTAGAAAAAATCAACTATGTATCGATACATAACACGAATGTGTCGATACATGTTAGTTTTTTAACTGATATGTATCGATACATAACACAGATGCATCGATACATGTCAGTTTTTTAACTGATATGTATCGATACATAACATGGATGCGTCGATGCATACTGAAGGTTTTGGCAATCATGCATCAATACATCCTTCTTATGTATCAATACATAGTCCATTTCCAAAACTACACATCAACATGTATCGATACAAAACTCGTATGTATCAATACATAGTCTCAAAAAAATGTATTTTCTTTGATTTCTCCATTCCTTCTTGATCAAACTTGGTCCATAAGTCCCTTGTGACCAAAATTTCATAACCTTGACCCCAAGAAGTCAAGAGCTGACTTTTTAATCAGCCTGGTTGAATTTTCCCCAATTTTCTGATTTTCAATCAACTGAACAATTAAGGGCCTTCCAAAATGATTCTATGGATGAAATTTGAACCCTAGGTACCCTTCATCATGTAGAAAACAAAGGAAATAAGTTTGGGCCAAAATTCCCTTGGGAAGCCCAGTTAATCAGAATCCCTAATTTGGCCCCTTTTGCCAAGAGATGTTGCACTGCTTGAATCCTCTTATCAATCTACTTCTTTCTAGGACTTGTGGCCTCAAAGGAAGACTTGTGGGATGTTTTGAACCCTTTTCCCAATGTTGAGAAGTCTTGTAGGATTTTGATTGTCTCTGGTTAGCCTTCAATTGCTCCAATCAAAGATCACATACCTATGCCTCAGCTATGATTCCCATGATGCAGTGTTTTGGATTATTTCATGAATTTGATTATGCTAAATGCTATGCAAAATGTTGAGTAAATGAGAGGGAAAATTTTGAGGTATTACAGTGACCATGTTTATTTTAAAGTTACGCCGAGATTGAGATTGAAAGGACCGTTCAAGTCGCACAAATTAAGTCCAAGATACGTAGGACCGTATCATATCTTAGAAAAGATTAGTGAAGTTGCTTACAAATTAGCCTTACCACCCTCTCTGTCTGAAATGCATGATGTTTTTCACATATCTCAACTTCGTAGGTTTGTTCCTGACCCTCTTCAGCCCATTCTTCCGGATCCTATCGAGATAGAAGCGAACTTGACTTTTGAACCCCAACCGAGCCGTATTGTTGGAAGAGAAACCAAGGTGTTAAGAAACAAAGAGATCCCACTTGTTAAGATGCAATGGGATGTGACGCATCCGGGAGATGCTACGTGGGAGATGGAATCAGAGATGCGGGAGTTGTATCCTCACTTGTTCAGGTAAAATTTAAATTCGAGGACGAATTTCCATTTAAGGGGGGGATGATGTAATACCCCGTAAATTATTTAATGCTCTGTATAATATTAATTGATATCAATAGGGTTCCAGATTGCTTTAAAATATCTTAACAAAAATAATTGGAGCAATCAGTCAATTAATTAATATTAACTAATATTACCTGACTCAGAGGTTTTAATAAATTTTTGGACCCATTGGATAGATACTTTGTTATATCAGAAATATAACATTTCTTTTCTCATTTGTGTGGAAACGTTGGTAAGAGAAGAATTAAAAGAGGAAAAGAGGAGGAAGAGAAAATGAGTGAAGCCCTAGAGCACAAATCCACCATTCTTCATCATCATCCGTCGAATCGACTCAATTTCTTCGTCAATCTTCATCTCTTGAGGTGGGTTCTTAGGTAGAAACTTTTTTTTAGTTTTCGGTTGAGTTTTGAGTTTATGAGTTTTAGGGTGTTTGTAGAAAAATCTTAGAATCGAAAGTTTAAATGGTTAAAAATCGATAAAAATGCTTGAGTACGTTGCTAGTATGTATAGAAACATCTGTTTGAAATCATTTTGGGGTTTGAAGTTGTTTTGGGATGAAAATGGAAAATTCTGCATTTGTAAAACGCAATATTTTTTACTGTTGACTGCGAGTAACTGGTTACCGTCTGGTAAGTAACCGGTTACCTGTTGAAAAATCAGAATATAGAGAGAAATTCTTACACAAGTAACTGGTTACCCTCTGGGCAATAACCGATTACCACTATTATGGAGAGAAAAATACTAATTTGAACCTCTTTTAAAAAAATTCATAACTTCTTCATCCTTTATCATATTTATGCGTTTTTTATATCAATTCGAAGCTAAAAATATGTTCTATCTTTTGAGACCTAGAAATATTATTTTGAGCCAACTTTTACCCGACGTTTCTGGTAAACTGTAAGTTGAATTGTTTAGTTAATTGGAATTAAAAAGGTATAACTTGTGAGGGTTAGGATTACTCTAGGTTGATACAAAACTAATTTAGAGACATAACAATGCTTAGATCTTAATAATTAAATAGTATCCTCATGCTAAGTTGTTGTGAACGGATGAAGGATATGTTCCCATTGCATTAAAATCCTAATTTAGTTATGTTTAGCTCGTGTCGAGGTCCCATGAGACGGGACGGCCGGGGAGACATAATTAATCTGTGGATTCGAATCCTTTAATGGATGACCGTGACCTATGCTAAAGTGCCCTTGTGTGGCTGGGCGGGGAAAGTATCCATTAGGACAAGTAACGAGTGACTCGTGTCGAGATCTCCGTGTGTGGGATGGATGGGGAAAGTTACTTTGTGGTAAAGTATTATGACTCGTGCTGAAGTGCCCTTGTGTGGCTGGGCAGGGAAAGTACCTTAGATAGATAATGAGTGACCCATGCTGAAGTGCCCTTGTGTGGATGGGCGGGGAAAGTTATCTATACGTTAAGGATCGAGTGACCCGTATCGTGTTGCCCTTGTGGTTGGCCAGGGAAAGATGCCTTAAAGCACGTTGTGCTATGTTACTTTCACTTGATGTCTCTAGTTGATATGTGAACTCGAAGTCTAGGTTTTCCTCCGACTTGAGTAGTGGTTAGATTCAAACCTTTAGAGCCGAGAGAAATCTAAGATAGGGAACTCACTGAGATGTTTTATCTCACCCCATGTTGTTGTTATTATTTCAGGTACTTCATGTTCCACAAAGGGTAAGGATAAGGAAGTTTGATTATCCTTACTTGTTTGATGGCTTTCTTCCGCTGTGGACTTTTAAGATCTTCAGATATAGTTCTTAGACTTTTACTTTTTGAACATCTTATATAAGTATATATCCTTTTGTATTAATACCTTATGTTGTAGTGGCTATACTTATGCAATGTGTTACTAAGAACTTTGTAATATTTCAATACCAAATATGAACTTATATATGGAAATATGCTTTGTTGTATGCATGCTATATATGGGTATCACACCTGATTCAGTCGAGGCTTTAGTTGACCCTGTGGTAGTTGAGGTTACTGAGAGCCCCAACAATGAGGCCATAGTGTTCAAGGCCAATGAGGAATTGACCAGTGATAAATGGGAACAACTGATATGCAAGGCTGCCGAAGGATTGTTTAAGACACCATCAGATGTTGAAAGGTTCAACGTGGGGGTTACCATCGTCCCCCATGAGGAGGTTGAAGAGTCAAGCCTCCCACTCATTACCATATAAACTGCTGAAAGTTTTGTAAAGATGGATGAGGCCACTGATGGCCTAGAGCTGAACTTCTCCAAGATGGAACTAAAGGATGTTAATGTTAACATGGTCGAAATAACAGACGACCATGTGTCGCTCCCAGGATTTTCATCCTAGTGCAAACCGAATACAAAAAGGAAAGGACAAGGTCCTGCGAACCAAAGAACTGGGTTCGGGAGTCGGTTACGAACTAGGAAGGTATTAGCACCCCAGATCGTGTGTCGTACCCGACGGGATCCACACTTGTTAGTCTATTTCAAAGGGTAAGGAATAAAACTGTTGTTGAATAAAAACCACTATTGGAACTGGAATGAGAGAGGGAACTTGGAAAGAGATCGACAAGGTACGGGAAAAATGTAGGGAAAATAAAGAGTGTGCTTGAAAGGGCCCTACCCATTGCCTATGTATCTCATGGGAAATGAGAATCAGAGTCGACGTAGTTCGCCTAACTAAGGCGAGAACTTTGTTTGTGTTTTTTATGAATTGAACTGCTTATGCCTATGCTCAGGTGTTACAGGATCGTCTGGTACGAGTGCGTTACCGTCTTGTAAAGAGACAAGTTGAAGCGAGTTCTCGTTTAGAGTGAATGAGGTGAGAAGAGAATTCCCGCAGAAAAGACGTTTGTTGTTTTGTTTACTGTCTTTTAAAATAAGTGTTTTTTATTTTGTTGTTAGTGAAACATTCTCATGCTAAGACTTGTTCATCATGATAAATGTCTTACACCTCACCCCGAAATGGGACGTGTGCAAGTACCCCAAGGCAAAGTCTCTTGGTGCACGAGAAAGTTCAACCTTTATTAGGTGTTTTGTTTTTACTTTGAGATGAGAAAGATAGACTCAAGTCGAGAAAGGAAAAACTAGGGGGACTAAGACTCACCCTAAATTATTTTATCATGGAGATCCTATGGTTAATGAGGTTCTCTATTCCTAAAGAGGAAGAAGGAAAGAAAAGAAGAAGAAGAAAATAGAAGACAACTTACTTTTCTAAAGAAGCTAAGTTGTTTTCTAAGGGAGATTAATTAAGTTAATCAAACAAAGCACAAAGTGCTAAGGCAATTCCAACTTGAAAGCATAAAGAGATGAAGGAAGAAATTGTATGTGGGATACCCTCCCACACATATGACTTACCTTAACCTCCTACAAAACAAAAGTTAGATAAAAATTGCATATTGAAAGCATAAGCAAATACAAAAGCCAAACAAGTCATGAAAACACTAAGGGCTTCCTAAGGCTAAGTCTTAAAGGAAAAGGATCCTAAATGATAAAAATACTCTAAAGTCAGTAGCTAAACCCTACTAAGGTGCTCTAAGGTTATAAAATCAAACTACAACAAACTATGCCCTAACTAAACACTAAACACCAAAGAAGTTCAAGGTGAAGTTAGATGAAGAATATTGAATGAAAGTGCAAGGTAAACATGTATTAAACCATGGTTAAATGTTAAAGTCAGAACCTAACATCAATTAAAAGTGTCTTAAAAAGTAAATGAAAGTGTACACAAAGCATGAGAAGGATTACTCAAGTGTAGGAGATTAGATGAATAAGAAACGAGGAAAAGTTGACAAGTGGTTTCATAAGAAAGTGTTTACTTGGAACACAAGTCAAGAATGAACAAGCAAATATGCTTTTTCCATACAAAAGTCAGAAGCTAGATGTGATATTAACATGAATATATAGGAACCAATCAACCACAAATGAGCAAGAATTGGCCATTTTAGGGCTAGGGAAGAAAGAAGCATGAAGAAAACGTTACTTGAAAAGCAAGGCACCAAACAAATAACAACGGTCATGAAAAAATTATAAAATTAAGTCCCTAAAATCACCAACCATAAGAAAACATTACGTTAAAATATCTCCCAAAAATTCACAATTAAAATCCACCAAATGGTCACTCAAAGTTACCTAATGATGACTTGCAAACATGCACAAATAAGGCTTCCAAAACTATGGACAAAATGAGCTTAAAAATATGAAAAAATATATATTTTTAGGTTCCTTTATGAGTCTTTTAAAAGATGTAAAAATAATGGTGTGAAAATATTTCTTGAGGTGGAAGAATTAAATTGGACAAATTGAGGTGTTAATGTGGAAATCCAATGAAAAAGAAATCAAATGAAATATCAAAATAAAAATGAAAAATCAATGAAATCAGAAAATAAAAACACACAAAATTTCTAGAATGTGTTTAGAAGTTAAAATGATTTTTGGGGAATTTTATCACGAGTTTTGGCATTTTCTATGAATTAAAATGGAAAGTATGTGAAAAAGAAAATAAAACAACAAAGAGATAAGAAAAGGGGTGTGAAGTTAGTAATTAAGAAGTTCAACAATAAGAATGGGCTGAAAAGGGGTTGCGAATAGCAATGTGAGTGAGGCCCAACGCTAAGAAGCCTGGTAGAGTATGGTGGAACCTCAGTCAGTAGATGTTGACTCCATTTGAAGCGTAAGATCTGTGGACTTCCATGGTACACTTATCAGACAGATTATGAAGTGAAGATGCATGATAATACAGTGAGTTAGCGCATGCAGAATTGGACTGGAAATGTCTTATCGGACAGTGACAAGTGTCACTGCAGATATGAAGGAAATCAAAGAAATCTTATCCACTCACCTTCTTCCAACGTTAACACATCCTTATCACTCTTATCACACAATAAACCATCAGAACTAAGGGAAAAGCAACACAATGTCTCTCTCTCCACTCGCCCTGCTTCCTCTTCACTTAAACCTAGCCTCCGTAGAAGACGGTGGCCAGCGGTGGCTCCGCCGTCTCTCCGGCACCCAACCACTCCCATTCGCGAATCCGTAAACTTAAACCCTACATAAATTCCTCTTCTAATTCCAAATCCGCAACTAGTTTTTCCTAAAAGTATATCAAACAATTAGATCAAGTGCTTTCACCAAAACAAAAAACGACTTGACAATCAACACAAAACACAACGGACTTCCATGATCCAAGGTCCTATCTATCATGTTATGGATCAAGATTTGCGTACCTGCAATTGAGGAGGAGAACAACACAGTCAATGCAATTCGTTCGTGAATCAGGATTGTTAACGTTCACAGTTGATGAAGGTGACATGTTGAATTGATGATGATGAACCGTTGAAGACGATAGACGTTGCAACATGTTCAGGTACGAAATCAGATTCACTCTCCCCTTTAACTTTCCTCTACACAATGATTTATTGTTATCGATCAGTTCTGCGAATTTGTTGTCAATTCGTGATTCTGAACGGTGTTCTTGACTTTGTTGCAGAGTTGTTGATTTGGTGTAGATTTCGTGATGTTTTGTAGGTGAGTTTCTTGATGAATGAAGATTTAGAACTATGTTGAATAGAGGTTGTTGATGTTGCGGATTGACGATAATGATGGAAGTTTTGTGATTGCAGATGTTGAAGGTTGAAACTCATAGTGATGAAGATCGATGCACAGGTGAAGTAGAACTTGTAGAGTTCAATGAAGGTGATGAGTATACATGGTGATTGAAATGGATGAAGATTCAATTATGAAGAACCAAAATCAGAGTAAACTTAAAGGTGTTGAATCGATGAAAAGGAGAGAAAATGAGGAAGAAAGTTCAACTTTGCTGCAAACCGATTCTTATAGGTGAAGATTCGAGGGATGATTTGGCAATTTCTCAAGAATTCAGTTAGAAAGTTTGTTGGAAATTCTATTAGAAGTTTTGTTATGAAGCTTTTTCGATTTTGAATTTTTGTTCCCTTCTGTAACTGACCTCTTTCTTCTTCTGAATATTTTTCTAGTGTATATCAGTTTTCTATAACTCATATAAGCTATTCTCCTTATAGTAACTAATTATGTTATATCTGTTTTGGTTGTAACGGATCTCTTCTACTGATCTTCTGTTGTGATTTTTGAGATAGAGAGGTATTGAGAATGAAGTTGTTGAAGAAGATTGTGAGAGATTGTTGTTCGATCCTCCTTTTAAGTTCTTGTTTTTCTCAATTTCTCTAACTGATCTTTTTTCAGTTATCTGAGTTCTTTATAACTGTTTTTGCTATATCAGTGTTTCTGTTAGAGATTCGGTTCATTTTCTGTTATGACTCTGTTCTCCCCCTACTGAATTTCTGTTATCCTTTTTATCTAATATGGATTTCTTTTTGTTCTCTGTTTTGTGTTGAATTTTTCTTTGTATCGATTTTCTTTGTATCGATTTTCATAATATGCCGCAGGATTATATATAATTGGCCCTCTTTTTTTCTCATCAATATTGGGATGTATGATTAGCACATTCAAAATTAGAGTATGGATCCTTGGAATTTGGATAAAAATACATGACCTAAATGGATAAAAGAGTTAAATGGATTTTGAATAACAATTTTGAAAATGTTTAATGGAATGGATTTTAGTTTGACATTGGATTAACAACATAAAAACTTGTGGATATTTGACCAATGAAATTGGATAATTAAGTTATGGTTGTATGAAAAATGAATTGGATATGAAGTGAATGAGCTTTGACTAATAAAGAGTTTATATTATGGATAATGAAAATATGAACACATGGATAATCTAAATAGTCAATGGACATTTGGTTAATGGGCTTAGCAAACTTATGAATGGACTTGATGGTGACCAAACAAACTAATAAGTTTAGAAATTAGTATGAAGGAAAAAAAGATTATGGCTAGCTTGTGATTTTGAGAAACGAAGTTAAAAATGAAATTAACTCGGACTAAAAGGACAGTGGACATAGAAATCAGGCTTGGGATAAATGGACGAAATAGACTCGATAATGATTCATGTGGTTTAGATGTTGAACCTTGACATAAACTTGAATAACATTTGAAGGACTACATTTGAAACGAGTCTGGACTCTTTTAAACCCTAAGGCCATGAGCATACCATTATCTCCTCTGTATTTTTATTTTAAGCCACGATTGAAGCTTTGGGATTAGTCTAATGAACAACCCCATATGAATCTTATAACATCCCACTTTATCAAATAAACAAAATTAACATTTATATATCGAAAATCAGAGTTTAAAGTGGAATGCCACATTTTCAACATTTATCACCAACAAAATATTCTCTCCTTAGAAACAGCGGAATAATAATCATTTTCAAAACAATAGAGGCGATAAGCCAGTTTCAACAAAATATCCTCAATATGTTTAATTCCATAAAAACAAATACGTAACAGAAATAAAATAACAACAGAAAATCCTCATCATGTGTTACGTAACAGAGCATCCTAAGACTCGAACACAACAACACGACTCCATGCACTCTAAGTACCTGGATTATCTGTACTTCCAAAGAAGCACAGACGCAACAACAACAACAACAAAGGGGTGAGAAACAAATTCAAATATAAACGGTGCATATAACATATACATGGTAGTTTCTCACTCATTCTACAACAACAATTACCACAACATTCACCCATAATCCACAACGACAGATACAACAATAATTATGCACAACAGACAACAATAAGTATTCAATGTGACTTAACACGACACAATGCATGTGGTACCAGGTTTTGTTCATTCAATCGAACACGGACAATCACATACGCCCATCTGACAATTCTTTTCCCAACACTCTCCATAACAGAGTACATATGATCGTATTCGCCCATCCGACCGATCATCCCAACAATAATCAACAAATGTATGCATGACAATGTAAAAGCATACATCATGTATAATTCACCATATTATACATCTACACGATCCATCCGATCAAAACACAATAAAGTTTCCACCAAAATTCATTAATACTTTCCTCACGCGATTTAATCGATTTTCCGACTAGATTAACCCACCTAAATTCTAACATTTATTCGTTCTACAAGTTAAATCTCGATTAAACATGTCTTAATATTCATATCAATAACTCACACCAAAAGAATCGGCTACACACGCGAAATCGGGAGAGAAATCGCAAAACTGTGCATTTTTGCATTACACACTGGCCATACGCGTATTGGTCTGGCAATACGCGTATTGGCCTGGGCCAGTACGCCCCCATACGCCCCCAATACGCGTATTTATACCCACATACGCGTATTGGCCTAAATTCAAGCCCTCCATACGCGTAATGGCCTTGTCCATACGTGTAGGGGCAGAAACAATGCGTTTTCTGAGTTTTCTGCATAATTTCATATCTATACTTCATTCCAATCGATTCCATGGTCCATACCTGTCTTAAAAATCGTTTCTACACCAGTTTTTCTCTCCGATTTTCATACATCTTTTATCTATGTTACTATATTCTGATTAATTTTTGTTCTAGATCTACAATCTATTCAGTTCATCAACAACAACAATATTCATCATATTTCATGGATTCCTCAGAACAACAACAACAATATATCAACGAATCATCATCAAAACCATCATCATAAACACAAATTCATACAAACATCATACAATTCATAGATTCATCGTAAACATCATGAATAACAAAAATCCCTAAGAGGGAAGGATGCCCCTAACTACCCATCATGTTAAATCACCTGAATTTAAATTGTTCCCCCCTTACCTCGAATTGGGTGAAAAATCCCGCGAATTTCCTTAAGGTTGAATGCCCTAGATGAAGTTCTTCCTTCCTAGCCCCTTTGCTCTTCTCACCAATTTTCACGATTAATCGTTCTACTAATTTTTCTGTTTTTACTAATTCTCTAATAACCCTCTCTTAACAATTACTAAGTTGTCCCTTAATCCAATTAATAATAATATCTAGTTTAATTCTAATATTTACTAATATTGGTTTTTATAAAATAATTAATAATAATAAAAATAATAAATAAATAGTCTTATTAACATTCACACCCTCTCTATTACTAATCGCACCCGATTGTACCTGTCCCACTAGGACAAAAAAAATAGGGAACACGCCTTAACTAAGGCCAACACAGACAATAAAAATACTCGATGATTAAATATTAAAGATAGGGTGTTACAAATCTCCTCCTGAAGTCACCTGATTAGGGAAATAAACCCTAATTCACATTTCATCATTTATCTAACCATAAGGATCTATCTGAGATAAACTCCTAATTCATACCGATAACCTCCTGATCCACTCTTCCGATAAAACTCTGAATATGGAGAGTCTTGGGATTTACTGAACCCCCGCATAAGCATATGATCTCAATCTCTCTCCTAATATTTAACGTAATATGTCCAGATAGATCACCTCTAAATAAGAAAATTCAAGTCACAAGAAAATGCTTGATCCCATGTTTTAGGAGCTCACGAAAATGCATGATTGCGATGTTATGACCTAATGGAATAACACAAATGAATGCGAAGCGTAAGTCAGTTAAGGTAATAAATATGAGGGCAAATTTTAGGGTGTTACAGTTTCCCCTATTCAATCACTGTAGACCTAAATGGATGATAGCAATGGCTTTTAGACGTTTGAGGTACGGAGGGATTGAATACCCGAATAAACCGGAAAATTTGCACTCTATGGGATATAAAATAACATGTTGGGAAGTATGTCATTCTTGGATGACAACTCAAAGAAACAACACCGAACTTGGACGGAAGTGAAAGGTATATACCACACTTGGGTGATAAAGCAAACAAGATACACCGTGAGTGAGATTGAAAAGAGACCATCGTACTTAGATGGAACTCAAAAGAAATGAGACCATCGTACTTAGATGGAATCGACAAGGATAAGACCATCGTACTTATATGGAAATTCAAATGGGGAGGAAAAGTATTGTAGAATGAGACCATAATATCATTCAACTTGCGACTCAAACGAGGAAGAGAAATAACATCGATCGATTTATAACTCAAATAAGATCAACCGATCTAACAGGGAAATTGTATCAATTGATCCATAACCAGGGATGTGAGAACATAATATCATCCGATTTACGGCTTGAAAAGAGAGGAGTGATATCAACCGATTTATAACTAAAATAAGATCAACCGATCTAACATGGAAATGGTATCAACCAATCCATAACCAGGGAAGCGAGAACGTAATATCATCTGATTTACGGCTCGAAAAGAGAGGAGTAATATTAACCGATTTACAATTTAAATATGATCAACCGATCTAACATGGAAATGGTATCAACCGATCCATAACCCGGGAAGCGAGAACGTAATATCATTCGATTTATGGCTCGAAGAGAGAGGAGTAATATCAACCGATTTACAACTCAAATAAGATCAACCGATCTAACATGGAAATGGTATCAATCGATCCATAACCAGGGAAGAGAAAACGTAATATCATCCGATTTACGACTCAAAAAGAAAGGATTAATATGAACTGATTTACAACTCAAATAAGATCAACCGATCTATCATGGAAATGGTATTAACCAATCCATAACCAGGGAAGCGAGAAATAAATATCATCCGATTTACGACTCAAAATACTAAGAGACAAACAAAAGGAATGACTCTACAGGGTGAAATATTGACCTCGACCAAGAAGCTCAAAATGGTTTATCATCCTCAAATGATAGCCGCAACAAACAAGCATAACCTTGGAAGGACTTGAAGAAGAAAGTGAATCGAAAGGAACGAGCTCATCGTACTTAGATGATAACTCGAAAGACACAAGACCATCATACTTAGATGGAATCAAAGGAAATGAGACCATCGTACTGAGATGGATTCAACGAAGATGAGATCATCGTACTGAGATGAAAAGTCAAAGATACAAAACCATTGTACTTAAACGGAATCGAAGGAAATGAAACCATCGTACTGAGACAGAATTAACAAGGGTGAGATCATCATACTTAGATGAAAACTTACGACACAAGACCATCATACTTAGACAGAATCGGAAGAAATGAGACCATCACACTTAGACGAAATCAACAGGAATGAGATCATCATACTTAGATGATATCTCAACTGGAGGCAACAAGTATTGATTGGCAAGAGTAACAATGCTGAGGAATGAACTTGGCATTCTCTGAGGGGACACTTTGGGTCTGATTGAAGAAATGATGTTTCGGGCTTTTGTGCAAGGTACCAAAACTAGCTTATGCTTCGTATGCATATGTTTGAATTTTTCCATGGCGTAATGCTTCATAATGATGGAAATGCTATGCTTTAGAGGATGTAAATGTAATGATGATTACTAAATGCAAATGCAGAGGGATCTCCTGATGAGGAGATAACAAGTATCCCTAGTAGCTTTACTAGGGAAGAAATGATCGCTGAATTGATATAATGAATCCCTGTAGGGAAATGTAACTCTGCAGGGGATAATGTTAATGATACACTGGCTCTGAATTGCCCCCATTGCCAAAAATAAATTGGACTTTGAGATTGGAGAATGATGATCCTGCCGGGGATGAACTTGATTCGGAGGTACACCACCCGTATAACTCTGTTGGGGAAGTAATAACCTTCTAACCTGGCTGAGGAAAGAATTTGTTGATACTTTGCTGAGGAAGAATTTTGCTAAGGAACTTCTTAGATGTGAAATCCTCCGTTTGGGGATGAGATTCCAATGATGATTGGACTTTATCTCGCGACTTCACTGGGGAAAACTGCGAACAATGTTGTGCAAGAAGGAAAACCATCTGACTTCTCACTGTCTTCACCACTATTATGGAATAAGGAATCTTCATGTACCATCGGGGATAAGAAGACTCTTGTGGGGAATACTTCTCTGTTGAAAGAGAGCTCTCTGCTAGGGGGATATCGACATTTTATCAATCCGTTGGAGAAGATTTCCATTTCTAACTCTTCTAAGGATGATGGAGAACATCAATGAGAATACTTCTTGCCGAAGATAAAAATTTAGTCGCCTCTCGCTGGGGATGAGAGGTATAAAGCGTCTCATGTTGGGAATGAGAGAAGCGAGGCGTCTCCAATTGGGGATGAGAGATTATGGTACCCTTCGCTCGGGGAGTACCAACCCTATTCTTGTTGCTTTGCTAGAGAAAAGATAGTTTAATGAGACTTGTTGAGGAATCTTACTGAATGACGCCTGCTGAGGAAAAACTTCCTGATGCCCCATGCTATCAATGGCTTTATTTTAAGCCTCTGGGTTAATCGGCTGCACATTGATCATGAGTAAACAATGGTTCCTTGCAATTTTCAACTCACCTTATGAGTGAACAATGGTTCCTTGCAATTTCTCAAGAGGATTTTACAGAAAACTTGGCATCCGAGATGCCTCAGTGTTTTCAAAATCTTTGAGAGATTCGTCAGATCTCGAAGTAACTGCCCCAGACTGCATGGTCTATGAAAGAATTTTCCTCACGAGGATTCATGAAGAACCTTATATCACTAAGAGATATTCTGCTCCAGTATTTTGAACCCTATATAGGTGCTTCTGATTGACCGTCTTCGAGAGAGAGTAACTTCTAGTGCTCTAGGGGTGGCCTGCCCCCAGTATGAGCCTTCAAGTTGTTTCGTCCCTGACTGACTGATCTTCGAGTGAATCCCCAGACTAATTATTCTTGGAGAGATTTAAATCTCGAAGTGATTTCCCCCGTTCGGCTGAATTTTGAATGAATGCCTCAGACTAATGGCTCTTTGAGAGATTTGATCTTGAAGTGATTTCCCCAGATTAGTTGCACTTAAAACGAATGGTTGGAAAAGCCTCTACTCAAAATATCTCCATAGAAAAGTGCAGCTTGACATGACTTTCATTCAGAAGTTTCAGACTTCTCAACTTGGCAAGATTAAGCTTCTGGACTGAAGTTCCGTATGTGAACTTCTTTGATGTCAAACAGATGTATGCAAGCAGAAAATGTTTATTTTGAGAATGAAAATTCTAATGCAACACGCATGTTAATCTTGAATTTTTTATTGAAAAGGATGTCACAAACCTTTGTGAGCAAATCACTGGTTAAGATACGACATTGATTTTTGATAAAAAGAAAGCATGCACATGCAACACCAACAAAAAACTTTTAGCATAACTCATAGGAGTCAGGAACACGGTCTCGTGGTAGTACGCTATCAAAATAACCCTGTTTTAATTAGGACTTTTGAGGGTTGTATTGTGGATTGGTTCACGGTTATAGAAACAAAGGACATAGGCTCAAAGTTTATATGTACCCACCCACTCTTCGTGATGTTCTCCAGTCCTATGTTCAGATAATCCGGAGCAAGCGCTCTCCTTTCATAAAGGTTTTGTGATGGTTGAGGAACCAATGACACTTACGGTTCAATCACCAATCAAGTTATCTCTTGGAGTCAGTCACCCCTTTGTCTTTCGTGTTTGTGCCATACGACTTTGTTCTTGTTTAAGGATCTTTCTTGTGTAATCCTTTTCGTCCTTCACTTTTGCGTTCTTTTGCTTATCCCTAAATTTTTCCTAGACTGATTCTTGTGAATCTTTGATTGTGAAGTCCATCCGGATGCCCTAATTTTTGCCTAAGTCGCTTGTTTTCAAGTTTTGACTTAGCGGGCTTTTTCATTTTTTTTCGATTCTCTTTTTTGAACAAATCGTGTGACATTGTTTGTCTTGATTGTTTTGTGAGGGTTGTGACTGTCTCACTTCTCAGTTGATGAGGGATAACCATTGTGATTTCCGGTATTTTGACCTCTGATTTGGATAACCATGTGGTTTCTGGTCTTTGGACCTCTTGATTTTGTACAATGAAAGGTATTGGATCCTCATATGCACACTCCTTTATGAGAGTCTAAACACTAGATCCTACTAGATGACACCTACCCTGCCCATGGGTTAAGTACAAGGGTTTTTTCATGCGAAAAGAAACTCCTACATCAAGGCTCAACGGGGTTGGCGAGGGTCTATCTCCCTTTTATCTCTGATGTTTAGGATTTGAAACAATGCATGTACATCGTTAACTGGGTCTTTTTCAAAAGCACACAATTGGAGATTTTTGCATTTTCACTTCGTCATCCTCCCTCATAGAGTTTAAACATAACAGTTGGCATTGCAATTGTCGCTCCCCGGATTTCCATCCTGGTACAAACGCGAAAGTGGCGCGGAAAAGAGAATAGAGTCGCCAGCCAGGCATTTTTATCCCGAAGAAAGGGAATGGTAATGCTGCACAAACCAGAAGAAAAGAAAAGGAAGGACACGGGTCCTGCGAACCAAAGAGACTGAGTTCGGGAGTCGGTTACGACCTGGGAAGGTATTAGCACCCAGATCGTCCGTCGTACCCGACGGGATCCACGCTTGCAAAAGAAACTATTTCAAAGGGTGAGGGGATGAAAGCTGCTGCAAAGAATAAGAAAATGAACTGGAAAAGAAACTGAGAAAAAGAACTGAATGAGGAAACAAAGGAAAAATGTAGGGAAAATAAAGATTGTGCTCGAACGGGCCCTACCCCGCTGCCTACGTACCTCATCAGGATAATGAGGATCAGATACGCTTATTGTTTGTTTGTGTAATGGACACCTCTACCTTTCTCGTTTCTGTAATGGACACTAAAATAAAAGTCACCCAATAAAGTAGGCACTGGATTGCCTTTTGCAAAGATTGAGATCACCTCTAAGCTGACAAGCTCTTTCTCTCCAGGAAACAGGCTAGACCCATATACCATCAATGCAAGCAAAGCTCCAAAGTCATTCCACTTAGCCTCTGTAGCATACTTCTCAGCCTCTGGGATAAGCACACTCCAGGGTAGACCTCTGCCTTCACTCTCCTGCAGAGCCTTTCTGACTGAAACAACCGGCAACCTACAAATCTTGGCTATGTCTTCATCTCTGAGCACAACCTCTGACCCGTAGAACGGCAATGTCTCTCTGATCGGAACACTCAGCATGCTGGAGATCTCTTCCAATGTCGGAGCTAAGATATAACCTGGAAAAATAAAGCAACGCAGCAGGGGATCATAAAATTGCAACAAGGTATGCAAGCCGTCTTTTTGGTCTGCAGTGGGCTTGTCCACAAACTTCAGTATCTGGCCATATCTTTTCTTGAAATTACCTAAGACTTGATCGTTCATCAAACCTGCTAACCTCTGAACACTTTTAACTTCCGGCTGAAGAAAGGTGTAATGCACATTCTTTTTTCTCGGATCTCTTCTGATTTCTGCCATGGAGATAAGAATACCAGAACTGGGAACAGATGTGAGCAATGACCTGAAAAATGGGAAACATAAACAGTTAATGCAAAGAATGATGCAAATGTAATGCAATGCAAGCATATGACCAACTGGGACCATCTGAACTGGAACACTGACAAGGGCCCCTCTGAATAACTGGCAAACCCAAAAGTTTACTGAGTCACACCCTCTGATAATCACAACTCTCTGATAGAAGATCTCAGAATCACAGTATCAAGAAATCCAGAATTCCAGAACCATAACTTCGGAACCATAGAATCATAGAACCATGGATCATAATCACAGGACCAAAGATCATAACAAGAACCACTGAACAGATGAGTGTATGTTGAGGTCATGGGTTCCTGCACACCTGTAAACACCCCCCAATCTCACGGGTAAAAGGCTCCGGGTCAGACATCACGGACTCTCAAAGCCACATAGCAATAATACTGTCACCATCTCCGAGAAATGGCTCATGACCAAATCAGGGAATCGGTTTGGCATTATATACTACGCAGGGAGGCCTCAGCTGAGTCCGAGAAACAAGGTCATCCTATGCGATTCCCAGGTGGGCCCTCGGATGCGAATGGGTTTGCCACGAAACGTGGGCTGCCATTGTCATCACTAACGAGGGATGTTTCCACAAGGTTCTCAATGATCGTTCCCCAGCTGCACATAACTGTTAGGGTTATGTAATGAGAGAGGAAGATCCCCAAATCAAGACATTTCCAAGACAATCGCAACCTGGGTGTGGAACTCACTACTACCCCCATGACAAGAACTCATGAGGCCAAAGTGGAACCACTCTAAGTCCTATGGTGCACTCGAGCCGGGTACTTGGCTCATATCTCTCAAGAACCAGTAACTCCCATCCCACCAAAGAAAACCAGTCCAGAAAGTCCAGTATATATACATGATGCAGTAAATAAAGACTGAAAACTGTAAATAAAGCTATAAATAAATCTGTAAATAAACAACAATAAAATACAACAAGCCACAGCAAACAAACATCACCCAAAGAAACAACAACAAACAAGCGCTAGGAGGGACTCACAGGGGAACCAGAGATTCTGGGTTCGCTCCCTAGCAGAGTCGCCAAGCTGTCGCTCCCCGGATTTCCATCCTGGTACAAACGCGAAAGTGGCGCAGAAAAGAGAATAGAGTCGCCAGCCAGACATTTTTATCCCGAAGAAAGGGAATGGTAATGCTGCACAAACCAGAAGAAAAGAAAAGGAAGGACACGGGTCCTGCGAACCAAAGAGACTGAGTTCGGGAGTCAGTTACGACCTGGGAAGGTATTAGCACCCAGATCGTCCGTCGTACCCGACGGGATCCACGCTTGCAAAAGAAACTATTTCAAAGGGTGAGGGGATGAAAGCTGCTACAAAGAATAAGAAAATGAACTGGAAAAGAAACTGAGAAAAAGAACTGAATGAGGAAACAAAGGAAAAATGTAGGGAAAATAAAGATTGTGCTCGAACGGGCCCTACCCCGCTGCCTACGTACCTCATCGGGATAATGAGGATCAGAGACGCCGTAGTTCCCCTAACTAGGGGTACCAAAAGGAAAATTGCTTGTGAATTAAAGGTTTGAACTGCCTATGTCAATGCTCAGGTGTTACAAGCTCGGACGACGAGTGCGTTACCGTCTTGCAATGTGACATGTAGGAGCAAGTTCGCGTACGGAGCGAAGGAGATGAGAAAAGAATTCCCGAAGGAAAGACGCTTATTGTTTGTTTGTGTTTTTTAGAAGCTTTTATGAGTGTGTCACAAGGAAGTGAACTCAAGCTCTCATCAATGGAATGTGCACTTGTCACTACATTCCAAGATGGAATAATAGAACAAGCACACTCAAGTAAGGAGAAGATCCCCAAAACTTGAACCCAAAGATTAGGGCCTAGGCTCACTAACTTGTTTATTTATTAGGTGTTTTGATCATTTACATGAAGAAGTGTTTTTTATGCTTTTCTTTTATGAAGAAGATACCTTGATCAGACTTGTGCATCACAAGGTAAACATGTACTATCCCAAGATGGGAAGACTACAAGCATACCTCATGGGATAAGGCTATGGATCAATGCATCTCTTCAAAGTTATTAAAGTGTTTTTTATGATTATGAGATGAGAAGAGAAAGAGAACCAAAGAGCAAAAAGGAAAAACTAGGGGGAAGTTTCTATCCTAAGTTAGCATGCATGGAGTTCCTAGGGTTTGTGAGGTCTTCCTAACCTAAAAAAGATCTCAAAAGAAGAAGAAGAATATAAGAGGAGAGATGATAAAGGCCTAAGCCCAACAAGAAGATGTTAGTCCATATAAACAAAATGAGAAGAGATGAGAAATGGAGATGTGGAACTCAATTCCCACATCTCAAACTTACCATAGCCCCTGCAAGGTTAGTGTAACAACATAAAATCAAGGCATGAACCAACAAGTCAGAAGCTACACAAGCATATAGGCATGGAAAAGAATTCACAAGATGATAAGCAAAGAAACACAAGATCATATTGAGATGATTGGAAGTGAAACAAGTGCAAAGAAGGCATGCATAACACTTAAAGAAATAAAACACATAAAAGAGACCCAACACCAAGACTCAAGGAGACTCAAACCCTATCCTAAGACTAGGAGCAACCATAGACCTCTAAAGGACCCCAAAAGATGAAGAGAAGTTGGCACAAGTGCCCTTCTAAACTTAAAAGAGACTAGAAGACTCAAAGAATGCAAAACTAGGCAAGGTGAGGAAGAAAATACCCAAGAAAAAGATCCAAGCACTTATAAATTCTACCCAACCAGAAAAGCCCTCTCCAAACACAAGGAAATGATAATCCAAAAGGGTTTTCAAAAATACAGCACCAAACTAGGTCAATGAGGCTCAAGGATGCAAGGTATCACCATTTAGGGTTTTGAAAATTAAGGCACAAGTAACTCAAGCAAAGTCCAGCAAGGAAGTTTTTCAAAACTCCAAGATAAATCATGAAGATAGTAGAGTGTCTTAGGATTTGAATGCAAAAAGAATGGGGTTCATAGCTTAAAGGATGAGAAAAATAGAAATTGGACAAGGCAGATTGGTCCATGAGAGTCCACAAGAAAGCAATGATCAATGTTGAATTTATTTGGCCACGTGGGATAAAAATAAAAATCTGGAAAAATCATGATAAAAAACTAGATGAATCAAGGAGTGCATACGAATTTTTTTGGATTTTTTAGAGTTAAATAAATATTTTAAATGAACTAAAAGCAAATGGAATAAATTGGTAAAGGAAAAAAAAATGAAAATAAAGCAAATGGGCCAAGGGGGTGTGAAGAGCAACTATGCTTAGTTAAAAAACACAATGGGCCGCGCATGGGGGGTGCAGATAGCGCTGAATCTGCACCTTCTTCTTCATGAAAACAAAACCTAACTTCTCACCACCATTAATGAACAAAACCCTAACCCTAACTTCATGAAATCTCAAACCAAGCCACGGCCGGCCATGAAACTCTCCAGAATACATAATCTAACATCATTAAACAAGAATACATGCTTGGATTGAATTAAAACTCAAAGAAACTCAAGATATGAATGAAAATAAAATTGTCCATGAAACTTTAAATCACCATAACTTTGTGAATACTCAACCATTTTACAAACTACAAAGAGCATTGTAACCAGCACAACATGAGGATTCTAAAACACACAACCAAACACATTTCTATGAGATTCGAAATTTGAGCATACCTAAGGTGTTGTTCAAAATTTGAAGTCAAGAATGGTATAAAATGATGGCAAATGATCTCCTTATCCCCTTAGATGCAAAATAAATGCATCTAAGGCTTTGCAAGCTTGTAAATCCAGCAATGTGCTTCCTTGTGCTTCAAAGCTTCTCAAATGGCCACTTGAACAAACTTCACTATAAATCTAGATCCATGGGTGCTTAATGATCCTTGAGATGAGAGGAGTATGAATGTGGTCTTGGATTGAAGAAATCTTGCCTAGATCAAAAGTTATGGCACAAAATGCAAATGTGCACAAGGAATGGGAAATGGATAATTCTTGAAGAATAATCCAAACAAATGGTGTGGAAATGATCTATGAGTGATGAGGATTAAGAATCCAGCAAGAGTTTTGTGAATGGATTCTTGTAGCAAGAGTTTGTGGAGAATGAGCAATTTTGCATAAGAGATGAGAATGGGAGGATGGGTGTGTATTTTGGCTGCCTCTAACCCTAATTCTGATTGTTATGGAATATATATGGCAATGCAAAAGGGTTAGAACAAATGCACGTGAGAGAGAGAGCTGATTTTTGTGAAAATGAAATTTTGGCCCAAGTGTGCCATAGGCTTGCATGTGCATTCACCATCCCACCAATGATTCCCAGCAAACAACTTCAGCCCTTGGATGTAAGCTATCACACAATTGCCATGCCTTGTGCAAATTCAAGTGTAAAATGCAAGTTTTATGGAACTTTTTCATGTGCATGAATTTTTCCACTTTTCTTTGAGAAAAATGACCTAAATGGTATGCATTTTGATTGTGTAAACTTACTTTGGACATAGCATAGCAAACTATCCATTTTTGAGCCTTTGTGCAAATGGCTTGGCCTTGAAAATTTGAAATTTGCCCTAGAATGCTCAAATTTTCGAGGGGCTTTTAGAAAAATCTAGGAATCTCCAGAAAATGCTCTTGTAATTTTTAAAAATGGCAGCCCTTACTCTCCAACTTTCATGTTTACTTTGGGTCCATTTGAAGATTTTTTGATCAAGTTAAGGCCTTGTGAAGTTTTAGGTCAAAATAGCCAAAAATATTAACTTTTCCATGACCAACTTTGTGCACTTTTGCCAAAACCCCTCAAACCACCAAAATTCTTGTACTTTAAGCTCACCAAACATCTTATAACATTGAATAGACCTCATTTGGCCAAAAAAATTGGGTTAGACCCCTTGGAATGGCACAATTGACTTTTTCTGGGCCCAGTTGACTTTCTGCTTCATCTGCAAGTAACTGAGGCAATGACTGACTTCCACTTGGAATTTTTCCATGAAAATTGACATGTAGAAACCTCTTATCATATATAAAACATTTCCCAAAAGAGTTGGCCAAAATTATGAGTTTAAGGCCCTTGAAGCCAAAACCCTAATTTGGTTGCACTACTTAGGAGCCTTGCATTGTCTTGAAACTTGTGATGATTAAGCAATCTTATGAGCTTTTGCAAGTGAACTTGGCCTTGCCAAAGGAGTCTAGACTCATCATAGGCCTCCCACAAATCCATTGGAACCCTTGCCTTGGCTTAAATGGCCTTCAACACCTCCCAGATGGCCATATGCCTCATGCTAGGGCTTGATGCTTGTCATGCTTTATTTTTCTATGCTATAATGCTATATATATGATATGCTTATGATGCAAATGGTGTATTATGATGCTTAAAATGAAGAGGGCAAATTTGAGGTTCTACAGCAATGCACATACACAAAATCATGAGTGAATACGAATGAATTACTTCAAGAAAAACAAATGCATTTTATTATGATTAACATTCAAAAACAAATAAGTTTCACGCATGCATACAAATGATTAAACAAACAAAAGAAACTTCAAATGAAAATGCAGTAAAGAAACTGAACATTGCCATTATTGAGGAGACTTGACTCCATTTGGACACATCATTCTTGGATACTTTCAGTGATCAGTAGCCTTTTCATGGACTTGTAATTTTCAAGCAAATGGCCGCATACCCAGCATGGCGATCATACCTCCTCTTCTAGTTATTCTGACCTTAAGGCTCCGACACGAGACGTCTAGAGGAAAGAGTAAATCTGGGGAATAAAGTTGCCCCATAAGGTTGCTCGCAAAGACCTAACGATCTTCTGCCTACGTATCCCCATTGACCCATGACCAATGAAGAATCAGAGCGACGTATTTCCCCTTACTAGGGATAAAAATGAATTAAAAAGCATACCATTGCCATTACTAAGAGTATTGAAATATTTATGGCTTTATTGCTTTAAATCTTTCTTTACAAACTTTGATTAGAAGGCTTCAAATCAAGACAAATTCCCTCTTCTCTATCTGTTTGGAGCAAAGTTGACAACTTTCGAATCGATTAAATCCTGTACCTTGTGGTGAAAAGATTTACACTCATCAATATGATGTCCTGGTGCCCTAGAATGAAAATCACAGGGGGCTTTGGCATCTCATCCATCTGGTAGTGGAAAAGGAGGTGGGGATAGCTTGCGAAGCTTAATCAATTTCAACTGAAGCAAATGTTGAATTAGATCGGTATGATACATTGGCAAAGGGTCAAAAAATCTTTCTCTTATCTATTGTTGTTGACGACCCTATTGAGTGTTATATTGGCGACGGTTTTGCTATTGTGGATGTGTTTCTCCTGGGATAGTCACGAATGCCATCTGGTAACATGAACCTTGATTTCTCCTCTTTCACTGAACATAAACTTCCCCTGCTTCTCCATATCATCTTTTTTGCCCATTTAAAAACGACTTATTGGTTCCAAAAGTGGAGGCATCGTTGTTCTGGATCATTCCTCGCTTCATCCAGTTTTCGTTCCTTTCACTAGTCAGTATAACATCGGAAAAGCCATTGGATGAACAATCTGCTAGACGTTCCATAAAGTTCCCTGGGAGGGTATCCATGAATAAATCCACCATTTCTCTCTCAAGAAAGGGCGGTTGATCCCTTGCAGCCAACTCGCGCCACCTCTGCGCATACTCTTTGAAGCTCTCAGAGTTTCTCTGGGACAAGCTCTGCAACTGAGTCCTGCTCGGGGTCATGTCGATATTGTACTGATATTGTTTGAGGAAAGTTTCCCCTAGTTCTTTCTAGTTGCACACAACATTCCTCACTAACTTTATATACCACTCAAGAGAACCTCCAGACAGACTGTCCTGGAAGAAGTGCATTCAGAGTTTTTCGTCCTTGGTATAGGCAGCTATCTTACGATAGTAAGCCTGAAGATGAGTCTTAGGGCATGATTTCCCATTGTGTTTATCAAATCCAGGGGCCCTGAACTTCGGAGGAATGATCAAACCTTGCACCAATCCCATGTCAGAGACGTTAATACCCAGGTTGTCTCTGCACTCAAGAGCTCTGACCTTTTCTGCTAGCATCTGAAAGTCCTGATGATTATCTCCCATACCGAATCCCAAATCCTAATTCATCAAAGAGAACTGGTCCGCCTGATGATCCTGCATATTATGAATCGGAATATGAATACCCTTCAGAGTAGGAGGTCCATTAGCTCTGGTATTAATTGGGTTGCCCTGTGCATCCAGATTAACTCTGACGTCCGAAATCCGTACTTGTAGTGGATCAACTCTTTAGACAGCGGCCCTCAGCTCTTGTTGCCCCATGGCAACTCTTTGCATCATGTTCATGAATTCATTAATGCTCGTACGGAGCTCAGCTAACTCAACTTGGACGGTGTCCATGACATTTCTTTAATTGTGATGGGTGGCGTACCAGTGCAAATGACGATTTGCAATCCTTTCTTGAAATAATCAAATAAGTTAGGAAACCCAGATAACATGTTAGAATGCAAGAAATGATATGCATAAATGCATGAAAAATGTCATGTTATTCATTTGGGGTATTTTATCTCTTGATCCCAACTTCAATCAGATGGTGGGACAAATACACCTACCAAGTGCCACACTATAAGATAAAACATTAAGTGAGTGTGTGCGGAGAAAGTGTTGAGTGTTGATAGTTCATTATCGAAATAATATGGCCAAAATGGAAAAGTTAATACAGTGGCACCCGAAAATAAACCACCATAGAGTAATAATATGCAAACACGCGAAAATCCATACAACCAATGTCAATAATACCGAAGTACAAGAAAAAGACACAACCAAAGATACAAAACAAGAGATTCCATCAACAACCCTGAAGGTAATATCAAACATAGAAAAGCAATTCATGTACATCAAATAATTCTACATCCCCTGGTTCATCAATTATTTGCATGATCAACACCCGACTTGAGCCTCTAAAGATGCATGTGCAATCTGCATGACCAACTAGGCCAAGATGCTTCAGCTCCTAAAGACACCTTATGGTATAATGACCCCTGAATCAATTAGATCTTGGACACTGTGTTTGAAAGCTTCACACTCATCAATTGTATGTCCAAACATTCCTGAATGGAATTCACACATAACATCCATATTGTAATCTAGAGGAATGAGGTATGGCATTTGCAAGGCATTCCTTGGCTGAATCAAAGAGTTATTGAGCAAATGAGCAAATACTTGAATGTGAGGGCTAAGAATTGGAGTAATCACTCTCTCGGGCTCCTTAAATCTGATTCTCTCATGTTGTTGATAGCTTTGTTGCTGAGATGAATTCAAGCATCCAAATTCCTCCTGCACTTTCTTTCCCATGTTTGATCAGTGAATGGGAAAAGGTTGCTGGCATGATGACTTTATGACCCAAAGTGGAGAGACACACCCCTGATTTGAGTTGGCCCTTGTGGAAGGGAAATGAGGACTCCCTTCTTTTGCAGCCACTGATATGAGATCACTTGACACATTCCCGCTGATTGGTGCAAACTCAATTATTTTTTAGTCAATGAGCTATTGGACCCGATATTTGAACCTCTTACAGTTTTCCATATTGTGACCAGGTGCACCAGAATGGAAATCACACCTAGCATTGGCATCGAGATCTAGAGGAAGCTTTGTAGGTAGGGTTACCAAAGTGATGAGTCCAAGCAGTTTGAGTTCGAGTAAGCAAGGAAGAAACTGCGCATACGACACTGGGATCGAATCAAACTTAACCTTAGGATTCTTCGGTCTTTGTTCATATTTTTTTCCCTTAAAATTCCTTTGGAAAAATGGAAGCAACTGCACGTCGGGAGGCTTAGGAGTCCAAAGTTATGGAGAACGTCTACGAAACATTCCCTGATCTTGGGAACACCCCACTGAACAGGGAGAAGCAACAACTTCAGTAATAGCAATGGGAACATAGTTACCTTCTTCCTTTAATACTACCTCTGGAACCTCCATAGTCTGGTTCTCCTGATTCTTCAATTGGTAAACTTTTTCTCTCAGTAGATAATGATCATGAGACAAGACCTGCATGCCCACCATGAATTGTCCCATTCAGATCTTCATTTTAGCCACTTCCACTCGGAGTTTCTCTATGTCCATACCTTGATGATTGTGATTCAAGTTGGCCATTCTGATGAGAAACCAAATCAGGATAATAATATGTCTCTGAACACCTGTCATGAATGCAAGGATGTATGAAAATGACATGTTTGGTTATTTCCAAGGAATCTATCTGGTTTTATTCACCTTTTGATACAGAAGAAATCCAATAACATGGTTCAGATATGAGATCCTCGGAAATAATTGAGCACGTGTGCTGAAATGCTATGATGTCATGTATGCAGCAGGAATGTGATCAATGGTCAGATGTTGGTGTTAAGCAGATAACCAAGTGTCTGTGAAGAGTCAAAATAACATTATCTCTGTACAGCAATTCCAGAATTTAGAACCAAAGGACCATATGGAACTGGATCATATCACAAAGTAACATTGGCGAAGCGGGTATGTTGCAAGTTTAGGGTTCCTGCAAACCTGTAAACCCCTCCCAATCTCACAGGTATGCTACCTCGGGTCAACATCACAGACTCTCAAAGCCGAATAAAAATAATACGTTCACCTTCTCCGAGAAATGGCGTAATAACCATATAAGGTAATCGATTTAGCATTATGTACTACTCAGGGAGGTCTCAGTTGAGTCCGGGAAAAATAAGCATCCCTCATAAGTTCCCAGCTTCAAGCACTGAATTGAGAAACAATAGTACATTCAGCCCTTGGGATACAGTACTATCGTCATACATAAAATTTGCTTTGACTAAGTTCCTATGAGAGAACCAGGCCATCCTATACGATTTCCCAGTGGGCCCTCAGATGCGAGTGGGTTTGCCAACAAATATGGTCTACCACTGTCATCACTCGAGAGGGTTGTTTCCACTAAGGTCCTCAATGATCGGTCCCCAGATGCACATAACTATCAAGGTCCTACCCTGAAGTGGAGGAAATCTCCACACATAATATTTCCAAGACGGCCTCAATCTGGATGTGGAACACATCGCCACTCATCATGGTGAAATACCATGGAAATACAATGTCTTTCCACGCTAAGTTCTAGGGTGCACTCGAGCCCCGGTTACAAGCTCATCTCACAGTAACCCCATCCCACCAAACAGAAAATATAATCCAGACGTTCCAGTATATATGATGCATGGAAAATAAAATACTGAAAACGATAAATAAATTTGTAAAGTAAAGCTGTAAATAAAAGCAATAAAGCTAAACTAAAGCACACAACTAAACAACCAAAGAAACAAAAACAGACAAGCCCTAGGATTGACTCTAAAAGGGGAAACCAGAGATTTTGGGTTTGATCCCCAATAGAGTTGCCAGCTGTCGCTCCCGGGATTTTCATCCTAGTACAAACACGAAAGTGGTGCGGAAAAGGTAGAGTTGCCAACCAGGCATTTTTATCCCGAACGAATAGGAAAGGTAATGCTGCATAAACCGAAGATAAAAAGGAAAGGATAAGGTACTGCAAACCAAAGAACTGGGTTCGGGAGTCGATTACGAACTGGGAAGCTATTAGCACCCCAGATAGTTTGTCGTACCTGACGGGATCCACGCTTGTTAGTCTGTTTCAAAGGGTAGGGAATAAAACTGCTGGTGAATAAAAACCGCTACTGGAACTGGAATGAGAGAGGGAACTGGGAAAGAGATCGACAAGGTACGGGAAAAATGTAGGGAAAATAAAGAGTGTGCTCGAATGGACCCTACCCCACTGCCTACGTATCTCATGGGAAATGAGAATCAGAGTTGACGTAGTTCGCTTAACTAAGGCGGGAACTTTGTTTGTGTTTTTTATGAATTGAACTGCTTATGCCTATGCTCAGGTGTTGCAGACTCGTCTGGTACGATGTGTTACCGTCTTGCAAAGAGACAATTCGAAGCGATTTCTCGTTTAGAGTGAATGAGGTGGAAGAGAATTCCCGCAGGAAAGACGTTTGCTGTTTGTTTACTGTCTTTTAAAAGAAGTATTTTTTATTTTGTTTTTTGTGAAACATTCTCATGCTAAGACTTTTTAATCATGATAGATGCCTTACACCTCTCCCCGAAATGGGACGTGTGCAAGTACCCCACGACAAAGTCTCCTGGCGCACGAGAAAGTTCAACCTTTATTAGGTGTTTTATTTTTTCTTTGAGATGAGAAAGATGAACTCAAGTCGAGAAAGGAAAAACTAGGGGGACTAAGACTCACCCTAAATTATTGTATCATGGAGATCCTATTGTTAGAACAAGATTTTGATTCTACTATCTATTATAGTTTTGATGATAACAATTTTTATAAGAACAAAATATATAAAAATTATATTCTATGTGCAGGATATAAGTTCTTATGATAAGATAAACTCCAAAGTGCTCAGCATCTTCTAACGCAAAATAAGCTAAGCGCATCACTCAAAGAATATCTGATAGTAAGCTTATAAGATGTTCTAATCAAGTACGAAGTAAAGCTGCGGAATTCAAATATAATCTAATGTGAATTAAGTATGTTCTGATTCTCCAAATCAAGGACAATTATGAGGAAATCAAGAATAACAGACGGGAACAAGATCTTTATTTTTTGGAAGGACTTTATGACAATTAACAATCATCCAAAATGGCACCAGATGTTCCCAACGGATCTCTTCATCAAGCATCTATATTAAGAGATCATTTAAAGAAATTGAAGCACTACTACTCGCGCGAAATATTATTGATCAATTTCTTATTCTTCTATTCTTAACTTTGTAAAAACTATCACTATGTGATAACAACTTTTTGAAGCATTTTTGTTACAACCCTTGTAAAACTTTTTGTACATTCCTTGAGTGACTAGTGTAGTCAGTAGACTCAAGAAGACTTTGACTATAAGTCTTAGTGTTTGTATTCAATTTTTGAATAGTGGATTAAGACCTCGTTGAGAGAGAAAATCACCTTGGCGGGTGGACTGGATGTAGTTTGAGTTCAAACGAACCAAGATAAATCAAAGTGTCATTTACTTTCATTGTTTTAGAAAACCCAATTCCAACCCCTTTCCTTGTGTTTTTCGCTCCTTCAATTGGTATCAGAGCTCTAGGTTCTAATTAATACACTTAACTGTGTCAGAAAAAGATCCAGAAGAAAAACACAATGGCAGAACCAGTCAACAACAACAATGATTATCAAAATGACAAGATCAATGGAAAACCTCTTGTGTTCAACGGTGACAAATTTGACTACTGGAAGGATGTTCTAGAGAGTTTCTTTCTGGATCTGGATGGAGATCTATGGGATATGGTGAAAGATTGTTATACTCATCATGTTGGAGAAGATGGTCAGAAGACCGAAAGAAGAAATATGTCAGCTCAACAGAATAACGAATTCAGAAACCATAACAAGGCCAAAACCATACTTTTGAGTGCCATCTCATATACAGAGTATGAAAAGATCACAAACAGAGAATCAATCAAACACATGTTCGACTCTCTGAGGATGACATATGAAGGCAACACTCAAGTCAAGGAAACAAAAGCTCTGGCTCTTATCTAGAAGTATGGAGCTTTCAATATGGAAGAAGATGAAACAATTGAGAAGATGTTCTCAAGGTTTCAAATTCTGGTTGCTGGACTGAAAGTTTTGCACAAAGGCTACTCAACAGCAGATCATGTGAAGAAAACCATCAAAAGATTTCCAAAGGCTTGGAGACCCATGGTCACTGCTCTAAAGCTGTCAAAGAATTTGAATGAGATATCTCTTGAAGAAGTGATCAGCTCACTGAGGAGTCATGAGATAGAACTAGAAGAAGATGAACCCCAGAAGAAAGGTAAGTATGTAGCTCTTAAATTTAACAAATATGAATCTAAAGCTTTGCAGGCAAAAGAAGAAATTTCTAGAGGTTCATTAGAAGAAGACGAACTATCAATTCTTTCTAGAAGAGTTCAACAACTCTGGAAGCATCGTCAGAAGAAGTTCAGGAATCCAAGAAGATCGAGCAATCACTCTAAATCATCCACTGGATATAATAAGTCCACAAGCAAAGACGTAGTTTGCTATGAATGCAAGGAACCTAGACACTACAAGAGTGTCTGTCCTAAACTTCAGAAAGAGAAGCCTAGAAAGAAGTTCAACAGAGAGAAGAAGAAAAGTATCATGGCCATATGGGACGACTCAAAATCTTCTGAAGGTGAATCAGAGTCAGAAGATGAAAATGCCAACATTGCATTAATGGAAAAGATAACCGAAGATGTCAACTTATCTGAATCAGAATCGGATTTTGACACAAAAGAGGTATTCTCTAAACTTTCTAGATCTCAATTAGAAGACAGCCTCTCAGAAATTCTTGAAAAGTATCAGAAACTCCAATTCAAATACAAATATTTGAAACAAAGTCTAGTATCTAAATCGGAAGAGATCATAAAAATGATGTCAGAAAACTCTGAGCTAAAAGAAAATATTTTAGAATGCAAAATTTACTTTGAAAAACTTAAAGCTCGGAAGGAATCTGAATCAAAAGTTCTACTAAGCTATGATAGTATCATAAAACAATATGATTACAATTTTCAAAAATTTCTAGCTAAAAACATAGATAGAAGCAAAATTGCCTCAATGATCTATGGAATTAGCAAAAATAGTAGAAGAGGTATAGGTTATGTGAAAACCAAAGGAGAAGAACCACTAAATTTTAAACAGGTTGATGATATGATTATAAATGTCAACACTCCTTTAAGTTCTCACTTCACCTATGGTCATAATCATAATCTGAAATATACTAGTGATTCATCCTATTCTAAAAGTTCTGATGAGAAACTCAAACTCAATCAGAAGTTTGTAAAGTCTAACAAATAAGCACCCAGAAAAATATGGGTACCCAAAGATAAAATTGTGTATGTTGCAGATGTCTTTAACAGCCAGATTGAAACACCAATCTTGGTACCTAGACTCTGGATGCTCACGACACATGACGGGAAGAAAGCATATGTTCCAAAGTCTTGAGATAAAAGCTGGAGGTTACGTAGGCTTCGGAGGCAATCAAAAAGGAAAAATCATTGGCTCTAAAACTATTGGTAACGATACACTTCCCTCTATCTCTAATGTTCTGTTAGTAGAAGGATTAATGCATAACTTGTTATCCATAAGTCAATTAAGTGATAACAGTTATGATATAATCTTCAAACAAAAGTTTTGTAAAGCTGTTAGTCTGAAAGATGGAACTATTTTGTTTAATGGAAAGATAAAGAACAACATATATAAAATAAAACTCTCTGAACTGAAAAGTCAAAATGTAAAATGCCTGATGTCTGTGGATAATGAGCAATGGGTCTGGCACAGAAGATTGGGACATGTTAATATGAGAAGATTGTCTCAGATTAACAAACTCAATCTGTTCAGAGGACTTCCAAATTTGAAGTTCAACTCAGAAGCTCTGTGTGAAGCATGTTAGAAAGGAAAATTTTCTAAAACTGCTTTTAAATCCAAAAATGTTGTTTCTTTCTCTAGACCATTAGAACTTCTACACATTGATCTGTTTGGACCATTCCCCGGTATCAGGTCAACTAAGAATTCAAATTCTCTCATCGGAGGTAAGGAAGTGACATCCTCGGGAAAAACATCAGGAAAATCACATACTATTGGAATATTCAAAACTTATTGGCCATTACTATCCTCTTTAGTAAGGACATGCAAAATTGACTTCTCTTGTTCAAATAGAAAATTACCATTCCAACCGTACCTTCCAAGATCGTTGTTAAAACATCCTTCAGAGGTGCTTCAATGGATGGAATAAGGATCAACTTCTCCTCACATCCAATAAACACATAATTGGCAGACAACTAGTCTATTCCTAGGATCACATCAACTTTCTTAAGAGGCAGAAAAATGAGATCAATTTGAAAAACTCTACCATCCACAGACAAGGTACAATTCTCACACCTAAGGGGTGTCTCAACGGTTTCATCCATAGCGGTAGTAACCACCATCGGAGGAGACAAAGGAAAAACTCGCAACCCAAGTCGCTTCACAATACTAGTAGACACAAAAGAATGCGTAGCCCCACAATCAAATAAAACAAGACAAGGATGATTGTTAACAAGACAATTACCCACAATTAGAGAATTGTCGCCTTTGGTCTTTCTAGCATGCATAGTAAAAACTCTCGCTTGAATTTGATCCTTCTTCTGGGGGCAATCTCTAGCAAAATGTCCTTCTTTTTGGAAATTGAAACATACCATGGCACCCGGATTGCATCATCCATAATGATTCTTATGGCATCAGGGAGAAGAATGAGGAGCACTAGATCTAGGACTTGACACCTGCTTCCCTTTGAAGGGTTGAGGCCTCGGCCTAAAAGATTGATTTGCTCTTCCTCGATCACTTTGAACCGCTCTTCCAACACTAGCTTCGGTTTGCACTTTCTTCAAACAATGTTCAACGACATAACACTGCCTTAACAACTCATAATAAGTAGTGAAATCTCATTGAGAGACACTATGAGATATTTCGGCCCTCAAACCAAACAAGAACTGGTCAATCTTCCATCTTTCATCTGGAGCATCATGGCTTGTCTAGAGTAGGCCACCATGTCTTCGAACTTCTCAGCATAACTGGCCACAGTCATGATCCCTTGTCTAAGCTGTTGGAATTCAAATTCTTTTTGGGTTCTCAAGGAACTCGAAAACTACTTCTCCATAAAGATTGCCTTAAATTGTTGCCACACTTTTGGAACTCCTTGCACCGCCATAAGATTTGAAGCACTTTCCCACCACCTAGAAGCAGGTCCTTTCAGTAAATGTGACGCAAAAGTCACCTTGTCTTCTTCACCACATATCACAATCCAAAAAATCCTATCCATTCCAGTTACCCATTCATGTGCCTTAACCGGATCCAATCCACCATGAAACTCCTGAGGATCATGCGGAAGAAGTCTCGGAACGTTCCACCTCCAGCTTCAGGAGTAACCACTTGAGGATGCAAACCTCCATTCATTTGGTGCATCATCTCCTGCATGAACTGATGTTGTTGTTGCTGCATCTGTTGCATGAATTGGAACATAGGAGCATTTGCATCACTACCCGGTTGTTCGCTACCAGAATAATTGACACTAGGTCGAGTATGAGTTCCACGCCTACCAGCCATATTCCTAAATGTCATCAAAACAGGATTAAGTTGATCAAGCTCAATGCCATAAACATAACATTTAGTCCTACAACGATATTATGTGTATGAATGGAAAGAACACTTATAATATTCCAATGCTAGGTCGAGGATACGACCTGCTCTAATACCAACTGTAATACCCATATATAACAGACATACTTCAAAGCATATTTTTCATATATAAAATCAAGTTTGGTATTGAAATACATAAGTTCTTAGCAACACATTGCATAAGTATAGCCACCACAACATAAGGTACTAAAAAAACAAGGCTATAAATTATACAAGATGTTCAAAAGAATACAAAAGTCTAATAACTAGATCCGAAGATCTCAAAAGTCCACAGCGGAAGACAAAGCCAACAAGCAAGTAAAGATAATCAAATCGCCTTATCTTTACCCTTTGCGGAACCTGAAGTACCTGAAATAACAACATCAACATGGGGTGAGATAAAACATCTCAGTGAGTTCCCTATCTTAGAGTTCTCTCAGCTCTAAGGGTTCAAACCCTATTACTCCATGAATACAAACGCCCATTCTCGAGAGTAGCCAAAGCAAAACGGAAAACATCCATACAACTCTCTATAACACTTCACGTGGGACTCAGTGAAATACCCATCTCAAGTATAACTCAACTAGACTTTCCATGGGACTCAATGTAATACCCATCTCAAGCCATTAACCTGCTTCCTGTGGGACTCAATGTAATACGCACCTCAAGCTACTAACATGCTTCTCGTGGGACTCAATGTAATACCCACCTCAAGCTTAACCCTTTCTTCTCGTGGGACTCGATGTAATACCCACCTCAAGCTACTAACATGCTTCTCGTGGGACTCAATGTAATACCCACCTCAAGCTTAACCCTTGCTTCCCGTGGGACTCGATGTAATACCCACCTCAACCTACTAGCATGCTTCTCGAGGGGCTCAATGTAATACCCACCTCAAGCTTAAACCTTGCTTCCCGTGGGACTCAATGTAATACCCACCTCAAGCCCAAAACACGCGCCTTAAAAATGGTACCTCTAGCCTTTACGGATGCTCTAACGTAACACAAGGGTATCCATGTTGAGACTTAATCAAGACTAATATGGAGGTCCTAAAGCGACATAAATACTCAAGACACACTAGCCTGAGGGAAAGTCCTAGTTACCTCACAAGTTATACATTTTATCTCCACTAACTCATACTTCCAAAGATAACATAATTCCAATTATATGATAAATCGGGAAAAGTCGGGTAAAAACAACATCTTTTGGCATCATCAATTTGTAAATATTTGTAGCTTCGATTCGATATGTGGAACACTAAAATCGGATGCCCGAACCAAAAGTTAAGAATTAAAAACAAAAACTGAAACTTTCAGGTCTCGCTGAGCGAGGATTTCAGCTCGCTGAGCGAGGAACTTCCTGTATTTGTTCGCTGAGTGAGCTCCTGCTCATTAAGCGAGCTATACCAGATCGACAATTTCTTCTGCAGAAGTTCACTGCTCGTTGAGCGAGCCTAGCTCACTGAGCGAGCTCTGCATTTTCCAGAAAAACTCAGCTTACGGGAAACATACCATTCCATGCCAAAATCAACCAAAACACCAACCCACATAGGAAAATAACATTAAACATGTTCATATGCATAATTGATCACACTAAAATTCACCGTATTTCTGACTCCGATTTCGCATGCATTCTTAGCTTTTATTGTTGTTTTGCTTTGTTATTGCTTTGTTTTCTTATGTTTTCAGGTTTTTATAATAATCGGAGCTGGAATCGGGAAAAGGAGCGAAAAAGGAGTGAAAACGGACGAAAACCTAGAAATTCAGCATTTTACACTTACGGCACCCACCGTGGCGGGCGCCATGGGGTTAGCCATGACGTGGCCACGTCTCAAGACCACTCCTCAACCTCCAAGACCCACGATCCCCACTCCATCATCCCCTGTAGGGACCATGGCGGGCGCCATGACCTTGTGGCGGGCGCCACAAGGCAAAATTTCATAACCTCCACTTTTTAGTGGAGGGGCATCCCTGTCATTTCATGCTTTCAGTTTCTCCTATAAATAGGACCTTAGATTTTCGTTTTTCTTCATCCAGAATTAGAATTCTCTAGGCATATATCAGTTATAAAGCAGTTGCCATTCCACATCGGGGTGCCTCTGCAATCGAGTGATCGAGTCTGTAATCTGTCTGTGGTTCGAGTTTTGGAGCACTCTGGAGGAAGTTAATCCTGCCGCCATTTTAATTCAAGTTCGTACTTTACTTTTATTTATTTCTGCCTCGCTTTTATTTTGTTTATTTCCCGCACTCGCACATTTACGTTGTTTATTTCCTGCACTCGCACATTTACGTTGTTTATTTCCTGCACTCGCACATTTACGTTGTTTATTTCCTACACTCGCACATTTACGTTGTTTATTTCCTGCACTCGCACATTTACGTTGTTTATTTCCTGCACTCGCACATTTACTTTGTTTATTTCCCGCACTCGCTTTAAATTACTTTTATGAAAAACTATAAAAAGAATATTTACTTTATCATGTCTAACTAATTCCATAAAGGTTAGAATGTAAGGATCGTAATCAAACCAGTAATCAGTATAATTGTTTGTGGAAACACCTAAGGGCTATTTTATCTTTCAATTCAAGTAATTGTTTTTAACTATTTCAAAAACAGCCAAAAGCGCTTTGTATAGTTCATTAGGAGATTTTAGATTAAAAAGAAAAGAGATTTTAAAACGATTTTCGGACGCGTTAGGAAGTTTAAACTCTGGTTCGCAAGAACCTCTTTTTGCTAAGAAGTCCAGGTTAAAATACTTTTCAACTTAGTTAAGATACTATATTTCTTAAAAATAGGTTTACTACTCTAACGCAGTACGCACCTTTTTATCCGTGACAATAGGAGGGGTTGATTAGAGAGTACAACTCGGTTCTGAATACGCGAAAGCGACAGTTCCTGTTAAATTAGTTCTTTTCAAAGAAGAAAACACTGCCCATAAGTAGTTCCACTAACAAGTACTGGATTATCATTGATTACGTGAATTACATTCGAGCCTGTCTTTATTTATTATTTAAAATTATAATTTTATTTACCATTGCACCCTTATTAAAACCCTTAAAAATAGTTGCCTTAGATACACACCATAACAACAGGTTTGATAGATTGACACTTGGTCTCTGTGGATTCGATAATCTTTTATATTACTTTGACGTGATTCGTACACTTGCGAAAAACACGCATCAAGTTTTTGGCGCCGTTGCCGGGGACCAATATCGTCAAATTTCATTACCCTGTAGTTATACCGTTTAGACTAAGGTTGTTACCCACCGGTCAATGCGAAAGACTCGCAGTGCCGGAAGTTTAGTAGACCCTCTAGCTGAACCTAAACGTTACGCTCGCGCACGTTTATTTTTCCATAGGAATAGGATAGCTATGGCCGAAGAACAAAACCGAAGACCTCTTAAGGACTTCGCCCAACCATCAAACGAGGAACCTAGTTCCAGTATAGTAAACCCCGCTATCCCAGCCAATAATTTTGAACTTAAACCATCCCTGCTGCAATTAGTGCAACAGAGACAATTCTCAGGTCTCGCTACTGATAACCCGAACCAACATTTAAAAAACTTTCTTCAGTTAGCAGACACCTTTAAAACCAATGGAGCTTCTCCTGAGGCGATACGCTTAAGATTATTTCCCTTTTCCCTCAGAGATAAAGCTCTATCATGGTTAGATTCCCTTCCACCCAATTCAATAACCACTTGGGATGACCTTAGGAAAGTTTTCCTTGCTAGATATTTTCCCCCGAGTAAGACCGCTCTTCTTCGAAACCTAATAACTAGATTTACCCAACACCAAGGAGAGTCGTTGTTCGAAGCCTGGGAGAGATATAAAGAACTATTAAGAGCATGCCCACATCATGGCTTAGAGAATTGGTTAATCATCCAAACCTTCTATAATGGACTTCTTTATAACACTAAAATGACCATCGACGCTGCCGCTGGTGGCGCACTGATGAACAAACCTTACCCTGAAGCTAGTGCCCTTATCGAGGATATGGCCCAAAACCATCAATCATGGGGAGTAGAACGAGCGACAGTGGAAAAGAAGGAAGCCCAAGGAGGAATACATGAGCTAAGCTCTATAGACATGATGCAGGCTAAAATGGACGCGTTGGCCCTAAGAGTCGAACATATGTGTACAACTCCGAATACTGTAGCCGCAGTTTCGCCGAATTGTGAGATATGTGGAACGCAAGGACACCAATCCGCCGAATGCAATCTGTTGAATGAAACCAACACCGAGCAAGTGAACTATACCCAAGGGAACCCATTTTCAAACACATATAACCCTGGATGGAGGAATCACCCAAACTTCTCCTACAAAAATAATAACCCTATCCAAAATACCGCACCTCCGAGACAACAAGGTTACCAAGCCCCTAGAACAAATCAACCTATGCAACCTGTGCCACCAAACCCGAGCTTTGAGGAAATTGTAAAAGATTTCATCGTTGCTCAAAAACAGAAGAACAAAGAGTTCATGAACCAAAGCGTCCATGTTAACGAACTAATTACCCAGTTAGGAACCAAGGTTGATCAAATCATTACTCATAATAAGATGCTTGAAACCCAGATCTCTCAGGTAGCGTTAAACCAAGCCCCACAGACTACACCTGGAGGACAGTTCCCTGGACAACCTCAACAGAACCCGAAAGGGCAAGCTAATGCCATTACTCTACGAAGTGGAACCGCTTATAAGGAACCTTTAAACCCTAGATTAAGTGATCCCGAAACTTCTGAGAGGAATGAGGAAAAGGAACCAGAGAAGCCTGAAACCCCGGAAAGTCAAGAAAAAGGAGAAGAACCTAAAAATAAAACCTATGTACCACCACCGCCATACAAACCACCAATACCTTACCCTCAAAGATTAAAGAAAACCCAAATCGATAATCAATATCAAAAATTCGTTAAGGTTATAGAAAAACTTCACGTAGAAATCCCCTTTACAGAAGCCATCACCCAAATACCTTCTTATGCTAAGTTTCTCAAAGACATACTTACAAATAAACGTAGACTTGAAGATCCGAAACCCGTGTAATGTAATTCTATTTCCGAAGATAGGTTAGCAAAGAAAGATAAAGATCCCGGAAATTTTTCCATTCCTTGTATTTTGGGGAATCATGTCATCGAAAAAGCTTTTCTAGACTTAGGAGCTAGTGTGAGCTTAATGCCTTTAGCAGTTTGTGAGAGATTAAACTTAGGAGAATTACAACCTACTAAGATGTCACTTCAATTAGCCGATAGATCCGTTAAATACCCTATAGGCATACATGAAGACGTCCCTGTTAGGGTAGGTCAGTTGTTTATACCTACTGATTTTGTTGTCATGGACATTAAAGAAGATGACGACATACCGATACTCTTAGGTAGACCGTTCTTATCGACTGCTGGAGCCGTAATAGATGTTAAAAAAGGAAAACTAACTTTTGAGGTAGGTGAAGAGAAGATAGAATTTCTATTGTCAAAATTTCTTATGGCACCTGTGATAGGAGATGCTTGTTATGCCTTAGATATCATCGAAGAATGCATTAGGGAATTAGAACAAGAAGAAGAAACTGAATCTATAAAATTGCCATCAACCCTTATTTTGGAAGATGACAATTATAAAACACCCTACATTGATGATAACCTTCACGAATGTTTATCTCTTACCCCAGATCCTATGCCTTGCCCTATGAAACCGACCGTAAAACTTAAGGAACTGCCTAAAAACCTGAGATATGAATTTCTCGATGAAGATATGAATCGTCCAGTTATAGTCAGTGCTACCTTAAACCAAAAAGAAACCGATCAATTATTAGAAGTTTTACGTAGGTACCCCTCAGCCTTAGGATATAAGATCTCTGATCTAAAAGGAATAAGCCCATCCGTATGCATGCATCGGATTTTGCTTGAAGAAGATTCAAAACCTTCCAGAGAACACCAACGAAGAATAAATCCTATAATGAGTACTGTAGTTAAGACTGAAGTTCTTAAGTTACTAGAGGCAGGTATAATATATCAGATCTCGGACAGTAAATGGGTGAGTCCTGTGCATGTAGTACCTAAAAAGGGAGGCATCACAGTCGTGCAAAACGAGAAGGGCGAACCTGTAGCAAAAAGAACCGATGGAGGTTGGCGTATGTGCATAGATTATAGAAAATTAAATAAAGCAACTAGGAAGGACCATTTCCCATTACCATTCATAGACCAAATGTTGGAGCGCCTAGCCAGACACTCTTATTTTTGTTACTTAGATGGATATTCAGGATTCTTCCAAATACCTATTCACCCCGAAGATCAAGAAAAAACTACCTTTACATGCCCAGTTGGAACTTTTGCCTATAGAAGAATGCCTTTTGGACTTTTTTGTGGATCAGATTTCAAAAATTGTCTTGTCAACCTTGAGAAAATCCTGGAGAGATGTGTGGAGGTAAACCTTGTGCTAAATTGGGAAAAATGCCATTTCATGGTCACCGAAGGGATTGTTTTAGGACATATAGTTTCCGAAAAAGGTATAGAGGTAGATAAAGCAAAAATAGAAGTCATAGAGAATCTAAAACCGCCGAAGACTATCAGGGAGATAAGAAGTTTTCTTGGACATGCCGGATTTTACCGACGTTTTATCAAGGATTTCTCCAAAATAACAAAGCCCTTAACTGGTCTTTTGATGAAAGATGCTGAATTTATCTTCGATGAAAAATGTACTGAAGCATTTAATCTTCTGAAGCAAGCTCTGATTTCAGCACCTATAATGAAACCCCCTGATTGGTCAGAACCGTTTGAGATAATGTGTGACGCCAGTGATTACGCTGTTGGAGCCGTTCTAGGTCAGAGAAAAGACAAAAAGTTACATGTGATTTATTATGCCAGTAGAACCCTAGACGCTGCACAGCTCAACTACGCAACAACCGAAAAAGAGCTCCTAGCTGTAGTTTTTGCAATAGACAAATTTAGATCTTATCTAGTAGGAGCCAAGATTATAGTTTACACCGACCATGCTGCCATTCGTTACTTACTAAGCAAAAAGGATGCCAAGCCTAGGTTACTTCGATGGATTCTATTACTGCAAGAGTTTGATTTGGATATCCGTGATAAGAAAGGCACTGATAATGTGGTAGCTGATCACCTATCTAGGCTAGAATACCTGAAACCTGATCCAGTTCCCATAAATGACGATTTTGCCTATGATAGACTGATAGCCCAACTAGAAACCATTGAAGATGATAACCCAGACCCTCATGAGTATTTTCAAAAATCCTTAGCCATAAGTGATGTACCTTGGTATGCAGACTTTGTTAATTACCTAGCCGCTGACATCATACCCCCTGATCTAAACTACCACCGGAAGAAGAAGTTCTATAGTGATGTGAGAAACTTCTATTGGGACGAACCGTTTCTTTTCAAGAGAGGTAAAGATGGCATTTTCCGCCGTTGTGTTCCAGAAGAAGAGGTAAATAATATAATTGAGCATTGTCACTCTGCACCCTATGGTGGACATGCAAGCACATCTAAGACCTACGCCAAGATTCTTCAAGCTGGCCTATTCTGGCCTACTATGTGGCGTGATGTCCATGCTTTCATTGTCAAGTGTGATAGATGCCAACGCACAGGAAATATTTCAAGACGTAATGAAATGCCGTTAAGAAATATCCAAGAAGTAGAACTCTTCGACGTATGGGGTATAGACTTTATGGGACCGTTCCCACCATCTTTTGGAAATCAGTACATATTAGTAGCTGTTGACTACGTGTCTAAATGGATTGAAGCTATCGCCGCACCCACAAATGACACCAGAGTAGTCATCAAATTATTCAAGAATTATATATTTCCCAGGTTTGGAACCCCCCGTTTAGTCATAAGTGATGGAGGATCACACTTCATATCGAGAATATTTGATAAACTTTTAAGCAAGTATGGAGTTAAGCATAGAGTAGCAACACCATACCACCCACAGACCAATGGACAAGTGGAAGTATCTAATAGGGAGATAAAACAAATCCTCGAGAAGACTGTCTCTATATCTAGAAAGGATTGGTCACAGAAACTTCAAGAAGCATTATGGGCCTATAGAACCGCTTTCAAAACTCCTATATGAACAACCCCTTATCAACTGGTCTATGGAAAATCATGTCACTTACCTTTTGAGTTGGAGCATAAGGCCTATTGGGCCATCAAAACTTTGAATCTGGATTACTTGACAGCTGGTGAGAAACGTATCCTTGACATCCACAAATTAGAAGAGCTCAGACAATCTGCCTACGAAAATGCCATCATATACAAAGAAAGAACAAAAGCTTGGCATGACAAAAGAAGCATAAGAAGAGACTTCAAGATAGGCGATCCTGTTCTCCTGTTCGATTCTAGGTTACGACTATTTCCAGAGGTTGAAGCCCTACGAAGGCGGTGACATTCCAACAACATACACCTGCCATACTCTGAGTGATCCACCATATCCTTCCAATGATGTTTAAATATCGGTCGTCGAGCTAATGACGTTAAACAAGCGCTGCATGGGAGGCAACCCATGGTTTTTCTTATTTTTGTACTTTTTATTTTTGTACTTTTACTTTATTTTATTATTATTATGTCAGGACTGACGATTGAATGTTTTATGTGCTTTCAGGACTTGTTTGCTAACCTTGTACAGAATGCAGAACCCTGATGACATGCACGTGGCCTTTAGAGATGATGCACAGAGAGAGCGTTACTATGTCCACATGAGACGCCCTATGGCTCCTACCAGGTACCCTGACCATGACTGCATGGATGCCTTGGGGATAGAGCCAAGCGTCAGATTTTTATGCCATCAACTCCAGTGGGACCAGTTTGACTACAGGAACAACACTTATAGGAACTTGACTCTTGAGTTCCTCAGCTCGTTTCATTATGACCCTTGGGCTGGACCCGATGGACTCGCTGTTTTCAGGTTGTTCGGGATTGACTACTCATTCTCTCACAGAGAGTTTGGTGATTTGCTAGGTTTCCAGACTACTCCTGATGCTATTCCAGATACACCGATGGGGTATTTTATGAGCAGAGAAGTGGAAAAGTTTTGGACTAAAATATCCGGCGGAGGGAGCCAAGATCCTTCTACCCAGTTTTCTCAGGTAATCCACAACCCTGCATTGAGGTACTTCCAGATGATTCTAGCACATTCTTTCCTAGGTTTTCCAGATACAGAGACACTGCTAAGTGAAGAGGAGATTTTCCTACTGTTTTGTGCGACTCAGTCTCGCCCTGTTGCTTGTGGCAACTTTCTGTTAAAGGGCTTGGCTAGTGTTGCCAGATCATCCGTAGGCATCATCCATGTCGGTGGGATTGTTACACAGATAGCTACTGCATTGGGTTTGTCTCGCAAGTTATTGCACCTCAGGACCTTCTGCTGCTACACCACCCTGGATATTGATTTTTGTCTTGATAGAGGACTGATGAGGAGGGCTTCTTTTGAGCCCAACATGTTTAGATTGCTGATCGACGGCGAAGCGATACACTACTTTACATTACCAGATCAGCTGATGACCAGTGTCCATGATCCTGAAAATTGGAGTTATGCTCTAGAGGGTTATGGAGAGACTGTCGAAGAGCCGAAATCGCCTCCCGCCGCTGAGTACACTCCTACACCTCTTACTCCCCAAATCACTGTTATGTCTAACAATATGTCTCTGCAGCCACCTGACCTACAAACACAGATTTATGAGCTCCGCAAGGAGACTGCCCTGCTCAAGCAGGAAGTGGCAGACCTAGAGTTACAGATGCAGGTTTATGATCTCACTCATGCCTCAGAGACCGATGCTCTACATCAGGCGATTGAAGAGCTTCGGAGGGAGATAGCTGAGATTCGTGGATCAAGCCAGGAAAAGACGCCTACCACATGACTCATTCTACCCTGACAGCATTACCCTAGTATTTTATTTATCGCATTTCCAGACATATTTTACTTTACTGCAGCTTTTATATTTTCATGCACTTTGAATTCCTTATATATATACATATTATGCACTAATGTTAACTTTTTTCTTTTTCTTTTGTTTCTTTAATCATTTTTATTTTTTGTCGTGCAAAGAAAAAATTATAAGACAAAAATAATTTCATTTTTGTCTTCACAAAAAAAAATATGCAAGCCTCAAGCCTTGAAAAGAAGAAGAAAACGCTATCCAGACCCCCCGAAGACCAAAGGTGCAAGGAAGGCCCAAAAGGAGGATCCAAAACCACAAGGCCCAGGAATTGGCCTTGTGGCGGGCGCCATAGGCCCTGTGGCGGGCGCCACACCGTACCATCAACATATACGGGATTCAATCCCCATTTCCACCATTTTCATCCCTTTCTTCACCAAAAACCCATTTTTCCAACCTTCCAAATCCTCCTTGAACCCCATTAAAACTCCCTCATTTCCAAAATACCCACCATCCATAAAACATATCCAACATCCATTTCCATTTTCATCCATCAAAAACCAAAAAAATCAAAACTTTATATTTCCCTCATAAACCACTTTTTCTACCATTTTCACTACCTAAGGAGCATTCAACAATGGAGTTCAACGGATTTCTTCTTCGTGATGGAAGACCGGGCGAAAGGCAACGGAAAATTATTCAGAGGCTTCAAAGTCGAGAAATTCTCTCGACTAGGTACGTCGACGATAACTGTCTGTATGCTTTGGGTATTTATCATAGTGTTTTTAATTTATTAGAATTTCTAGGCTTGCATAATATCTTCATCAATCAGGAACCTACCTATGAGCGACTGACAACTGAGTTTTTGAGTTCTTTGATATACACTGTCAGTCCTAACACTGCTAGCATTGTTGGTACTGTTATTTTTAGACTGTTCGGAATTGAGTATGAATTCAGTACCGACGATCTAGCAGGTTTGTTAGGAATCCCTCATAGGGAAGGTTCGATCTGTGAGGCACCTTTGGATGCTGAATGGTCGGCCGAGGTATTTACCTTCTGGCTAAGGCTTTCAAGTACTTCAATTAATTCTTTTGAAGGGATACTTGCGTCGACCATTCACAACCCGGCCATAAGAGTTTTTAGACTTCTTTTGGCATGTACTATTTTTGGCCGGGAAAGTCCAAACAAGGTAAATGCTCGTGAACTCCTATTTTTGCAAGGATGCCTCACTAGAACCCACATCAATCCGGTCCCGTTTATGCTTGCTCATATGACTTTATTTACTAACAAAACAGGACCGATTGTTTTTGGAGGACTTGTTACGTCTATTGCTCGGGCTCTTGGCCTGAACAATGAGATAGCTACACTTGAACCACTACCTCCTCGCACAATTAATTTAAAATTTCTGAAGGACATGAAATTGTGCCGAACGAGGAGAGAAGGTGGTTATGAGTTGATGGTTCATGGGGTAGCTATCCCATCTGTTGCTTTACCATGCAGTAGACGTACTGATGTACGTGATGAAAGGAACTGGACCTATGATCTTAATGCTCCACGTGTTTTGGGTCCACTTCCTCCTAATATTCCCGATGGGGAGGCACATGACACTGATGATGAGTATGATCGGAGAGAGCAGTCTCCCATCCCTCGCATGTCCCCCCATCGTCCTTCACAGTCACACACTGCACCATCTTCCTCTAACCCTGTTGCAGGTACTGCTCCTGGATTCGTTGTCACCGAGGAGATGTGGCGTGATATGACAGCTAGAGAAGAAAGGCGTGATGGCCTTCTCTCTACTATTTCACAACAGCTGACGGACAACATGAGCTTCATGCAACAATCGCGATTGGTTTCGGATCGTGCTTATAGCAACGTTTGCCGTACCTTGAACGATATCTCACTAGAGCAGAACCGTCAGAGAGAATTCAACAGCCGACACTACCAGCTTGTAGAGGCCACTCAGGGTTCCATCTTAGGTAACCTTCGAGAGGTCCGGAGTGCTCAGGCTGCTTTATCAGCACGACTCGACCGGAGGGACCAGCATCGTAGTAGATCCCGTCGTTCCAGACCATCACATCAGGACGGCGAAGGCACCAGTGCCCCTCCTCAGTAGTCTTTTCCAGGTTACCCCCCTTATCTTATTTCGAAACATTGGGGACAATGTTAGATTTAAGTGTGGGAGGGGATTTTATTGCTTTCCGTTATTTCCTTTTTAGTTAATTATTTCCTTTCAGTTATTTCCCTTTTCAGTAATTTAATTTTCTTAGATAATGCATGAGTCTGACGAGTCACCAGTATAGTGTATTTTTAGTTCATCTTCATTTTTTCCCATTTCCTTAGCCTTACCAAAAAAAAAAAATTTTTTAAAAGAAAACAATGTTGTTTCACATGTTTTTTGGGCTTTGAGACAGGTTTAGATTAGGATGTGGTGACTTAGGTCAACTTTTTGAAACATCAGAACCATTTTAGCACCATAAACCTCTTGAATATAGGAATCACTCCTAAACCCCACCACCTTGGCCTTTACTATCATTTTAAAAATTGTCCTAAGTAGTTTATCTTAGCAGTCAGCTCCGGCTTAAGCATGCTCTACGTAGGGGGTCGATGAATATAAGTGAATGATCCAGTGCTAATAAAAAAAAAAAAAAAAAAAAAAGAAAAAAAAAAAAAAAGAAAAAAAGGCAAACTCTGGTATAGGTGACCCTCACAAAGTCATTTAAACCGAAAAAAGAGAAAAAAAAATTTTGCCACAAAAAGAAAAAAATTGCAAGTCACCTATTGTTAGTTGGTTCAGAGGTATCTGGCACTGAACTTGGTAGGGCGGATTACGATCCGATCCCCCGCAGCTACATTTAGGCGAAATAAAAACAGGTTTACACATGCTTATGTGCCAGAAACCTTATGTTATGGATCAGAATCACTAACCGGTCACTCTACTATGAAGCATGTACGGATAACGGGCTTAATGTGATTGCGCCTGAATGAAAAGGACACAAAAAGATGAGAAGATAGGCCTAGGTATTGTGGGATGACATGGAGTGGTTAATATAGGATTGATGTTTGTGTTTGTGTTACTATGGTACCCTTGGTTCACTTAGTTAGTATCTGTCACTGCATCCTGACTTGAACTTAGAATCCCTTTAGCCCAAAGACAAGTGTTGACACCATATTTTTCTTAAGCTTTAATGTTTGCTTGAGGACAAGCAAAGGTTTAAGTGTGGGAGAATTTGATCACACTAAAATTCACCGTATTTCTGACTCCGATTTCGCATGCATTCTTAGCTTTTATTGTTGTTTTGCTTTGTTATTGCTTTGTTTTCTTATGTTTTCAGGTTTTTATAATAATCGGAGCTGGAATCGGGAAAAGGAGCGAAAAAGGAGTGAAAACGGACGAAAACCTAGAAATTCAGCATTTTACACTTACGGCACCCACCGTGGCGGGCGCCATGGGGTTAGCCATGACGTGGCCACGTCTCAAGACCACTCCTCAACCTCCAAGACCCACGATCCCCACTCCATCATCCCCTGTAGGGACCATGGCGGGCGCCATGACCTTGTGGCGGGCGCCACAAGGCAAAATTTCATAACCTCCACTTTTTAGTGGAGGGGCATCCCTGTCATTTCATGCTTTCAGTTTCTCCTATAAATAGGACCTTAGATTTTCGTTTTTCTTCATCCAGAATTAGAATTCTCTAGGCATATATCAGTTATAAAGCAGTTGCCATTCCACATCGGGGTGCCTCTGCAATCGAGTGATCGAGTCTGTAATCTGTCTGTGGTTCGAGTTTTGGAGCACTCTGGAGGAAGTTAATCCTGCCGCCATTTTAATTCAAGTTCGTACTTTACTTTTATTTATTTCTGCCTCGCTTTTATTTTGTTTATTTCCCGCACTCGCACATTTACGTTGTTTATTTCCTGCACTCGCACATTTACGTTGTTTATTTCCTGCACTCGCACATTTACGTTGTTTATTTCCTGCACTCGCACATTTACGTTGTTTATTTCCTGCACTCGCACATTTACGTTGTTTATTTCCTGCACTCGCACATTTACTTTGTTTATTTCCCGCACTCGCTTTAAATTACTTTTATGAAAAACTATAAAAAGAATATTTACTTTATCATGTCTAACTAATTCCATAAAGGTTAGAATGTAAGGATCGTAATCAAACCAGTAATCAGTATAATTGTTTGTGGAAACACCTAAGGGCTATTTTATCTTTCAATTCAAGTAATTGTTTTTAACTATTTCAAAAACAGCCAAAAGCGCTTTGTATAGTTCATTAGGAGATTTTAGATTAAAAAGAAAAGAGATTTTAAAACGATTTTCGGACGCGTTAGGAAGTTTAAACTCTGGTTCGCAAGAACCTCTTTTTGCTAAGAAGTCCAGGTTAAAATACTTTTCAACTTAGTTAAGATACTATATTTCTTAAAAATAGGTTTACTACTCTAACGCAGTACGCACCTTTTTATCCGTGACAATAGGAGGGGTTGATTAGAGAGTACAACTCGGTTCTGAATACGCGAAAGCGACAGTTCCTGTTAAATTAGTTCTTTTCAAAGAAGAAAACACTGCCCATAAGTAGTTCCACTAACAAGTACTGGATTATCATTGATTACGTGAATTACATTCGAGCCTGTCTTTATTTATTATTTAAAATTATAATTTTATTTACCATTGCACCCTTATTAAAACCCTTAAAAATAGTTGCCTTAGATACACACCATAACAACAGGTTTGATAGATTGACACTTGGTCTCTGTGGATTCGATAATCTTTTATATTACTTTGACGTGATTCGTACACTTGCGAAAAACACGCATCAATAATGTGAGCAATATAGTTAGGTTTAATCAAGTGTCTAACCGTTTAAATCATTTGTTTTCAAGATTTCTACCAAAACCATGAAAACTCTTAAACTTCCAAACTCAACTAAAAACTAAAACAAAAGTATTTAACTACGAGCCCACCTCGAGAGATGAAGATTGACGGGAAGAATGAGTTGATTCGACGGATGGATGATGTAGAAAGATGAATTTGAAGCTTTAGGGTTTCCCTCCTTCTTCTTCTCTTTTCTCTTCTTTTCTTCTTTTCCTTTTTTTCTCTCCTCTTTTCTTTCTATATAAACAATTATATAAAAAATTATATTTTACCAATGGGTCCAAAAATAGAGAGTATCCAAGAATATCTCTTAATCCTCAAATTAATAAAGCCTCGACACAATTAATATCAACTATCTAGATTAAATAATATTATTCGGTGAGTTAAATAAATTACGAGGTGTTACATAACTGACTCCCGAGCCCGGACTTGGTTGCGATTGTTAGACGATAGCGCGGATCTAGAAGGGGGTTAAATAGATCCCTTTTTTAAAAATTAGTTATGAAATATTAATTGAAAATGTATTGCGGAAGTTTCCCGGAAAATCGTCTAATTAAATTTGAAGTCACCGAAGATCGGATATATGCTTTAACCAAATGGAAATAGAATGATGACAAGAAGAATTAATACTTCACAAAAGATTCACTTGAAAATGCCACAATTGATAAACTACTCTTAACAATGATATAGAGTAAGAAAATAAGCTCAAGCAATTTAATTTTGTGTGCTTTGACTTTTTGACAAACACTTGGTGTGCAAAACACAAAGTGTAATTTTGTTGTATCAAGTAGTGCAGAATTTTACACAATGTAGTTATCACTTTTGAGTGTGACAATTTGTAAAACACCTTAAGTGCACTACTTAGATACACCCGAATTTTATAACACACAAAATCAAAAAGAGAAAAAGTAAAATGCGAGAATAGTAAAGAACACAAGGAATTTTTCTAGGCAGTTCCTTCGTCGTCCTCGCTCGAAGTACTCTGCCCCCAATTCACAATCGAATTGGGCAATTTTATTAAATTGTAATTGTTTTACAAGAAGAAAAATAGATGAACCAACAAACCAAACCGTGTTGAATATGGTTTCAAATCTTCTTCTTGTCCCTTGATTCAAAGTAGAATCAAGTCTTCCATGCGTGTCCAGAAAGCCTCCGATTAATTGCTCCCTTCTTACAAGGATTTACGATCCTCCAAACTTTGAGAACGACTGAGTTTCTTCAACAATTGTGAACCCACAAAGATCTTTGCGCTCCGTCTACCGTGATATGAAAGAACGATCCACTTGATCTTCAATCTACCTCACTCAGCTGAATCTACGAACGATAGTTGTGTGCAAAAACCCCAAATCTTCTATGATCTTGGAGGAGAAAACCCTTCATATTTTTCCAAGAAAAACCCACTCTCTCTAGACCTAATCTGAAATACTAATTCACGATTGAACGTTATCTTCGAAGCAAGCACCTTAATCAACAAAGATTATTGTGTGTGATTGTTGATGGATGCAAGAAGGAAGAAGATGAAGAGAGAAGTGTGTATATCTTTCACTTTTCTTGTTTACCTCTCAAAAGAAATAAAATCAAATATTTATATTGGTTAGATAAAAATAGAAAAGTAGAAAGCAAGAATTAATTAAAAAAATTGACAGCTACAGGAATGAGCCTGCTCAAATCAACAAATGAGCCTGCTCAAAATACTGGATGAGCCTTCTCAAAATATGCTCAGTCAGCCTGTTGAGACCCGCAAGAACCAGAGGGAAAATGTCTTCAATGAGCCGACTCAAATGGAGGGATGAGCCGACTCAAACTTCCCAATGTGCCGGCCAAAATTTGGCCTCAGACAGCCTATTGGGACCCGTGAAATCTGGAGGAAAAATCACTTCAATTGAACCAGCTCATGGCAAGCAGTGAGCCGACTCAAATCTGAATGAGCCTGCTCGTTCAGTCATCCTGTTGAGACAACACATGTATTCAAAATTTCTTCAATATAATTTTTCTTCATGAGATCATTCCTTCTTTCTTGTGTTCCCTAAAAAAATTCTTGTGTTCCTCACAACATTTCAATCATACCATGTTTTTGACATTATTCAAAACATATGCCATGTCTCACAAACTCCCCCTTTTTGATGATGGCAAAAACTTGATGAATTAGTCACCATATATTGCAAAGCTCCCCCTGAATGTATTCCACAAATACGATCTATGATATATTCTATGCTTCCAATATCATCTCCCCCTTTGACAACATCAAAAAGAGAAATAGAACTATAAGTAACCAAAAACAAATATTACGTTGAGCCTATGTTTAAGATGAGATACCAATTGCAATAAAAGCACGCCTTCACAAACACACAATATGGAATGACGTGAAAAAGTCGAAAATAAACAAAGCTAAAGAAGGAAACAATCAAATGATAGAACCATGAAAGCATACATAATCAAAGCAGAATCCACTATCCCTAACAAACTAAAAGGAAACTACATCAAAATTCACTTATATGTTCATCAAATGACATGCAACCACTTAAAAAAACGGAAGGGATAAATAAAAACACAAGCACAAGCAAACACAAATGAATATGTATTCTATATCATGGGTGAACAAGGAGTATCAAAAATCAATGAAGAGATTAGAGACAAACTAAGTTTAGAAGGATATTACCTCGAGTATATATGAAAGTGAAGTAAAATAACACTACACTAAAAGAGAAGTTAGTGACAAGATAAGTTGAGCCAAACAATAATATAAGACAATACAATGATTATCAAGATCTATCTGAGATGTCAAGAACACCAAGTTCCCTACGAATATAAAAGAAAGGATCGGTAGCAAGTGGTTTTGTAAAAATATCGGCAAGTTGATTTGAACTTTCAACATGCTCAAACACCACATCACCTTTCTCTACATGATCCCTAAGGAAGTGATGTCTTATTTCAATATGCTTAGTGCGCGAATGAAGAATAGGATTTTTGGTAAGATTGATTGCACTAGTGTTGTCACACAAAATTGAAATTTGTTTAAGAGAAATATTGAAGTCAAGTAATTGTTGTTTTAGCCATATAATTTGGGCACAAAAATTTCTGGCTGCAATATATTTTACCTCCGCAGTTGACAAAGCAACCGAAACTTGCTTTTTTCTATGCCAACTAACAAGAGAGTTTGAAAAAAAATGGCAAGTTCCACTAGTGATTTTCCTATCAACTTTACAACCGGCAAAGTCGAAATCGGAAAAACCTACCAAGGAGCAATCACTACCATTAGGATACCATAAACCAAACTTAGAAGTACCACAAAGGTACCTAAGTATGCATTTAACTGATTTTAAATGTGATTCCTTAGGGCACAATTGAAACCTAGCACACATACACACACTAAACATAATATATGGACGTGATGCGGTAAGATAAAAAAGAGATCCAATCATACCTCGATACCTTTTTATATCCACATCCTTACCATTTTCATCACGATCAAGACTAACAACAGTAGGCATTGGTGTATCAATGGGCTTAGAATTGTTCATATCAAACCTTTTGAGTAGTTCATTGCAATACTTTGTTTGACTAATGAATATCCCATCTTCAAGCTATCTAATTTGGAGTCCAAGGAAGAAGTTGAGCTCCCCCATCATACTCATCTCAAATTCACCTTGCATGGAACTTGAAAATTCTTTGACTAACTTCATATTAGTAGATCCACAAATAATATCATCTACATATACTTGAACTAATATAGAGTGATTTCCTTCTCGTTTAATAAAGAGTGTAGTGTCAACTTTTCCTCTTGAAAAACCTTGATTTATCAAAAATTTACTTAGGCGCTCATACTAAGTTCTAGGAGCTTGTTTGAGACCATACAAAGCACATTTAAGCTTATATACAAAATTTGGTTTTTCAACGTTTTCAAATCCGGGAGGTTGACACACATACACTTCTTCATTTATGTATCCGTTAAGGAATACACTCTTAACACCCATTTGATATAATTTGAAATTCTGTGAACAAGCAAATGCAAGTAGAAGACGTATAGCTTCAAGTAGGGCAACATGAAAATAATTTTCCTCATAGTATATGCCTTCCTCTTGGTTATACCCTTGAGCAACAAGACGAGCCTTGTTGCGAGTAATAATACTGTTTTCGTCCATATTATTCCTAAATACCCATTTTGTGCCAATTACTTGATGACCTCGCGGAGGTGGAACAAGGTCCCAAACCTCATTTCTTATAAACTGATTAAGTTCCTCTTGCATAGCTAAAAACCAATTTTCATCGAGTAAAGCATCTTTAGAGTTTTTAGGCTCAATTTAAGAGACGAAAGCATAATGAAAACATAAATTACTTATCCTTGATCGAGTGGTGACTCCCTTTGAGATATCTCCAAGAAAATTTGTCGATGAGGTGATCTTTAGAAGTTTTCCACTCCAAAGGTAAATCATTTTGAATTGATGCGCTATATTCATCTTTAAGATTAAATCCTATCTCCGGCTCCTTCTCAACAAAATCCGGAAAGGGTTCAACACGAGACTCATCCTGATCTTTAACAATCTCTTCAGAGGAAGTACCTGCACCAATAACAACACTACCTTTTCCGACAAATTTCGAACACGATTCATCAAATGAAACATGCACGGATTTAACAATAAGCAATCTCTTGTTGTATACTCTATATTCCTTACTTGAATTTGAGTATCCTAGAAAGATACCTTCATCCGCCTTTGAATCAAATTTACCAAGGTTTTCTTTTCCATTATTTAACACAAAGCATTCACATCCAAAGACATGAAGATGTGATACATTCGGCCACATCCAAGGTCACTTTGAATCGTTACAATGTTTGTGTTAAGTTTATTTTGAGATATATTGGCAAATGTTTCAAATGCGGAGAAAGTGTCACTTTTACTTGCTAAGAAAATTGTCCAAAATAATCTTGAATAGTCGTCTACAATAACAAAACCATAGTAATTTCCTCCTAGACTTTTGACTCTAGATGGACCAAATAGATCCATATGTAGAAGTTCAAGAGGTCTAGTTGTTGAGACTATGTTTTTGGATTTAAAATATATCTTTGTTTACTTACCCATTTGAGAAGTATCACAAGGATGATCATTAGTAAAATTTATTTTAGGCAAACCAACTACCAAATCTTTGGAAACAATTTTATTAAGCAAGTCAAAATTAATGTGTGCTAAGAGTCTATGCCAAAGCCAAGAATCATCACTCTTAGAGACTAGACACTTAGGATCATTAATGGATACCATGTTCAAATCAAGCATGAATACGTTATTTACCCTCAAGCCCTTAAACATATCATCCTTCTTATCATCATGTTTAATTATGCAACCTTCTTTTGAAAAAGATACATTATATCCCTTGTCACATAATTGACTAATGCTAATAAGGTTATGTATAAGGCCTTCAACTAAAAGGACATTAGAGATAGATGTAGAAGAGGGATTACCTACACTACCTTTGCCGAGTATAGCGCCCTTGTTATTATCACCATACGTAACAAAACCTTTCTTCTTAGCCACAAAGTCATAGAATAAGAAGATGTCACCCGTCATGTGTCTTGAGCATCCACTATCAAGAAACCATCGTTCTCTGTAGCCTCAAGACACTCCACCTACATGATTAAACAAGAGAAATAGGTACCCAATTCTCATTGGGTCCTTGTGTGTGAGTGAAACTTTGGTTGCATTTAGGCAACCATTGAAAAATTCCTTTAGGGACCAAAAACTTCCTAAATCGACATTTAGCAATAGTGTGACCCCTCTTGCAACAATAAAGACAACACAAGATTGGTTTATAGTCATGTTTGATATTTTGATATCTCACTACATAAGTATATCTTTGATATGGATTGTTCATAGATTCTCTAAAATTTGAGGGATCAATAGCAAATTTCATCTTTGGTTGTGACATCTTGTCTAATTTGGCTTGAAGAGTTTTGACTTCTTTTTGCTAAATGCAACAAGTTTCACAACTATGAAAGTTATTCCATTCTCGTTTAGCTTCTTTAATAGATTCCACCATAGAGCGCTTAAGAGCTTCCAAAGCGTTTTGATTATCAGAAACCTTTTTCTCTAAGTATTTGAAAATACGCTTATTGGACGCTACACGCTTAAAAGCTTCTTTAGCTTCTTGGTGGAGAAATTTAAAAGTACTAAGTAAATCAGAATAAGACAAATTTTCAAAGTTATCATATTTAGCATGTCTTACTTGCTTTTTTCCCTTTTTGTGTGTCGTAAGACAAAGATTCACTTTCTCTTCCTCATCACTTGAGCTTGCTTTACTAGAAGATTCACTATCACTTTCCCATGTGATATATGCCCTTTCTAGCTTTGTTGCCTTTCCTTTGATACTTGTCTTTGACTTTGTCTTTATTTAGCATTGGGCATTCCGGTTTGTAGTGCCCCAGTTTTCCACAATTGTAACATGATCTTTTACCTTTGGTACTTTTGTTTGATTCTTGCTTTGAGGGATTAGATTGCCTTCTATAGTTAATAAGGCGCTTGTCCGAATGAGATATTTCATTCTTTCTAAGATACCTATTGTATCTTCTAACAAACAACCTCATATCCTCATTGGATTCATCGTCTTCATCACTTAAATCACTCTCACTATCTTTATTGGTGGAAGATTTTGAGGAAGAAGCCTTCAAAGCAATAAACTTCTTCTTATTCTCATGATCTTTATGCTTATCGTTCTTTTCTTTCTTTTCGTTATCTTCATGCTCTTGTAAATTTAAGAGCTCTTGTTCATGCTCTTGTAGCTTTCCAATAAGTGTTGTCAAATCCAAGGTCTTTACGTCATTGGCTTCTTTGATTGTCGTAACTTTTGGCAACCATTCCCTAGTAAGACATCTTAAGATTTAGTTAGTAGCTACATCGTTAGGAGTAGTTTTACCAAGAGCGTTTAAATGATTCGTCAAGTGTGAGAACCTTTTTCCCATTTCACCAATGGTTTCCCCTTGGCTCATGTGAAATCGATCAAACTCTTGTTGTAGAGTATTAATTCGTGCAAGCTTTACATCATCGGTTCCCTCATGAATAACTTGTAATGCTTCCCACATGGCCTTAGCCGTAGTATGATGAGAAACTCGAAAATATTCATCCGCTCCCAAAGAATCTATAAGCATATTTCGAGCTTTCCAATCATAGCTATATTTCTTTTCATCATTCTCGTCCCATTATGCTTCCGATTTTTCAATTTGGACATTATCCGGACCGACCATAGTTATTTGAAAAGGGCCGTCTTGAATAACTTTCCAAATTTTTCTATCAACAGAGTTGATATGAATGCGCATACAATCCTTCCAGTGACTATAGTTTTCTCCAATAAAAATTGGAGCTCTATTGTACGCCCCCGTTGGATCGTTGTCCATTTTCCAATAAGTTGTATGTGAAGCACTAGATGAACTGGTGCTCTTGATACCACTTGTTAGACGATAGTGCGGATCTAGAAGGGGGTTGAATAGATCCCTTTTTCAAAAATTAGTTATCAAATATTAATTGAAAATGTATTGTGGAAGTTTCCCGGAAAATCGTCTAATTAAATTTGAAGTCACCGAAGATCGGATATACGCTTTAACCAAATGGAAATAGAATGATGACAAGAAGAATTAATACTTCATAAAAGATTCACTTGAAAATGCCACAATTGATAAACTAATCTTAACAATGATATAGAGTAAGAAAATAAGCACAAGCAATTTAATTTTGTGTGCTTTGACTTTTTGACAAATACTTGGTGTGCAAAACACAAAGTGTAATTTTGTTGTATCAAGTAGTGCATAATTTTACACAATGTAGTTATCACTTTTGAGTGTGACAATTTGTCAAACACCTTGAGTGCACTACTTAGATGCACCCGAATTTTATAACACACAAAATCAAAACGAGCAAAAGTAAAATGCGAGAATAGTAAAGAACACAAGGAATTTGTTTAGGTAGTTCCTTCATCGTCCTCGCTCGAAGTACTCTGCCCCCAATTCACAATCGAATTGGGAAATTTTATTAAATTGCAATTGTTTTACAAGAAGAAAAATAGATGAACCAACAAACTAAACCGTGTTGAATATGCTGTCAAATCTTCTTCTTGTCCCTTGATTCAAAGTAGAATCAAGTCTTCCACGCGTGTCGAGAAAGCCTCCAATTAATTGCTCCCTTCTTGCAAGGATTTACGATCCTCCAAACTTTGAGCACGACTGAGTTTCTTCAACACTTGTGAACCCACAAAGATCTTCGCAATCCTCCGTCTACCGTGATATGAAAGAACGATCCACTTGATCTTCAATCTACCTCACTCGGCTGAATCTACGAACGATAGTTGTGTGCAAAACCCCCAAATCTTCTATGATCTTGGAGGAGAAAAACCTTCAGATTTTTCCAAGAAAAACCCACACTCTCTAGACCCAATCTGAAACACTAATTCACGATTGAACGTTATCTTCGAAGCAAGCACCTTAATCAACAAAGATTATTGTGTGTGATTATTGGTGGATGCAAGAAGGAAGAAGATGAAGAGAGGAGTGTGTATATCTTTCACTTTTCTTGTTTACCTCTCAGAAGAAATAAAATCAGCTATTTATGTTGGTTAGATAAAAATAGAAAAGTAGAAAGCAAGAATTAATTAAAAATATTGACAGCTACAGGAACGAGCCTGCTCAAATCAACAAATGAGCCTGCTCAAAATACTGGACGAGCCTGCTTAAAATATGCTCAGTCAGCCTGTTGAGGCCCGCAAGAACCAAAGCAAAAAATGTCTTCAATGAGCCGACTCAAATGGAGGGATGAGCCGACTCAAACTTCCCAATGAGCCAGCCAAAATTTGGCCTCAGGCAGCCTGTTGGGACCCGTGAAATCTGGAGGAAAAATCACTTCAATTGAGCCTACTCATGGCAAGCAGTGAGCCGACTCAAATCCGAATGAGCCTGCTTATGGCAAGCTGTGAGTCGACTCAAATCTGAATGAGCCTTCTCGTTCAGTCAGCCTGTTGAGACAACACATGCTATTTCTTCAATATGATTTTTCTTCATGAGATCATTCCTTCTTTCTTGTGTTTCCTAAAAAATTCTTGTGTTTCCCACAACATTTCAATCATACCAAGTTTTTGACATTATTCAAAACCTATGCCATGTGTCACAGTGATGACCTTGTCTTTTCCTTTTCCCTTAGGTTTTCTTTGATTGTTCTTCTTTCCCAAGTAAAAAGCTGATCGATGGAGACTCTTCTGTTTTTTCGCTGGTTGATTTTCGCGTTGCGACAATATGCTGTTTATAATTATTGATATCTCACCCCTTCTGTTTGAATGTTACCCCTATATTGGTAACGTGCAGGTAGCTTGTACCAAGATGGTTATCTACATTAGTTTGAGTCTGTGTCGATGCTCTGATACGTAACACTCGGGGAATGGATGCTTAGTTGTTTTAGTTGTTGTTTTTAAGTTGTTTCAGTATGATTATGTTATAGCTAAGCTGTTTTAAGTTGAATACCATGTTATACCTTGTTTAGTTGAATACGTGAAAATCCGTTGCGATGTTGTAAAAGATGTTTTGGTTTAAAGAATAAATAAAGTTGTTATTTGTCTCACGATGTTTAAGTGTAATTTATCCATGTTGAATATGCAATAAATGTTAATTGTTGTTTTTAAAATTGAAAATGTTTCATCCTATTTTAAAAAGGTGAATTTTTGAAACTCTGATTTATGAATTTCCGCCGGGTAGTTTTGGGGTGTTACACTCCCAAATCAGTTTTGCAGGTTGCCTTAAAGAACAACCAATCATTTGTGTGGTATTTCAATGATAAAATATTATTCCATGTATTTTTTACGGATGGTAGAGTGGAACCTACCACTTTCCTCGAGGTATACCTTTCCATTCATTTGATCTTTTTTCACTGTAATAATATTGACACTATAAATTTTTATTCTTTAATGTGAAAGCTTTAAAAAAATTGAAATTTTAAACATTCAATAACTTCCACTTTTCATGATTAATACATGGATGTAAAAATAGAAACCTGATTGTTAATTATGTTGCAGATAAGGAGGACGATTCTTCTGCATTTAAGGTTTATGTTGAAGATATTCTGAAACCTGAGAAAGTTAATGATGCACATAGTCCGACTGGTTCATTTAACAAAATATTTTTTCATCTTTTGTTATACATGAATTTGTGAAGCAGCAAAACGATGAAGTTATTGCAGAAAATATCAATTCCTTAGAAAATGAAGGAGGCTGACACGATGATACACAACATCAAGCTACCCATTCGTCCACGACAGAAGCGGGTGAGGTGAAGGTGTAACTCAATTTTTGTGGTCTTTAGTCACTATCGCATTTTTGCTACTTTCTGATTTCTTTTTTTTTTCCTGGTGAAGCTGGTTATGGAAGGGAAATATATCTTAAACTCACCCGCTTTTCATACTGTTATTTAACAGATTCCCACATGGTTTTGGGTTTTTCTTTAGCTTATTTCACCATTGGTTTAGTGCAAAATTTGTTCTTTTTGATATTGATAGGGGTTTCTATGATACGGTTCTGGGTATGATATGAGTGTTGATTGATAGGATGATGTTGATGTTTTGTGTTTTTGTATCATTATAATTTTCTGATGTTTTTATTAGGTTTAGAAACCTAATTATTGTTTTTTGTTTGGTGTGCTTGCAAAGATCTTACGACCTTTTGCCTACATACCCCCCAAAAGAGAATTAAGGGATCAAATCCTCGTAGTTCCTCCTAAAAGGCTAGAGCTAGGAGTAAATGGGTTGATTTGTATCCTGGTTAAAGCACAGGATGTTGATGCTCAAAATGTTGTATTTGTGTCTTTATTAAAGCCCAAGGTGGAAGCCCAAAATGGTTGTTTGTAATTGGTTGGTTGATTAGTTTCTTGAATTGTATAGCTCAAGGCATAAGATGAATGGTATCTTGATTTGCATAGCTCAAGAAAGGCTAAATGTGTACCCTGAATTGCTTAGCTCGAGGAGGACTGAATGATTTGACCTGAATTGCATAGCTCAGGACAGTTGAATGGGTTATCTTGATTTTTCATAGCTCAAGAATGGATGGATGTTTAACTTAGTTAGAGTCTAAGACTATGATTGTATTGTGGGAAAGTAGCTTAGTTAAAGTCCAAGACTATGACTGTTGGGAATGAGTTAGCTTAGTTAAAGTCCAAGACTATGATTGGTGTTAACTTAGTTAAAGTCCAAGGCTATGATTGTAAATGAAATAATTAACATAGTTAAAGTTCAAGGATATGAATGTATTAATGTTGTTAGCTTAGTTAAAGTCCAAGGCTATGAATAGTGTTAGCTTAGTTAAAGTCCAAGGTTATGACTGTAATGAAAAAATTAGATTAGTTAAAGTCTAAGGCTATGACTAATTTTAAATGATTGTAAAGTGTTTTATTGTATGTGCCTTGATTGAAGCCTAAGGTTGAAGCTAAAAGGTGCTCAATAGAGATAATTTGTCATCTCTAAAGAGGGAAGATTTATTTTATATGTGTCTTGATTGAAGCCCAAGGTTGAAGCTAAAGGATGAAAACTGACTTTGAGGGAAACTTTTATCTGTGTCCTAATTTGGAAGCCCAGGTGTGAAGCTTATTTGTGAGAGACTGACTCTTGATTTCTCTGTATCTTATATGAAGCCTAAGATGGGAGGCTGAAAAGTTGTTGGAAATGTTATGAAGGTCATTAGACATTCCTTTGTCTAGGGAGGATTCAATTGTACAAAGCTCAAGAGGAGGCTAACTTGGTCATCCATCGGGAAGAGGGAGACTATTGTATTTGCTTTGATTCTAAGGTTTGTTCATATTCTTTTAGGAAGCCTGAGAGGGTCCTTGTGTTTAAGCACAAGAGAAGGCTAGGTTACATGTATGAGGTATATGGGACCTTGGATAAAGCCCAAGAGGAGGTTGGGGAAGGCTAAGTAACATCTAAGCCTGAGAGAAGGCACCTTTAGGAAGCCTAGGGTCCTTGAATGAAGCCCAAGAGGAGGTTATATTTTGCCTTAGTTTTTGTTCTAGTTATTTAGAGGTTAGGTCTGGTGACTGTAACATGATTGTTTAAATTCTAGCAGAGATGCAAGTATGAACAATAAAGATGCATACAGACAAATAAAAGTGTCAGTGAATGTGTTGAACAACTTTTAATATGTTTTGGCTATGGTTTGAGTATTCTTAAGTTGTTTTATTAAGAATGAAATTGGGTGTTACACTGGGAAGCAGAGGCCCAAAATCCCAAGGGAGAAAGATTACAGATGTGTTTTATACATTGTATTCTCTTTATCATTAAGAAGTTTATTATTATCTTTACTTTAGTATGAGGTGAAGAAAGATGATTTTGGAAAACAGTTCTATTCAAAACAAGCACAACAGTTTAAGAAAAAAGCGAGAAGTTAGAAAGAGAAAATATGGATCAAAAGCCAATAATGGGGCTTAAACATAAGGATGCATATGTAATTTGTTTTATTGATTAATTATCTAATGATTTCATACACATAGTAGGACTTGGATGCTGAAAAGCTGCCTACAGCCTAGAAGGAAGGTCACTGGAGTGAAGCTCAATCTAGTTGTTGGTGTATTAGATCTTTAGTCGTAAAGATGAAAAAAGAAAAGGATATGAGATTTGTAAACAAATGCTCATGAATCTCTATTTAGGAGATTAAAAACTGTTTAAGAAACAGTTGGGGTTCAGGACTTATACGGAAGCCTGACAGAGTTTTAAAACAGACCAGAGAATGTTTAAAACAAAAATAATGAGTCCTAAACACAAAGGATTCCTCATGACACATTTTGACAATTCATTTTAGAAAATAAATGGTTATGTGTAAAGATATTCACAGAGAAAGATTCACAAATGAAAACTTAATGTGGTGAAATAGGCGATCGCGCCGAGTTTTTGAAAATGGATCAGATGAACCCTAATGGTTCATTTTTCAGAAAGGGATGGGTCTTACACTCTAATAGAGACCCAAGAGTGTGATAAAATTCAAATTGAGGGTGTGAAAGTCAAAACCCCAATTTTGGAATATTTTGAATATTTATTTAAATAAATTTTTTAAAATATTTGATAAATTTCAAACACTAATGAAAAACAAGTTGAAACCTTGGATCAATGTTTGAAAAATTATGTTTTATCCATGAGACAACTTGAATATCATTTATGTTTGAAAATTAAAGTGAAAGAATTGAATTTAAAAATGTTTAGAAACAAATAAAATTAACTCTTTAAGAAAATAATAAATATATTAAAAAATATATTTTTTTGAGATTTTTTTATGGAATAAAACATTTTAATATTTTTGAGAATTAATGAAAAAAGAATCATTTGAAAACTCAACATAATCATAGAGAAATGAATTTTTGAATCAATTAACAAAACAATAGAAAAATCCAATATTTGAATTTCTTAAAAAGGCGCCAAGAACACCCTCAAGAATACCCACGATGGGTGTTCTTGTCCCAGATTGCAAAATCTATGCTATCTCATGGAATATGCATCCATTTGAGATGATTTAAACATAAAAATCACTCGTTTTGATCCCACGAACTCAATGGTACCAATTAACTTCATTTATTTTGTGTGTGGAGTGAGAAATCAGTGATGAACACTGAAGAATCCTAATTTGGCCTGAGCCTCATGAAATTCTACAAGATAATGATTTTGTAAAATTGATTGAGGGGAATCCCTTAGAATATGATTACACACATATGGCAAAAAGATAGTGCGAGGAAATATGCATGGATCATGAATTGGCCAAGTTTGAGGTTTACCTGAACTTGAGCTTGCAGTTGGACTTGTGATTTCAAGCTGGAGATGTTACAAAGATGTTGTGATGATCTGGACAGCTTCCCTACGCCATATGGAGTGTGTTTTGAACACTTGGACTTGATTGCAAATGGTTGGGTCAAGTTATGGCCTTCAAGTTGCAGAAACAAGGACTTTTTGTAGTTTTGAAGTGTGATTCTGGGTTGGAGGTGTTTTAGAGATGATCTAAGTGTTTGAACACCTCATATACATTATATGTGATGTGTTGGAACAATTGGTTTAAGCTTGTGCTAGCTCAAACTAAAAAACCAGAAGTGATTGCTCAAAATATTAAGTTTTGAGTCTTAAAAGAGAAAGCTTGGAGATCATAGGCATTGGTGTAATTTTTATGATGGAATGGAGTCTCTATTTATAGGCAAACATGTTGAGCAAACTTGGCCTCCAAGATTTAAACTGAAAATATCACAATGGTGAGTCATGGTTTATGAAAAATATCTCTTACATGTGAAATGATGAAATTGTGAAATAGCCCAGCTATGAAGCAGTAAAATTCACATTCCTTGGAAGTTTGATGCTTGGATTGTGTCCACCTATTGCTTATTGAACAAGAGATCCAAGAATGTGCCTTTTGGAAGCTTTGTGGCCTTTGGATCAAAAATGCAAAATGTTGAAATTCAAGAATGTCATTTTGGTGAATTCCATGGTGAAATCATGAATTTGCAGGTTTGATCAGGTTTGCAGTCATTGTTTATATGCTTAAATCCACTTGACAATGTACTTTGATTCAAAAAAACAGATTTCACAAAGTTGTGAAAAATCGGCTTTTGCAAAACAGCTTTGGATGCCCACTTTGATCCATGATTTCTTCATGTACAAACAAGATCTTTTCATGCCAATTGGTTCTTTGAATTGTTGGCAACATTTGCAAAAACATTGGTGTTTTAGGAAGGATCTGAATCAACTTGGGACTTGGTGTAAAATCCCTCCAAGTTTTGATGTTTTGCTGATTTTACACTTAGGCAAATTTTTCTAAGTGTTGAAAATCAGAATTTTTCTGGATTTTGATCCATCTTTAACTTGAAATCCATGAGGAATTGGAGTTTCTCCTAGTTGAATCATTTGTATATTGTTGCGATATCTTTCATTTAAGCTTTGGTTCACCAAAATCTGATGTTTGGATCACAAGTTATGATGCTTGGAAGTAGGTCAGTTGAACACTTTTTTTCCATAACTTGAAAATTTTCTAAGTTTCAAAGGTTGCCCCTTTTACAAGTTATCTTCAAATTTGGATTTTTTTATAGATAAAATGAATTCATATACCATATATTCTTTAAATATAGGTTATGAGGCTCTTGTCCATATGAAAATCCTGACTTTTGGTTCCCCGATTAGTCAGAAACCCTAATCTGGGCACTGTGAAACCCTAGTCTTGCAGTTTTTGATCTCTGCACCTTTTGTAATTGTAAATGGATTGTCATGGTCATGTCAACATTCTTGATGATATGTGGAGGGCTTGTCTCCTTTTCCCATGAAAAATATTCATCTAGAGGGATCAGAGGACTGAAACCCTAATTGGTGATTGTGATGGTTCGGGGCCCAGATCACTGAAACTTTTGTACAATCTTTGAAAGATTTTCTATCATTTAAGATTCCTTAATCCTTTGATTGGTGATTGAAAGGTTGAATATATTATGTATTGATGATTGGTACTTTTCCCGAATCCTCTGAGGAACTCAAGAATCCTGATTCAATGTGGGGATATTGTTCAAACCAGTCTGGCATAGACCTTTGGCCAATGGATTTCTTCTGATGATGTACATATCTTAGGGTCAAATTTTAGGGTAAGATAGAATGCTAACAAATTCATGATGCATGAATCCATCTATTTGATTTTACTAAGAATGTTTTTCACCTTCTGTTATATATGATTAATGAAGCTGGAAAATGACGCAGCTATTGCAGAAAAGATCGATTCCTTAGCAATGATGATGGAGATCAGTCCAATGAAACACAAGGTCAGGCTACTCCTCTGATGGCAGGAATGTACAAAATTTTATGCAGAATGAGTTTAAGAAAATGTATAATGATGGTTATAAGTTATAACAATAGTCCATCCATATTTGCAAGATGAAAATTTGGATGTTCTTTTGAATTACAGTGGAGACTTCATCATGTTGTGTCCGAGAAATTAGGATTGGTGCAGTGATGGTCCGGATTAATTGCATAGATAGTTATTGTGGGGTGAATGCTCTATTACGATTTTTAATTTTTGTTTGATGCAGGGTGTATAACTTGTATTATTTGGTGTCACCACAGGATGTAATGAAATTGAAATATGTTGGTATGAAGGGAATGTGTTTTATAGATGACAGTGCATGAAATTCTCGAATTTGTGGGGTAATGCTCATTATTAGGAATCCATTATTCTTTTATTGAAACTTAAACTTATTTTATTGTCTTTCTCATGTCTTTCAACCTGCATACACATATTGAATGCTTTAGCATGATAGAATTATTTGGTTTCCATTATTCAAGTTGCATTGATAAGGATTAAGGAATGTTTAACTCATTGTCTAGTTGCATCACATTGTTGATTATTGTTAGGGTGTTCTTCTTTAGGTTGAAAAAATATGGTTACTGAATAACTAATTAGTTAATTTTTTTCTTATCAAATTATATTTTTTACTTTAAATCTACTGACCAACTTTGAGTTAGGACCATTGAGTTTGAATCCAATTATGAAGACAACACAACAAGTCTTTCTATAATTTTTGTCTCATGCACAAATACTCATTTCATAAATATGAATATTATTCTTACTACTATGATCCGCCACTGCACCTATGTAGTTTCTTTTTATTTTGGTGTTGATAATGGTCACCCGAATAACGAGTCAAAGAGGGAGCTTAAGAGAAAGTGGTTAACCTTGGATGTGTAGTGTGAAGCACCGTGCAATTTAGTTATGGGTTTCTGTCGTAGTATGATATCAGGGAGTGTGTTCGACGTTGGTGTGATCTGGAATTTTATATTTACAGCAGCCGATCAAGACTGTTGTTTCAGGTTTGTTCTTATGTAGGGATATTTCTGGTCTGGTGCGGCCTATCCACACAATTTTTTCGGTCTTCTGCAAGCTAATCATTTGCCATTTCGGTCAGTTACAGCCTACCTCAGAGCTGTTTTAGTTTCAAATTTTAAACATTTATATACATGATGTTGCAAGTGGAGGTGATTGCCTCACATGGTTTTGGTAGTTATCATCAATGGCGAAAATACAATTGAGGATGGATTAGAGAAGACCTATAACAGGAAAAAGTTTCTTGATTGGATTTTACAAAAAAAAAAAACCTGATTATGCTGAAGTTGCATATTTTCATTACCGCATCGAGGGAAAATATTATAGTAATTAAATGAATAATCAGGTGATTTCTAGATTCATAGTCTACTGGTAAGCATTTAGTTTCTATCTTATTTTTTTTTTATGTTATGTAGATCTGTGTCCACCTGCCAAACAGTGACATGGTTGGACATACAGGAGACATTGAAGCAACAATTATGGCTTGTAAGGCAACCGACAAAGTTGTGAAGGTATGAATTGAACTTTAATTTTTTTAAATTAGCTGGAACATTTATGTAAATAATAAATATACCATTTGTCATGTTTTTTGCGCTCTAGCTGAAAATTTGAAACTTTTTGATGCCATTATGTAATTGCAGTTGATTCTTGACGCAATTGAGCAAGTGGATGGAATATATGTTGTCACTACTGAACATGGGAATGCAAAAGATATGGTCAAGAGGGATAAGTCAGGAAAACCTCAGCTAAAGGATGGACAAGTCCAGATTCTTACTTCTCATACTCTTGAGCCAGTAAGTTTTACATCCAAATGTATTCATTCAGTCATTGACGAGAAGTTTGCACAAATTATAATAGTGTTTGTCTACAAGAAAATCTTATACTTATATTTGTTTGTTAAGATACCAATTTCCATTGGAGATCCTGGATTGGCTCCTGGTGTCAGGTTCCGCAACGATGTTCCTACTGTTGGGTTTGCCAACATAGTTGTAATTATGATGAATCTTCATGGATTTGAGGCTCCAAGTGACTATGAGACAACTGTAACATCCCATTTTTAAATTATTTATCTTCGTGTATTTTTTGTGATTGTTGGCCTTGTTTAAGGTATGTGTGCTAAGATGTTTTGTTGTAGAGTCCTAGTGGGACGGTAGAATTAAGGTATTGTTAGTATTGGTGAGGTGTTGTAATAATAATATGGTCAAATTAAATATTATTATTCTTATTCTTATTATTATATTAATAGTATTATGATTAGTATTACTATTATTCTCTTTTAATTAAAATAAAAAGTTGAATTAAATAAAGATTATGGTGAGGGTAATAATGGAATTAAGCTTTAATCTAAAATATTAGGAGGGGTTTAGTCAAAAAAAACTTTTGGGAACAAGGGAGAGAGAGATATGAAGAGGAAGATCATCTGCTAGGGCATTCTCCAAAGAGAAAATTCGCAGGAATTTCCTCAAGGAATTGAGGTAAGGGGGAAGAAAGGGTTCATAATTGGTGATAATAACATGATAGGGTAGTGAGGGGTCCTTTCCCTCGTAGGAGTTTATGTGTATGATGTTGTTTGATAATTCTGTTACTTTGTGAAATTGTTGTTGTGAAATCGATCTGAGATAAATGATTTTTTGCCTGAATTATTGTTGTTGTTGTTTTGTATAGTCCATTGTATGTACATACCTTGTGTTGTTGCAGATGATGAGTGGTGAATCTAGATCTAGAAACTTATGAAATTGGATTAGTAATGTTAGATGAAAGAATAACAAGAAAAAAAGTGTAAAATTGATGTAGAAATCATTCTAGGACTGGTATGAAGTGTGAAAATGAGAATCATAGTGAACAAATTCAAACTGAAGAAGAAATTGTGAGAAATTGGTAACTTTTTGTCCATACGCTTAATAGGGAGGCCATACACGTATGCCAATGCGTGAATTTACGCCATTACGGATAATAAAGGGGTATTACATGTAGGGGAAGCTTTTTGGCACATTCATCTGCCCAAATTCATAGGTTACACGTAGAGAGACTGGGAAATACGCGTAAAAGGAGGTGATACGCATATTAAGTTGTGTTGAGGAGAACTTCTGGAGGAAAATGGCTCTGCCCATACGCGTAAGGGGTTGTCCATACGCATATGAGGCTGAGACCTGGTGCAATACGCATATGGTCGGCGTAAGGGCCTGGGGGCGTGGCAGCTGGGCAATACGCGTATGCCCTTGTGCATTACGCGTATGACCAGGCTTGTAGTACAATTTTGGTGTTTCGTGATGTTTGTCCCGATTTCGCGTATAATGGTGATTGTCTTGATCCGAGATATTGGAATAGACCTTAGGACTTAGTTAATCAAGGATTGGTGATGAAAATTGATTAATAACGAAACTTAGATGGATTAATTAGATGATTAATTACTTAAGTCGTGTGAGATATTATTGGTGATTTATAGACTTGTATGTTGCATATGTGATCGGATGGATCGTGCAGATGTATAACGATGTGTTTATACATGTTTTGTGTGCATAGTCATTGTCATGAATACATTGAGGTATTATTGGTGGGATGAATCATTTTCGGATGGGCGTATGTGATTCATTTGTACTCTGTTGTGGAGAGTGTTGGAGATAAATCATTGTCAGATGGGCGTATGTGATTTATCCGTATTCTTTATGAATCAAGTTCGATTGAATGAACTAAGATGAGTTGGTACCACATGCATTATGTCATTGTTGAGTCATATTGCAAATTAATTGTTGTTGAATCATGAGTCATGTTGTTAATTGTTGTTGTGTATGTTGATTATGTGAGATACTATACTTGAAATGTTTTATACACCGTTAATTATTGAATGTGTTTCTTACCTCTTTCCTGTTATTGTTGTATCCGTGCTTCCCTGGAAGTACAAATAATCTAGGTACTTGAGTGTGCATGGACTGCGTGTTGCTTGTTCGAGTCATAGGACTGCTCTGATACGTAACACGGGACTTGGGTATTTTTGACGTTTTACTCATTTTCATTATTTTGTTATGTATCGTATTTTCTTTGTTGAAACATTATAAACCAAGAGATGTTGATGAATATTGTTGATGGCAGAATGTAGGATTCGTATCCAGAACTTTTCTCATCAAGTACATTTTCGAGGACGAAAATATTTTAAGTGGGGGGATTTGTAACACCCCGTTTTTAAATTATTTTTTGTCGTATATTTTTTGTGATTGTTAGCCTTGTTTAAGGTATGTGTGCTAAGATGTTTTGGTGTAGAGTGTAACACCCCAAATTTGATTATGAGTATTTGTTGCTTATTTGAGGATATATGAATGAATTGACAATTGGTGGTTATGTGACCCGATGCATGGTGGTGAAATTATTTTATTAATAATAATAATAAGAATAATCATGTAGTACTATTCGGATTATTGGTATTATTTAAAATAATGAGTGGAAGTATGAATGTTATGTTGGTTATTTTGGAATATAAGAGTATTTTTATATAATAAGGATAAATAGTGTTTTATTATACTATTTTATTATTATTATTAAAAATATATTAAAGAAAAGGGTAAGATGGTCCGTTTGTGAAATTATGAGGGTAAGGTGGGAAAAGGCTAAACTGGGATAATATATCCAAAGAGGAGAATACGATTAGTTTCCTAACATTATCATGTTTTGGGAAAAGAGGTGCTCTGAAGGAAAAAGGGAGAGAAAGGAGAAGCTCAGAGTCAGGAGGCTATGGAGAACCCCAGAGAAGAGTGTAAAGCGGCGAAATTCTCTAAGGTATGGGGAGTTTTCATAATCTATTGTAATTATATAGGAATTGGTGTATGAGTAGATTAGATTTGTATGAGTTTTGTGAAGTTTGGAGATTTTGATTTAGGTTGAGTTCATGAGTAAAATTATGATGAATTGGAGTGATTAAAACATGTTAGGATCATATAATTTATTATGTAAATTGTTGTTTTGATGTTAGTGTGTTTGATTAATGCTTTGGAATGGGTTTGGGGTGATTTGATATGGAACCCGTAGTGGAATTTTGGGGTTTTTGAGCTTCTGCAACATGGTTAACCGGTTAACCAAATGGTTAACCGATTAACCAATGAAAAATAGTGTTTTACGTGAAATTTAGACTGGTTAACCGGTTAACGAAATGGTTAACCAGTTAACACTGAGTCAGATTTGGAAAAATGTTTTAAAACCCGTATCTTTTGAACCGTAAGTCTGTTTTGGTCCCCGTTCGACGCGTCGGAAAGCTAACGAGATGAACTTTAATTTAATGAAATAAAATGAGTGAAATGATACATTTTTAAATGATGAATATTTAGAAAACGTTGAGTTGGTCTTATGATTATAAATAGGATTTTATTGTAAGTTGACGATTGGTTGTTATTGATGAAGGAAGTTATTTGATTTGTTGTTAAAAATTGGTTTTATGATTATAAACATGATGTTATTGTGAATTAACGTTTTGTTGTTGTTGATGAGGGGAGTTGTTTGGTTGTCTCATTGAATCGAATAAGTTGTTTTGTTGTATGATTGATAAAGAAGTATTGTTGATATGTTGTCGGGATGAAAGGCATGATTTTATGATGATTATTTGTTGAACATGAAATGATTGGTTATGTCTTGATGAGTTGAGGTGTTGATATGAAATGAATGATGCGCAATTGATTTCTTGATGAATTTTACGGTGTAACGCATCATTGCATTTCATGACATTCACGATGGGGCTTCGGCCTATTTATTTGCTTCAATCTCATTGTGTGGATTAAAGTGTCTCGATGATTATGGTGTGCTCCCTTGTGGAGGGTTGATGGCCATGTATCCATCTTATGGTGTGCTCCCTTGTGGAGGGTTGATGGTCATGTATCCATCTTTTGGTGAAAATGGTACCACATGCATATGGCATATCAGGATGTTAGAATTGCATATTTTGGATGAATTTCATGACTATGTTGGTGTTGATCTATTTTATGATAGTGTTGTGGTTGTTGCTGAGTTTAATTGTTAATGATGTTATGATATGTTAATCTAATTATTTATATTTCATATTCTTATATGTTTATGATATATTATGATTACTCACCCTGCCTGCTTGGAAATGTTGCCTCTCTCGTGGGTAACTTGCAGATGTCGAAGAATAGTCCTGCAGTGCAATAGGAGTAATTAATGAGTCTCGGAGCGTGCTTTAGTGTTCCTTAGAAGTGGTTTTGGTCTATGTGTCTGCTCTGTGTCATGTAACACTGGGATGAGTTTCTTTTGTTAACTGTTTCAGTTATGTTATTATTTGGATAAATGATTTCCTATTTATATGATGCTAAATTCAGGATGGTGAAAATTAATATTATGAAGTTTTTGAATTATGAAGTAAAATTCCGCTGTAAAATGTTTATGATATTATGATGTTGATTAACCCGTGTTACGGGACATGACACTGTTGCGTTGATTTTGATGATATGTAATACCCTTTATGTTGATTACTCTGATATTATTTAAATATTATGTTTTGGGGTAGAGGGTGTTACATAGAGTCCTAGTGGGACGAGTATAATTAAGGTATTATTAGTATTTGTGAGGTGTAGTAATAATAACATGGCCCAATTAAATATTATTATTATTATTATTAGGGATAAATATACAAAAAACCCCTGTCATTAGGGCGTGATTTGATTTTCCCCCTTTAAGTTTTTTTTAATAGAGACCCCCTCATAAAATCAAAAATCAGATTTTACCGCCCCCTGTTACCCTCAATGATGACTGGGTTGCTGACTGTACTTCATTGAGGGTAATAGGGGGCAGTAAAATCTGATTTTTGATTTTATGAGGGGGTTTTTATTAAAAAAAATTATAGCTGATAAATTAACTTAAATATGTTTTTAGAATAATAAATACTATTTTCACATTTATTATAAAAATAATATTTTTTGATCAAAATTATATTTATTAGTAATAAATTAACTTAAATATGTTTTTAGAATAATTATTACAAAAGATACTTTTTTTAGTTTTGTTTCAAAAATAATTTTGTAAATACTGTGATTTAATTAAATGCATTTGATAAGAAGATTATTCCTTAAATACATAAATATTAATTCTTAAAATAATAATGGAAATTTTTTATTTTAATTTCGTAGTGTCAAATTTTGTTAAGGGAGTTAAATTCCTCATGAAAATATTTAGGTTTAATTGTAATATAGTTCATATATATTCTCCTGACACTATTATTAGAAAATATTTTCTTCTAAAACTTATTAAATAATTTATTTATTTTGTTTATCTAAAAGTTAGGTACATCAAATATTTAATTAATTTAAAAACATGATTTTCTTATAATAGAGATTAGATAGAATATATATTTATAAATAATGACAATTCTAATATTTATTTTAGTTCTATTCTTTTTATTAAATATCATGATTTGGTTGAAAACAAGTGTAATTAAGATATTAAATTTCCAAATACATATTAATTTTTTAAAAACAATAAAAACTTGCATTTTTGGCGTATTTAACGTATTTTTAAATTTAATCTATGCATTTTATCCTGATTATATATATATATATATATATATATATATATATATATATATATATATATATATATATATATATATATATATATATATATATATATATATATATATATATATATATATATATATATATATATATATATTAAACGTATTATAAATATTTGATTTGACTTTCTTAAAATAAAAAGATTTAATTTAAATTTTTTGTTTAAAAATTCAATGAAAAAGATATTAATTTTAATTTAAATGGAAATACTAAATCTTGAGATTTCATTTTTTTTAGAGAATAATATGTTTACTCCACTCAGTCACAATTATTAAAAAAAATTTTATAATATTTATTACAATTAATATATCTAATTTATATAAAAATTAAATATATAAATTATTCAATGGATTTACAAATATTTTTTTATTTATAATAATGACTAAAGAGAGTATATATTAAAAAACATTACAATGCTACTATTTAGTTAGTTTAAACACTTTTTAATAAATCTCATGAAATGATCAAATGCATTTGTTAAATATGTGAAAATAGTATTTATTATTCTAAAAACATATTTAAGTTAATTTATCAGCTTTAATTTTTTTTAATAAAAACCCCCTCATAAAATCAAAAATCAGATTTTACTGCCCCCTATTACCCTCAATGAAGTACAGTCAGCAACCCAGTCATCATTGAGGGTAACAGGGGACGGTAAAATCTGATTTTTGATTTTATGAAGGGGTTTCTATTAAAAAAAAACTTAAAGGGGGAAAACCAAATCACGCCCTAATGACAGGGGGGTTTTGTATATTTATCCCTTATTATTATTATTATTATTATATTAATAGTATTGTTATGATTAGTATTATTCTCTTTTAATTAAAATAAAGAGTTGAATTAGTAAAAGATTATGGTGAGAGTAATAGTGAAATTAAGCTTTAATCTGAAAAATTAGGAGGGGTTTAGGCATAACAACTTTTAGGAACAAGGGAGAGATCTAGGAAGAGGAAGATCATCTGCTAGGGCATTCTCCAAAGAGCAAATTCACAGGAATTTCATCAAGGAATTGAGGTAAAGGGGGGATAAAGGGTTCATAATTGGTAATAATAACATGATATGGTAGTGCGGGGTCCTTTCCCTCGTAGGAATTTCTGTGTATGATGTTGTTTAATGATTTTGTTACTTTATGAAATTGTTGTTTTGAAATCGATCTGAGATAAATGATTTCTTGCCTGAATTATTATTGTTGTTGTTCTTCGTAGTCCATTGTATGTACAAACCTTGTGTTGTTGCAGATGGTGAGTGACGAATCTAGATCTAGAAACTTATGAAACTGGATTAGTAATGTTAGATGAAAGAATAACATGAGTAAGAGTGTAAAACTAATGTAGAAATCATTCTAGGATTGATATGAAGTGTGAAAACGAGAATCATAGTGAACAGATTCAGACTGAAGAAGAAATTGTGAGAAATCGGTAACTTTCTGTCCATACGCGTAATAGGGAGGCTATACACGTATGGCAGTGCGTGGATTTACGCCATTACGCGTAATAAAGGTGTGTTACATGTATGGGAAGTTTTTTGGCACGACCATCTGCCCAAATTCGTAGGTTGACGCATATTGAGTTGTGTTAAGGAGAATTTCTAGAAGAAAATGACTCTGCCCATACGCGCAAGGGGCTGTTCATACGCATATGAGGATGAGGCCTGGTGCAATACGCGTATGGTGGGCTTAAGGGCCTGGGGCGTGGCAGCTTGACAATACGCATATGCCCTTGTGCATTACATGTATGACCAGGCTTGTAGTGCAATTTTGGTGTTTCGTGATGTTTGTCCCGATTTCGCATCTGATGGTGATTGTCTTGATCTGGGATATTGGAATAGACCTTAGGACTTAATTAATCGAGGATTGGTGATGGAAAAATGATTAATAACAAAACTTAGGTGGATTAATTAAACGATTAATTACTTAAGTTGTGTGAGGTATTATTGGTGATTTGTAGACTTGTATGTTGCATATGTGATTGGATGGATCATGCAGATGTATAACGATGTGTTTATACATGTTTTGTGTGCATAGTTATTATCATGCATACATTGAGGTATTATTAGTGGGATGAATCATTGCTGAATGAACGTATGTGATTCATCTGTACTCTGTTATGGAGAGTGTTGAAGATAAATCATTGCCAGATGGGCGTATGTGATTTATTTGAATTCCTTATGAATAAAGTTCGATTGAATGAACTAAGATGAATTGGTACCACATGCATTATGTCATTGTTGAGTTACATTGCATATTAATTGTTGTTGAATCATGAGTCATGTTGTTAGTTATTGTTCTGTATGTTGATTGTGTGAGATACTATCTTTGAAATGTTTTATTCACCGTTAAATATTGAATGTGTTTCTCACCCTTTGATGTTGTTGTTGTATTTGTGATTCCTTGAAAGTACATATAATCCAGGTACTTGAGTATGCGTGGATTGCATGTTGCTTGTTCGAGTCATAGGATTGTTCTGATATGTAACACGTGGCTTGGGGATTTTTAACGTTTTACTCATTTTCATTATTTTGTTACGTATCGTATTTTCTTTGTTGAAACATTATAAACCAAGAGATGTTGATGAATATTGTTGATGTTGACAAATTTCCATGAGTTGAATAATCATATTTTTCTACTGTTTTAAATAAGAAGTTTTGTTGTTATTATTGTTGACTTGACATTCCACTTTGATTAAAACTCTAATTTTACGCATGAATTTATTATTTTCTAAATTGGAAAAAGTGAGGTATTATAACAACCCATCTATGATAAACCAATAGATGATGAGTTACAAGATTTTAAAAAGCTGGTACTTATGACCCCAACAGACTTTTGGGAGTTACAATGCTTGATGTGGTTAGGGCCAATAGGGTTGTGGTATGTATTTTCTACTAAATTTCTTATGTAGAATGCTTGATGTGGTTAGGGCCAATAAGTTTGTCGGACACCTCAACCCTCTCAATCTCACGGTTCTGTGTATGATGTTATCTCCACATATGAATGACATTGGTTCTTCCTCTTTGACGAGTTTCCATTGCCGCGGTTTTATCAGCTGCCTTGATAATCATCAATTCAATATTTATTTTGCTTATTTCAATGGCATTTGAATCTAAGGATCATTCCTTGCTGAATTGCACCATGGAGTTTAAGGAACCTTGTCCAAGTTGATACTGGAGTGATCTGCATCATTTCTCGTAGTAGCTCATTAATTTGTCGCCTCATTTCTCGCGACTTCTTGCTGAGGGTTCTGGTGTCTATTTATTTAGTTGTATATTAGTCATTTGGTGTGTTCGATGGGTGGTGATCCCTAACAGGCTTTGATCGATGGAGTGTATTATATCTGGCGGTTTAACCGTGCAACATCATGGAATAACTGGAGGTTTTTTGCATTTTGATTTATCAGAGATTGGTAGTGGCAGTAACTTAAGTGTTATGTTTGGTGGTCATCAGGATGATCTGAAGTAGTAATAGGTGTAGTCTCCCTGCGTGAGGCGGTTTTGTTCAGGTCAGTGGTGTTATTGAGGGTGGCAGTTAGTTCTAAGTATTGGTTGATCTCATTGATAGCTTCGAATCGCGTCTGAGGCATTCTGGCAGTTTGTTTCCTTTATTTCTTTTGATTCAGCTGAGTGTTTGAGCTTTGTGTTTAATAGTTGATTTATATCGGCAATCTCAATGGTTTATTTTATTGTGGTTGTTTGATGACAGTATTTTCTGGCTTGTGTTTTGGGGCTCTGAGTTGTATGGGATTGGCCGTAGCTTTTCACTTTCACTGTCTAGGTGCTTTTAGGATGTTCCTGGTTTAGCAGAGAGTATGGGATTGGCACTGGTAGTTTTGGTTATGGATGTAGGTTAATTTCATGTTTATGTTGTAATATGCTATGTAGCAGTGACAAATTTTTTGTGTTGTAACTTCTGTAAACATTATTTGTGCCTTATTTTAAATTAATTCTTTTTGACTTTTCAAAAAAATTATGTAATACAATTGTTTGACAATTAGGAAAAGTATCTCACTATTACACAAATATTTTTTTAATTAATTTATAAATATTTAAATTTATCAATTATATTGTTTTAATAAATATTTTTTATTTACTTAAAAATTTATTTTTACGCGTCAGCGTACTAGTTACCACCAAAAGCACAATTCTATCTATTTAATTTGTTTTTCTAACATTGCCATGTTCCCTTTTTGAAGGATATAGTTATAATAATGCCATTTTTACTTATAATCCTTAAATTATATGTTCTTACACACTTTAACTTTTTAACTTTTTTTTACATTTCGACATAATAATGCTTTTTTTTTACTAATTAATTTGTTAATTTTGTTTATATACTAAAAGTTTTATAATATAATTAAACACATAAAATGTTTGTACAAAAAATTGATTAAAATTACTATTGAACTTTTAATATCGTGAACACGAAAATAAGAATTATTATGAAGCACTAACTAGGACTTGTTTTCACATTTATAGCTCAAATTCTTTGGGACTGTTTTAAAATAATTATGAATTTAATTGATACATAGACGTGTAAGCGGAAAGATTTTGCACTTTTAGTTAATCATAATGGTTAAATCTGAAGTGGAATTTGATTTTTATTTTAAGATAATAGTGATGAACTGACCGTGTTTTTTTTTAACTCTTATAATATATAATAATTAATCGCAATAATTATTAATTATTTTTAATTAATTAAAAACCATTTTTTTACCCGAATGAATTCCGCTTTAAAATATTTTTAACAATATAATAACTTCACATCTTAGATTTTAAAATTTAAGTTTTTAAAAATGGCTCATACATTTTTAACTAGCACTAAAAGTTAGTACTATGATTTTTCATTTCATTAAAAGTTCTCATTGTACTACTTATTTTGTTTTCTTATGTTTATCAAAATAAAATATAAATAGATATTTCTCGATAATTATGTAAAACTAAGACAAATATATTTCCGATAAGAGATTAATTGATATGCACTTACAGTGTAAAATATTTTACACTGTCAATTTATCACCATTACTCGTTTGTTATATTTTATAAATTTTTAAAATAAAAGTCAAATTTGTTATAATATCCGACGGTTATGATTCACTAACGGTATAAAACTTTTTTACGCTGTCAGTGAATATCAATTAAATTATTCGATAAAAAATACTTTTTATTTATTTATGTGTGTGTATTTTTAATTATCTCATAAATGTTGATTATTAATTAGTTAAATTATATATTCTTTAAGTCAAAATTAATATTGAATTAAAATTAATATTTTTAATAATATTAACATGGGTACAATTATTCTATAATAATTATAGCTATTTTGAATTTTTATGATGTTATTTTACTATAGTAATAATTCACTTAAATATACTTTAGAAGGTACAATATATACACATGCTAAATATTTTGTCACAAATCAATTAGTTGAATTTTTTTATATTTTTTAATAAAAATGAGAATATTTAAACTATACAACTCATAATTTTTATAAAATAAACTATTTATAAATTTTACATATTATTCTTTTGGAAATGAAATAACTAGGGAGCGTATAAAAATTAGTAACTCGTGACAAATATGTGTCATTAATTAATTAGTTGAAATCAATGTTATTTTGCAATATTATTGAAAATAAATGGAGAATAATAATTATTAAATAATTATGATTCATTAATTATATAGTTTTTCACACTTCAATTTTGTTATGTTTTTTTTTTTTTAATAAAAAATGAGTGTTAGAGAAATGGAAAATAATATTAAAGAAATTGTGGGATCATACAATTTATACAAAAGATAAATATCTATCACTAATTAATTAATTAACTTAATTTTGTGTTTTTTTAACATCTTCAATGAAATTTAAATAATTATAATTTGATATAATTATTATACATAGGACAAGTAGTTTGATTTCTTCTACTTATTAAGAGTGAGAAAAATAAAAAAAATATTTTTTTGATGTGATAGAGAACTCAATGTTTTGTAGTAAAGAATTGTTTGTTGAGAGATCCTTTAGATCTATTGAGTGGTTAAATATTTGTTTGTTGTTCGTTCTTGGAGGCTGAAGCCTTTGTTTATTTCACGTAGATATGAATAAAGCATACTCGTTTATGAAAACCATTTTTGAAGGGCGAAAAAAAAGTTTGATTGGTTTGAGTATGTTTTAGGGTTTGGAAGACGAATATTCATGACTTGCAAGCAATTACTACTTGGGTTTAATATTAGGATTATGAGTAGATCTTTCACCCAGATTGTTTTTTTCTTTCCAATTTAGTGCAAAAAGGTTTGAATTACTTCCAAGTGTTTTGAATGAAAGACAAACACTTGAATTTGCAAGCGATTACCACTTGGGCTTAGTGTTCGGGACTATGACTGGACCTTTCACCCAGGTAGTCTTTCTCTTTCCATTTATTATTTGAAATGGTGAAACTATGCATTAGTCGTTTTGAATTTGATTACGAAAAGAACTTGACGTTGAATCAAGTGTTTGATTTTGCATTGTTGATCGCGATTTTCTGAGTCTAACGGTTATTAACTGCAAGTGCACAGTCTATCGCGTAGTAATAAAAGATATCGATCCCACATAGACTCAATAATCAACCTAGCGTTATCGGGTGTTACTAAGTTTAGCTAAGGCGAGTGATATTTTAGTTTTAAGGGGCGAGAAAATAATAATTTTAGATTAAGTTAAATTAATGATTAGGACATTGGTACGTAATTGGTTCGTCTTCGCGAATTCAATAAAGGGTCGGCTTATTAAGGTTTGTTAAGTTATTTTTCTGTAGAAACTGTCGGTTTAAAATTAGTTAACTCACACTCTCGTGGTCTTGCCTATTACTATACTCTTAAGTTCAATTGAGCGCTCTCGCTGTGTCAATTCAAGTTAGAAATACTTTTTGGAAACCTATAGGTCCTAATTGGTTTTAAAGTGCTTCCGTTGTATTTTAAACAATGCTCAATTTCAGCTATCTGGTTATGATTTCACACTCATGTGGTCTTAATCCTAACCTTTTATACTTTCTTACTCTCGTAACAAAAGTTGTTTATATTAAGAAATCGAAACCAAAAGAGTAACTTAATTTAAAGTCTTAGCCTAGTTCTATTGAATTCGTTCCAATTAGACCATCACATACCGATTAACGGTTTAGCCAGATATATTAAATAAATACGAAGAAAGGTAGAAGAAGAATTGCATAAAAATAAATGGCATAGTGATTAAATGGTAAAGCATTAAAATATAAAAACCTGGCTGCAATATTCTTGATCAACTGATCTTGCAAAAACTTAAACTAAAACGAATATGCAGTGGCTAGAAAGAATTAAATGGTGATAGCTTCCTATTGATGGAGGCTATCACTTTGGTTTGGTAATGGAAAAGTAAAAATAATACTTAAAATAAAATAAGCTCTGAACTTCGAACGGGAATTTGGCAACAATTTAGTGTAAAAACGAAGCTCTATTTGCAATTGGTGGAAACTGTTATTTATAGCTTCTACAGCTTGATATTGTTGAGAATGATACAGAGTGAAATTTCCTGGGCCTTGACTTTACGAATTTGACTGAGGTTGAGTAGGGTTGAGGAAATTTCTCTGGTGAATGAGAAGAACGCGCAACGACTATCTTTGGTTTTGATTGAACTGATGTGTAATTAAGTTTCTGGAATAAAGCTTGTGACGGTCATCTTGTATGTGGGACGCTTGTCTGGGATGTGGGACGGTCGTCCTATAGTAAAAAAACCATAAACATCATTTCTTCTGCACTTTTGCCTCATTTCTTGTGCAACAAGTCTTGTTTCTGTCTCATTTTCATTATTTGCTTCCACAAGTCAAGTGCAACTGAATACCTGCAAAATAAACACAATTCTCGCGTAATATCATTCAAAATAAATAAATTAATAACTTAAATGATCAGAAACTATACTAAATAATTGATACAAAATCATGTTATCAAACTCCCCCAGACTTGAATATTTGCTTGTCCTCAAGCAAACAATCAGATAGGTTTTTAAAAATATCCTTTATATGCATACACGAAGCACATTACCTATTCATACGTGGTTGTTCGGCTTTATGTTAAATGAACTAATAGTAACTCAAACATCAAAGATACACTAGTGACACTAAAATGTATAATGTTCTTAAACCCCTATACAAACTGATAACGAGAAATCGTATCATTTTATTACTATGTTTCAAATCCGATTTATCGCACATTTATCATATTAACACCCGATTCTTCGAGTTTTCTATGTCATATTGCAGGTATAACATTTCTAGAGCTAAATCATGAGCCAAAGATGAAATGAACAAAAACAAGCATGAAAAGAAGAAGAAGAAAGGAATTATGTAATTCTGCATAATTTGTAACAGTCACGGTCGTTACCACATCATCACGACCGTGACGCCCAACGTGGAACGCTCACGATCGTCACTCAAGTGTCACGAACGTGACACGCTTTAAATGCAAAAAGTGAACGTGACACCTTTGTCACGAACGTGACAAAGGAAAATAGATTTTATTTAATTGAATTGGTCATGAAGAATTCCTGAGGACGTGCAGCGTGAGTCAAAAAGCGCCTATTATTTCTCAAACTCAGTATGCATTTTCTCCTGGATTCTCTCTTCAACGGAACGATACCCACGCTATGGATTTCAACTGCCCAAGCCCAATATTATTTTCTATAAATAGCTTAGTTACGAATTAGAAAACACAGAGATTTTTTTTAGGATTTTCGCGGAAGCTCTGCCGTATTTTTGTTGCACCCTTATTTTATTTTTCCAGCAATTGTTCTTGTTTAATTTCTGCTTCTATATCCAAACCAAATTAAATAACAATTTCCAACATTAGGAAATTGTTATTATTAATTTCTTTTCAAGCCTTCAGAATTCGTTTAGTTTTATTTTCGATTCCGGTTCCGCACTCCGAGCTTACCAGACTGTGGAAGAAGGAGTTTTACGATTTTCATTCAGGTTTTTATAATTTCGCATTTATATTAAGTTATTTATTTATGTTAAGATATTATTTCTATTATTTTATAATGCATGTTTTAATTTATAATTATCTATTTCTGCATTTGTCTGGTACAACAAAGATGAGTAGTTAAACCAATTAGGCGGTATGTAATTAAAATAAACCAACCCGATAAAATCAAATCTAAGCTAAAACAATTAAGAACTTAAATTCTGGCTGTGACTTTTTATTATAAAAATTAATCTTTTTGTTACGAGAGTAAGAAAAGTGTAATAGGTTAGGTCGAGACCACGAGAGTGTGAGATTTTAATCGGATAGCTAAAGTTAGGCATTTGATTTAAATACAACGAGAGCGCTTTAAAATGAATTAGACTTATTAAGTTTTCAAAAATTATCTTCTAAACACTTATGGGCTAGCGAGAGCAGGCATAGGGCTTTAGGAGTAAGATCTGAGATAAAACCACGAGAGTGTGAGTCAAGGGTATTTAAACTGATAATCTCTACAGAATAAATTAAGTGAACCATCCTTATAAGCTTAGGTTAGATTGACCCGCATAGGTTAACATAATTACGTACCGACCGCCTTCTCATTATTTTATTAAACTAAATTTAATTCCCGTTTTTAATCCTTAAAAAACCAAAATCGTGACAAACATACACCTTAGCTAAACTAGTAGACCCTCTAGCACTAAGTGATTATAAAGTCCATGTGGGATCGACAATCTTTTATATTACTTCGATAGGTTGTGCGCTTGCAGTTCAGATACCGCTAGACACATATCGCGTCTTCGCGCCCATCAAGTTTTTGGCGCCGTTGCCGGGGACCTTAATTTAGTTACTAGTGCACTATTAGAGTAGCATTGTCTAGACTAAGGTAACAACTTATTCTTTTCCTAATCTAATTTCCCGAGTGTATGCCAAGTACTCGCTCTCAAGGCGAAGACTTGCAACCTCCAGTTCCAGAATTAGAACGCTTCTTACACGTAAGAAGACGAATATTCGATTACGAACGAAATTACAACATCCAGATCTTCAAATTGATCCACCTAAACCGGTCGGAACATCAAAGGACGCAGAGATGGCTGAAGAACCGAATCATCCACTCAAATATTACGCTAGTCCTTCGCAAGCTGAGCCGCATTCCAGCATTGCTGCACCGGCTATCAACCGAAACGATTTCGAATTGAAACCTTCGCTGATATCAGCCGTGCAACAAAATCAATTCGCCGGAAATCCTACCGAGGATCCGAACCTTCATCTTTCGATATTTGTGCAGTACGCAGATACTGTAAAAGCTAATGGAGTTACCCAAGAAGCTATTAGATTACGTCTTTTTCCTTTTTCACTTCGAGACAGAGCGAGAGCCTGACTTCAATCTCTACCCTCGAACTCAGTAACTACGTGGGAGGAACTAAAGAGAGTATTCTTGACAAGATATTTCCCACCTAGCAAGAAAACTATGCTAAGAGCTCAAATCAACGGATTTAAGCAAAAGGAAAACGAGTCACTTTTCGAAGCTTGGGAACGCTACAAAGATATGCTGAGACTTTGTCCACATCACGGATTAGTAGAATGGATGGTCATCCATACCTTCTACAATGGACTCTTGTACAATACAAGAATGACAATTGACGCTGCCGCAGGCGGCGCACTAATGGACAAAGAATATAATGATGCTTATGCACTTATCGAGAGTATGGCCCAGAACCATTACCAATGGGGAAGCGAGAGAGTCGCAACTGAGAAACCAACAAAAGGAGGTATGTACGAAGTGAGTAGTATGGACCAAGTCAATGAAAAGTTTGACCAACTTAACCAAAAGATCGACAACTTGGCCATAACACCAACAGCCACCGTGGCTGCGGTAACACCTAACTGTGAGTTATGTGGAGTTCCAGGACATGCTGTCCCTGATTGTCAACTATTAGCAGGAATTCCCACAGATCAAGTGAATTATGCTCAAGGAAACCCGTACTCAAACACATACAACCCAGGTTGGAAAAACCATCCGAACTTCTCCTATAAGAACAACAATGCTTTATACGCACCAGGTCAAGCACCAGCTACACCACCAGGATATCAAAAGATTGCTCATAATGTTCCTAGAAAATAAAACCTTGAGTTGATGATGGAGAACTTCATAGCTACCCAATCTCAAACGAACAAGGATTTCTTAAACCAAAACATACACACTAGTGAGCAGATTAAGCAATTAGTGAGCAAGGTAGATGCGTTAGCTACACATAACAAAATGCTAGAAACTCAGATTTCACAAGTAGCTCAACAACAAGCACCTAGCGCTGCACCAACTGGAGTATTTCCTGGACAACCTCAACCTAATCCAAAAGGACAGGCCAATGTTGTGATATTAAGAAGTGGCAAGGAACTTGACGGACCAACCGATCCAAGACTTGACAATCCATCCATGTACCAAAAACCAGATAAGCCGACTGAAAAGGTGAATGAACCAGAAGAAAAGGAAGATAATAATCAAGAGGCAGTGGAGAAAGAAAAGCCTTATGTGCCTCCACCACCTTATAAACCACCAATTCCGTACCCTCAGAGATTAACCAATTCTAAGACGATGGGCCAGTTTAAGAAATTTGTTGAACTTCTGAAACAGTTGAATATTACTATTCCGTTTACAGAAGCTATCACTCAAATGCCCTCGTATGCTAAGTTTTTAAAGGAAATCTTATCCAATAAGAAAAAGATAGAGGATAACGGAACCGTTACACTTACTGCTGAGTGTAGCGCAATAATTCAAAACAATATGCCTCCTAAGCTAAAAGATCCAGGAAGTTTCTCTATACCCTGTGTAATAGGAAAATTCGTCATTGACAAAGCTCTATGCGATTTAGGAGCCAGTATCAGTGTTATGCCCTTAACAATTTGCAAAAGGCTATACATGGGAGACCTAAAACCAACTAAAATGTCTGTTCAACTAGCCGATCACTCTATTAAATATCCTGTAGGCATACTAGAAAACGTCCCAGTACGTATAGGACAATTCTATATTCCTACTGATTTTATAATCATGGACATCTCTGAAGACTCCACTACACCTATCATACTAGGAAGACCATTCTTAGCTACCGCCGGAGCTATTATAGACGTAAAGAAAGGAAAGCTAACCTTTGAAGTAGGTGAAGAGAAAGTTGAATTTATTTTAACACAATTCTTACAATCACCAGCTATAGAGGATACATGCTATTTATTGGATGTAATTGACGAATGTGTAAGAGAAATGGAAATGAAAGAAACTACCTATTCTGAAATTATGAAAATTCAAATCCCCCCGATTTTCGAAGATGACAATTGGTGTGAACCATATCAGGATGATAGTCTAAGCGAAAGTTTAACACTTACACCGGATCCCATGCCAAGTAAGAATAAACCTACATTAGAGTTAAAAACTTTACCTAAGAACCTAAGATACGAATTCCTAGACACTGAATGTACAAGACCAGTTATAATCAATTCTAGTTTAGGAACAATTGAAACAAAGAAAATTTTAGATGTCTTAAAGAAATATCCAACTGCATTAGGATATAACATATCTGATCTCAAAGGAATATGCCCTTCAATCTGTATGCATCGTATTCTGCTAGAAGAAGATTGCAAAACCTCCAGAGAATCTCAAAGAAGAATTAACCCAATCCTTAGCACTGTAGTAAAGGAAGAAGTTAAGAAACTACTAGACGCTGGAATAATATATCCAATCTCTGATAGTAAATGGGTTAGTCCAGTACATGTAGTACCAAAGAAAGGAGGTATCACTGTTGTGAAAAACACTAAAGACGAATCGATATCACAAAGAGTAGTGACAGGACATAGAGTGTGCATCGATTATCGTAAACTAAACAAAGCCACTCGAAAAGATCATTTCCCACTACCTTTTATAGATCAAATGTTAGAACGATTAGCCAAGCACTCATATTTCTGTTATCTTGATGGTTACTCAGGATTTTTCCAAATCCCTATCCACACGGATGATCAAGAAAAGACTACATTCACATGCTCTTATGGAACGTTCGCTTATAGACGAATGCCCTTTGGATTATGCAACGCCCCTGTAACCTTTCAAAGATGTATGATGTCAATCTTCACAGATTTCATAGACAATATCATGGAAGTGTTCATGGACGACTTCTCTGTATGCGGGCAAAGTTTTGAAGGATGTCTATCAAATTTAGAAATGGTATTAGAAAGATGTGTAAAAGTAAACCTCGTGCTTAACTGGGAGAAATGTCATTTTATGGTCAGAGAAGGAATCGTACTAGGACATGTTATATCTGATAAGGGAATTGAAGTGGATAAAGCTAAGATAGAAGTCATAAAAGATCTTCAACCCCCTAAGACCGTTCGAGAAATACGAAGCTTTTTAGGACACGCCAGTTTCTACCGACGATTCATCAAAGATTTCTCGAAAATCACTAAACCTCTTACCGGTTTATTAATGAAAGACACTGAGTTCATATTCAATAAAGATTGTCTTAAAGAATTCGAAACTCTAAAAACAGCCCTCATCACCGCACCAATCATGCAACCCCCTGACTAGAGATTACCTTTCGAAATCATGTGCGATGCGAGTGACTATGTTGTAGGCACAGTTCTAGGACAAAGGAAGGACAAGAAACTTCACGCAATTTACTATGCCAGTAGAACCTTAGATTCTCCTCAGATGAACTACGCCACTACTGAAAAATAATTGTTAGCAGTTGTCTTTGCGCTTGACAAATTCCGTTCCTACCTAGTGGGAGCAAAAATAATCGTCTACACAGACCACACTCCTATCAGATATCTATTAACCAAGAAAGATGCTAAACCAAGACTCTTGAGATGGATTTTACTCTTACAAGAGTTTGATCTCGAAATAAAAGATAAGAAACGTACTGAAAACGTCGTAGCAGACCATTTATCTAGAATAGAAGGTATTAAACCCGAACAAGTGCCGATCAACGACGATTTTCCGTATGAACAGCTGATAGCAAAAATAGGAAGCGACCCAGTTCAGTTAGACATAGATGAACCAGAACCCGTGGAAACAATCCAAACAACCGTAGGACTGCCATGGTACGCTGACATTGTCAACTACTTAGCTGTAGGAGCACTTCCACCTGACTTAACCTATCAGCAGAAAAAGAAATTCTTTCACAATCTCAAGCATTACTATTGGGACGAACCATTATTATTTAAAAGAAGACCCGATGGAATCTTTCGTCGATGTATTCCCGAAGAAGAAATAGAAGATGTCATTGCTCATTGCCATTCATCTCCTTATGGTGGACATGCAAGCACTTCCAAGACTTGTGCAAAAATCTTACAAGCCGGCCTATTCTGGCCTAATTTATGGAAAGATGTCCACATCGCTGTTATAAATTGCGATTGGTGTCAATGCACCGGTAATATTTCAAGAAGAGATGAAATGCCTCAAAGAGGAATATTGGAAATAGAAGTCTTTGACGTATGGGGAATAGATTTCATGGGACCATTCCTATCATCTTTCGGTAATAAGTACATACTCGTAGCTGTCGATTATGTTTCAAAATGGATTGAGGCTATAGCTTCTCCTAAAAATGACACACGAGTAGTAATTAAGCTTTTCAAGAATATAATCTTTCCAAGATTTGGTGTGCCTAGACTCGTCATAAGTGACGGTGGCTCGCACTTCATTTCGAAAATATTTGACACATTACTATCTAAGTATGGAGTCAGACATCGTGTAGCAACACCATATCATCCACAAACAAGTGGACAGGTCGAAGTCTCAAACAGAGAAATTAAACAAATCCTAGAAAAGACTGTTGCCATATCTAGGAAAGATTGGTCATCTAAACTTAATGAAGCTTTATGGGCTTATAGGACAACCTACAAGACACCCATAGGAACTACACCTTTCAAATTAGTGTATGGAAAGTCTTGTCATCTCCCAGTAGAACTAGAACACAAAGCATATTGGGCGATTAAAACACTCAATATAAACTACAATGCTGCTGGAGAAAAGCGAATCCTCGATGTTGCACCCCAAAATTTGACCTCCATAAGATAAGTCATTGTGTGCTAATAGGTTCACAAGGTTCACAATGTTCACAAGACATCTCATGAGGTTCACAAAGTTCACAATTAGTCAGAAAGTTTGACAATTCCCTCAGACAATAAATCCTCCTAAGCAGTGCATCCAAAACTAGGGTTTTGACTTTAATCAGGCTAAATGAACTTCCAAGACTTCAAGTGAGCTTCATAACATCTTATATGTGTTCAAGAATCCCCATGACAAGTTTCAAGACTTTTCTCAAAGGTTTGCTCAGTCAAATGATCAGATAGGTCAAAATCAGTCAAAGTAGTTAAAAAGTCAAACTGAGGTCAACTATGGTCAAACCAAAGTCAAACTTCATGATTTTTTGCCAACATCAAGTATATGAAGTAAAATTCATCATTTGATCAAGGGTTGATCATGGTTCATCAAGGAGATTTCAGATCATCAAGAATCATGAGTTTCTAAATTAGGGTTTTCACAAGAAAAGTCAACTGAACTTTGACCAGCCATAACTTTCACATGCTTCATCAAAAAATTTCCATCCAAAGCTCATTTTGAAGGGAATTGAATTCTCCACAACTTTGGGTCTTGTCACACCCCAAATTTTACCCCTAACTGCTCGCATAATACATTCATTGCATTTAGAAGAGAAATTACGAGATTTAATTTTCTGTTGCTTTCAACTCATTTTCAAGCTATTTATTAATTTAATTTTAATTTCTTTTCACTTCCAAGCTTCCATCTTAAATTTAATTTCTATTTCTCATTTCTAACTTTTTAATTCATTTTCGTGTTTTTAATTTTAATTTTAATTTCTATTTCTATTTTATTTTTTATTTTTTAAGTTCCTTTTAAAAAAATTTATTATTTCAAATTCTATTTCAAAATTTTAATTCATTCCTAAATTTTTAAAAACTTAATTTTTATTTCCATTTATTTTCAAAGTTTTGTTAAAAAAAATGTAATTTTATTTCCAATTTTCAAAGTTTTTCTAAATGTAATTTTATTTCTATTTTCAATTTTCAAAGTTTTATTTCTTAATGTAATTTTATTTTTTTAACTTTTATTTTTAATTCACTTTTTTTAGTTTCCATTTCTAATTTAATTGTAATCTCCAATTTTTATTTTTTTTTAATCCATTTTCAAGTTTCTATTTCTAATTTAATTTCAATTTCTAATTTTATTTTTAGTTTACTTTTTTTTAAGATTCCATTTCTAACTTAATTCTAATTTCCAATTTTTTATTTTAATTCATTTTAAATTTTAATTCCAAGATCTTTTTTTTCATTTTCATTTTATTCCAATTTCTATTTCAAATTTCTATCCGCAAGCTTCAAGTTCCAATTTAATTCCAATTCCATTTTTAATTTTCAGTATTTTAAACTCATGTTCCAATCCATGTTTATTTCAAAACATATCCATTTTATCATAATAGATATATTTTCATCACTTATACATAATGCATATCATATTAAGCATTTAGCATATTCATTTGTCACATTCTATTTCATTAGGTACATACTCATGACAAGGTTAAATAAACAATTCTTTTGTTCAATATCACAAAGTTTCAAAGATAGTACAATAAAAATAAAACAATGCAGGACCACTTCTTTATTTACTACAGACTTTGTTTTTCACAAAAATAATATTTTGCTCCTGCTGCATGGTACCACCATTTCCCTTAACGGACAAATAAAAAACAGGCCTTTGCTCCACCTCCCCACTACTGCTGCAACATTCAGACTTTGTCCCATAATCCTCCAACCCTTCACCTACAAGTTATCCAGTACACATTTTCAAATTCACATAAAAAAAACCCTAAGGAAGTCATACAGATAGCACTGTTACATTAGAGAAAAGAAGAAGAAAAAAGATTGAACCAAAACAGCCACTATATAAAACCAACTCCATATACAAAAAACCATCAGCCACAAACTTCATTCATAAAAAATAACACAGCCACATAGAGCTTCAATACACATACCAAAACTCAGAAGAACATCAGCTAGCATACATTCAAAAAGAAACCTGTAAAGCATAACCCAGAAAAAACAAGAGACCTAGCCACCAAGAACATAAATAACAGACCAACAATAAACCACAGAATCGAAGATTTTGTTTCACTCGGATTCGCAGAAGTTCAGAAGAGAAAGAGAAGAATTTAAAGGTTCAAAGCATAAGGAAAGGAGAACTCACCCGAATCATATTGGAGCTTCATCGCAGGCTATTCTCGGGGACGTCCAAATTCGTACCAAAGCTTTCACCGTGCAAAGGTTCTTCTGGATTTGTCTTCGATCGGTAATCGTTAGTTCTTCCCTCATTTATTTTCCTCCCTCATTTATTTTGCCTATTTGGTGTGCTTCTGTTTGCTTTAACTTTGAGACCAGGGTTTTGGTTTGGGTGGATTTGAGTCATCACAAAAAAACAAAACCATGCTGCAAACCCTCACAACAGCAGCCAACCATCCTAAACCTCTTCACCCTCTCTCCTCGCACTAACCTCTACACCCTTCACTTTCAACCTGCAAGACAAAACCAAAAAAACCATTATCAATAACAAGCCAATAAACCTGCAAAACGCCGCAAACCGAAGCAATCACTTACCCTGCATTAGCCTCAAGCTTTTCTCCACTAAACCGAATCCTTGTTCTTCAAACAACAAAGGCAACTCCCCTTCTTCTTTCCTCTCCTCTGTCGCCCTCACGAAATAACATAAACCGCATAAACTTTCTTTTATTCTTCTGCAAACAGCATCCATCCTTACACCAACAACCACAACTAAACTCACCTCAACCGAATCACACTCACCATCTTAAACCCTCAACTCACTCGGACCATCTACATAATCTTCTTCTCACAACAACTCAGCATACATCTTCAACCTTTCATCATCTCAGACCACCTCTTTTTACCTCCCTTCATCCATCCACAACCGTTCTTCACACAAAGAACACATCAACCGACATTCACCTTCACACACCTTCATCATTTCTGTGTAAACTAAACCAACACCTTTGGTCTTCTTCAACCTACATCGCACAAACTACCAACCTCCCTTCATCGTTTCAACAACCAACCAACTAACCAACCTTTCCCCACTCTATCACCGAACCGCCTCAAACCATTGACCTTCACCTGCAAAACAAAGCCAACACAGACCTTCATTCATCACGAAATCACTCTCCATCTTCAAACCGTCACCTTCACGAAAACACCACCCTTAACGCCTCAACCTCCATTCCGATACACATTAACAATAACCTGAAAACAGCAACAACAGAACAGAATCAGAACATAAATAGAGTAGAAGAGATAAAGTCTGAATCACAACAACTTTTCAACCAAAAAACACCATCACCGCCATCGCGCCTTTAACTGTGTAAACCACCGCGTGAAGGTCGCGAACCCAAACCCACCGCCGAAACCATAAAACACAAGCCCTCCGCAAAACCCTTTCCGTTTCTTCGTCCCTGTCTTCAAACCCACACAAAACACAAAACCTCAAATCTCGCCGCAATCTTCGCCGACGAACACCACCAATCACTTCACCCTCGCCGCAAAAAAAACCAACCCGTGAGTAACCCGCCGCGCGAACCCTTCATCTTCACCGTGAAGCGCAGAACCGAACGAAAAACTGAAATGAAAGATCTTTTGTCGAGCGCGATTGAGAGTGAGGGCGAGTGATCGTGAGAGTGAGTAAGGTCGTTGAGGGTGGGAACGAGAGAGATGAAGGAGAGAAGGGGATGCGAGCAGCTTTTCTACAGGAGCGTGTTCGTTGCTTTTTTTGTTCTTCTTCGTTCTTTTTCTGGAAAAATAATTGGGGGGGGGGGGGAGGCTGCGTTTCTGAACCCTAAATCCTGCTAGAGTAACCGAACCGGGTCCGGGTCAAACCCAACCCGGATGGTTTCGCCTCCATGGGCCAACTGGGCCACCTTTTCTCAATGCACCCTCTGTTTATTAAAAATCAGCCCATTAACTTTTTCTATTTTTCATAAAAAGTCTAAAAATTATTTTTATAATTCAATTAAATCTTTATATTTAATATTAACTAATCTACTTATTAGGTTAAATTTTTATTAAATATTTAGTTAAATTATTTTTCTTTCATTATGTTCTCATTTAAATGTATATAAATAAATAAATAAATATTTTAATTTTAATATTTTCTTTTCTATTATTATTATTATATTTAGTTAAGAAATCTATATACATATAAAATAAATTAAAAAAAAAACTTTTTAATTCCAAAATTTTCTTTTCTATTTTATTTTTATTATTATATTTAGTTAGAAATCTATATGCATATAAAATAAATAAAAAACATTTTAATTTTCAAATTTTCTTTTCTATTTTATTTTTATTATTATATTTAGTTAGATATTGATATATACATAAAAAATAATACAACAAAAAATTATTTCGAATTCAATTTCTTCTTTTCTATCTTATTTTTAATACATATTTAATTAATCATTTATTTATTTTTATATAAAAATCCAAAAAATATTTGTATGGTTCTTCTTCGTTTAAGATAGAGATTGTTTAGCATAGTTTTAGATCCTATTAGTGTGAGAGGTTTTAGATTTAGGTTTATCTCTTAGTGTGAGTTTTAAATTTAATCTTCCGATGTCTTGGTTGTATGCACGCTATGTTTGTATTTATTTTATTTCGCATCATGACCATATATTTGTTAAGATAAAATTGAAAGCGCACACTTTTGAAACTTTAATTTTCAAGATAATAATCCTTGGTCCAACGCCAAGTTGAGTTTACATACACCTCACTCACACACGTAAGTCGGTCGTTTTACAATCACCATCTGCACATTCCTTACACTTCACAGCTTTTCAACTTAAGCAAATTGACGCACCACGTTTGTCTTCCACCCCCGCATTCTCGATCCATATATCGAGCCATAGCCCGGTTACTAAGCTTTTTACCTTGCATTTCCATTTACTTTATTCAGTCCATTTTTGCAAGTAGCAACCTTTGCCTAGTCTTAGGAGCTTGCACACCCTTTTTTTCTTTATGCTTTTATCATTTCAATCCAAAAGGGAAAGAACTCCTGCAGTTGACTCAATGTCATAGGAAGTTTAGCCACCCCTAGTTACCATTTTGACCTTAGCAATTAGGTCCCTTTTGTTTTCTTTGACCTTAGCAATTAGGTCCCTCATCCTTAGGTCCTTAGCCATTAGGTCCTTAGTGTTTTATTTTACAACTTTTTTGTGACTTTGTTAAGTCACGTGAGTGTTTGCCATAACACTTACCTTCCCCCGCGAACCTTGAGCGTAACCAAGTGTTCGTTAATCCTTAGGAGAACTACGAGTGCTCTGATTCTATACCCGATACGTAGGCATCGATGCGATGTTGTGCGAGCACCATTAGAAATAAAACCTTAGGTTCCCATAATTTTAGCAAGCAATAAATAACAATAACACAAATATTAACAAGAGGTTCCCGTAGGATACTGCAGATGCTTAGGATGCTAACACCTTCCCTAAGTATAATCAACCCCCGAACCTAGTTTCTCCTTATTTAGGGTTTTTACGATCTTTTTCCCTTTTCCTTTTGGATTAAATTAAAGTCGGTGGTGAACATTTAATAATTGTGATTCAAGCTCACTTAATAGCTTGGTATCCGATTCTCACTGCAACAGAAATGGCGACTTCACTGGGGACACTATTTTTGAGGGTTAAGCCCACCTTGTATATTTGTATATTTGTTGTTGTATTGCTTGTTATTATTTGGGATTTTTGTTGGGTGTTCCATGTGTGGTGAGATAAGTCCTAACCCGGACTTTAGTGCAAAATAAGATAGGACGGTGGTATATTCAAGAAGGCTTGTAGGGAGTTGAGTCCCGACCAAGCTGACTTGAGACACCACCACTCAGCGGAGGCCTCCTCGGATGTAGTTTTGTTGATCGAGTTCAGTCGTGAAAGCATTACTATATTCGACCTGAGAGCCGTTAATGTTGAGGACCGTAGAACATTTACCCCCACTTGGCCTTTTAGGGATGTAGTGCGATGACTATGAGGGTGCAAATCCGAAATAGTTGATACGCGATACTACACCCGGATGAGACTCTCTTGAGAATATTATTGATTACCAAGTTGAGTTGGGAAGTCGGTAATATCCGAAAGATGGGACAATGATTCTGGGAACTTTTAGAACCCGTTGTACAGGTACAAATAAACTCATAGTACACACCTTTTGGGAGGGTTGAACCTTCGACCTCATGCAAGCTTTGAACCTAAGCCTTGTTTGTGTTTGTGTATTCATTGCATTCACGCATCATGAAGCATCATTTTTACCAATTTATTCAAGGAACTCAGAAACTCTATCTTTGCAAATATCGTAGGTATCATCATGGACTTTGGAAGAAGAAAGACTGTCAAGTACACATTCAAAACTCCCAAACTCGAAGACCTAAGGAGATCAAGAGATTTGGTTTTGGATCAAGAAGCCTTCATGGAGAAGCATAGGAGACTTTTAGCTTTACTTAAGACTGAGTGGGATGGAAGGTTGCTCTCTGTGATGCTCCAGTTTTATGATCCTCTCTACCATTGTTTTACATTCCCTGATTACCAATTGGTGCCTACTTTGGAAGAGTATTCATTTCTGGTGGGATCACGTGTTAAGGATGAGTTTCCATTCCCTGTTCTAGAGAAGGACCCTAAAGAAGCGGAGATTGCAAAGGCAACATACTTGAGTGTTCCTGAGGTCAAGGCAAATATGACCTATAAAGGAAAGATTTTTGGATTCCCTACAAAGTTTTTGGTAGAAAAGGCCAAGAATTTTGTTAGTGTGAAGGATATGAAAGCTTTTGAGGCGACCTTTATTCTGCTAATATATGGAGTGTTACTTTTTCCAAACTTTGAAGACTTTGTAGACCTGAACGCCATCAAAATATTTCTGAAGAAGAACCCGGTCCCTACTTTGCTCGGAGACACTTACCATTCCATCCATCTGAGGAATCACCATAAGGGAGGGATGATTACTTGTTGTGCATCATTGTTGTACGAGTGGTTTATTTCGCACTTGCCTAAGTCAGCTTCATTTTGGAACCTTAAGGATGGTTTGTGGTGGTCACAAAGGATCATGTCTCTTACCCACTCTGACATTAGTTGGTACAATCGTGTTTATGATGGAGCATTGATTATTGATAGCTGTGGTGATTTTGCTAATGTACCTCTTCTTGGCACTAAGGGAGGAATCAGCTATAATCCAGTTTTAGCTCGCCGCCAACTCGGGTATCCGTTGAAGGACAAACCTAAGAGTGTTGAAGTGGAAGGAATTTTCTTTAAGGATGATGAAGAACCAGAGCTCAAGAAATAGATTATGCAAGCTTGGAAGTACATCCATAGGAAGGGGAGGAGTAACTTGGGAAAGCCGAATTGTGTTTCTATGGAACCCTATCTCCGATGGGTACGAGATAGGGCCATCAGTCTGAAGATGCCTTACCCTCGCCAGGATCCTATGACCTTCAAGAAACCCATTCTAATCTTTATGGACGATGCAGAGAAGCTGAAGATTGATTTGGAGAAAGAGCTTCGAGAGAAGAATGCATGGAAGAATCGACATCAGATCATCAGTAGTGAGAATGAAGAACTTAGAAGACAACTGAAGATGAAGGAAGAAGAAGAGCTCTCCAACAAGAAGAGGAAAGCGCAAGAGGATTTATTTTCCTCCAGCACTCAAGGGGACACTTCTTGGAAGTCGACCGTGGATCAACTTATGCTTGAAAGAGCTCAGATGAAGGCACAAATCGAGAAGCTCAACTTGAGGCTTTTAGGAGAATCTCCTTAGGACTTTGTCTTTGTCTTTATTAAGCTTTGTTTGGGATTTTTGAAGATGTACTCAAGACTTTGTATCACTTTTTGAATTTAATGAAATCATGTCCTTTGATTATTATATTTTCCTTGGTATTTGCAAATTGTTTCTTAAGTTCCTTGAATAAAATTTATTTTTCGCATTGCACTCATACATTTGGCATTTCATTTTCATTTTTTCATATAAAACTCATTCTCGTCATCTGCTCTCCAGCTTTCACACTGAGGCTCTCACGCAAATACTACACTCGAGCTCAAGCCAGAAAGAGGATGGCTGAAAGAGACCTAGAGATGGACAGAGTTAATGAGGAGCTTACTGATATTCGTGGAAATATGGGTCAGATGATGGAAATGTTGCAGGTTATTCGAGCGAAGATGGATACCCAGCAGACTGTGGTGTCAGAAATTGTCACTGCAACGACTGAGCCTACGTCATCAGTCACTACCCCTGTGACCTGGCCTCCTTTTGGACTTCCTCATGGATTCGTCCCTCCTCCCCAAGGTTTTGCTTCTCAAAGTTTTATTCCTTCTTCCTAAGGACTTGTTGCTCAGGGTTTCTTCCCTCCTTCCCAAGGTTTTGCTTCTCAAAGTTTTATTCCTTCTTCCCAAGGACTTGCTGCTCAGGGTTTCTTCCCTCCTTCCCAAGGCCTTGCTTCTCAAAGTTTTATTCCTTCTTCCCAAGGACTTGCTGCTCAGGGTTTCTTCCCTCCTTCCCAAGGTTTAGCTTCTCAAAGTTTCGCACCTCCTTCTCAGGGTATGGCATTTCCTTCCCAAGGTTTTGTGCCTCCTCCTCAAGGATTTGCTGCTCAACAGACTATTCCTGTGACTAATGAAGAGAACCATGCAGTTGCTAATTTTACACCAGACATTGTGCACACCCGTGCTCAACCATACTTTAATGACCCTCAGGTGTATGACGCGCCCGATATGTCTGAAAACGGAGACGAGAAACATGAGAAGATGCAAGAGAATTTTGATACCCTTGAAAAAAGGTTAAGAGCGATTGAAGGTGACCAGATCTTTGGGGCCGCTGCTAGAGAGATGTGTCTGGTGTCTGGATTGGTAATACCTCCAAAGTTCAAGATACCCACTTTTGATATGTATGAGGACGCAACTTGTCCTAAGAACCATCTCTTGATGTACTATCGAAGAATGGCTGCGCAGGTGGACAATGATAAATTAATGATCCACTGCTTCCAGGACAGTCTGAAGGGAATCTCCTCCAAATGGTATCTAACGCTAGACCAGTCGAAGATTCGCAGTTTCCAAGACTTGGCAGATGCTTTCATCCAGCAATACAAATACAATATGGACCTTGCTCCCGACAGGAGGCAACTGTTGAGTATGTCACAAAAAGATTCTGAATCATTTAAAGAATATGCTCAGAGGTGGAGAAGGACCGCTTCTCAAGTAGAGCCCCCATTGTCTGAAAGAGAATTAGCTGACTGGTTTGTTGACACTGTGCGACCAGAATTCTATGAGAGAATGGTGGGGAGCATAACTGCTAGCTTCTCTGACCTTGTAGCCGTGGGAATCAAAGTTGAACTTGGACTAAAAAGTGGAAAGATGAGTGGTGCATCGGGCAGTTCCAGCACTGGCAGTGGAAATAATGTCAAGAAATTTACCAGTAATTTCCACAAGAAGAAAGAGGGTGAGACAAATGCAATAATGACAAGTCAAAGAAGAAATCCTCTTTGGCAGAGACCTCCACCTATGGCTCAACAGCAGTATGCTCATCCACCACAGTATGCCCAACATCCTTATGTAGCGACGGTTCAACCGTCATATAATCCACAAGTCCCGATGTATCGGCCAACTCAAGCAGTACCAATGTATCAGCAAGCGGCTCCAGTGATTCCACCTTATCAACCAATGCTCAAAAATCCAGGCTATCAACAAGCGCCCAATGCTTCAGCCTACCAGCAGAGGACTCTAGCTCCTCATCCGAATCCCAACTTTCAGAATAGAAGACCGGGAGGAAGGCCTCCTAATCCTCGAATCCCTATGACCTATACTGAATTATATCCTTCACTGCTGAAGAAAGGTTTGGTTACTCCAAGGCCTTTGGGTCCTCCACCAAATCCGCTCCCACCAAATTACAACTCAAATGCCCACTGTTAATTCCATGAAGGTGCCCCAGGGCACGATTTGGAGGGTTGTTATGCTTTGAAGTACATCGTGAAAGATTTGATGGAGAAAAACATCCTGTCATTTGGGAATACTGGTCCAAATGTCAAAGATAATCCTTTACCCAAGCATGGGTCCATAAATGCCATTGTTGAAGAGTCTGACGAAGGTTTGATTTTCAACGCCACAGAGATCAAGACCCCGCTCAGAGACTTCCATGCGAAGTTAGTAGAAGTGGGTATGTTGAAGAGCTGTCATAAGAATTGTGAAGCTTGTACGAATAACCCAAAGGGATGTGAATTGGTCTTAAAAGATGTTCAAGATTTGATTAATCTGGGTGTTTTACAAGTAAGCGGTCGTGTGAAGAAGAATGAAGTGGCAATGATTGAACCCATTTTCAATTTGCCTGAATCTGATTCTACCTTGGTGCCAGTGTTCAACCTGCCTGAGTCCTAAGAGTTCAACCCATCTTTAATATGCCAGAGTCTGTAATGCCCATTTTCAATATACCTGAGCCAAGGTTTGAACAAAGGAGTAACCCTTTCCTTTATGAAGACACTAAAGCAGTTCCATGGAAGTATGATACAGGGAAAGTTCATCAGAAGATTGATAAAGCTAGTCAGAAGGAAGGTTCAAAAGTGGCAAGTGCTGACATAGCGGGTGCAGGTCGTTTAACTCGCAGTGGTCGTGTTTATACTCAGCAAGCCAATACGGCTCCGCCTAAAGGAGTCATTCCAGCTGTTGTCAACCAGGATAAAGGGGTAGTCTTGGGAGAAGAGGATGCAGAATTTCTCAGAATCATTAAGAAGAGTGATTATAAGGTTATTGATCAGCTACCTCAAACACCTTCCAAAATATCTATCCTATCACTTCTTATGCATTCACCGGCCCATCGGAGTGCTCTCCAAAAATTACTAGCCCAAGCCCATGTTACACATGATATAACAGTGAATCAGTTTGATGGAGTCATTGCCAATATCACTGCATGTAACAATCTCAGCTTCAGTATGGAGGATCTTCCAAAGGAGGGCTTGGACCATAACCGTGCTCTCCACATATCTATAAAATGTCAAGAGGATACTTTAGCAAGAGTTCTTGTGGATACAGGATCTTCATTGAATGTTTTGCCGAAAAGAACGCTTGCCAAGTTATCTTATCAAGGGGCAGAGATGATGCCCAGTGCACTAATTGTGAAAGCTTTTGATGGGTCAAGGAGGACTATTATTGGAGAAGTAGACTTACCGATCTTGATTGGGCCACAGGTGTTCAAAATCCCTTTCCAGGTTATGGACATTAACCCCAATTACAGTTGCTTGCTGGGAAGGCCTTGGATCCATGCCGCTGGGGCAGTCACTTCTACCCTACATCAGAAGATGAAGTTTGTGGTCGATAATAAGCTGGTAACCGTGTCTGGGGAAGAAGACCTCATGGTTAGCAACCTTTCATCCTTTAGCTATATTGAGGCTGATGAAGATGCTTTGGAAACTTCTTTCCAAGCTCTTGAGATAGCCAATGCTGTCCTTTTGGAAGTAGAGGAACCAAAAGGGAAGGGTATCCCATCTTTTGCATCGCTGAAGAGTACCATTTCCACCATTGAAGAAAGAAGCTATGAAGGTTGGGGTGATGTCATTGAAGTTAAACAGAAGTTAGATCGTTGTGGGTTGGGTTACAAACCAACTCATGTGAAGGAAGGAGCGTCAACCTCCGTTAAAGGACGTCCAAAGACCATTCAAGAGGTGTTTTCCAGTGCTGGTTATCAGGTCAATGCAATTGATGGGGGTTCTGAAGATGAAGATGTGAATCATTTGGTGTATCAGTGTGAAGAAGCCTTGGGCAATTGGGAGGCAGTCGAGATCCCAGAGTTTTTTCCATTGTCAAAGTAATTTATTGTTTTTTTAAGTGTTTTCAAAGTTCCCTAGCTCTGCCCAAGGCTATGGGAGTATTTTGTAGGGCCCCTTCTCATTTTCAAAGTTATTATCAATGAAGGCATTTTGTTAAACTCTTATTTTGATCCGTTACTGTTTTCTCTCTCTCTCTCTCTCTCTCTCTCTCTCTCTCTCTCTCTCTCTCTTTTCACTTTTTAAAAGAAAATGGCAATCTTTCAAAACCAATAAAAAGCTTTTTTCTCTTGCATTTCTCTATTTTCCACTTTTAATAAAAGCAAATCATTCTCATATGCAGAATAAGCGAAAACCCGGTTGAATCCAATGACTTTACATTCTCTCCTAACTTTGATTCGCCCATCTACCAAGCAGATGATGAAAGTGAGGAAGATTATGACATTCCCGAAGAACTGGAAAGATTAGTTGAGTATGAGCACATAGAGCTCCAGCCACATAAGGAGCAGGTAGAGACCATCAATCTTGGCACTGATGAAGACAAGAAGGAAGTCAAGATTGGTACAACACTTGGGGCAGACATCCGAGAAAGATTGGTCAAGCTTCTCAGAGAGTATGTAGATGTGTTTGCATGGTCATATCAGGATATGCCCAGCTTAGACACAGACATAGTGGTCCACAAGTTACCTCTTCAACCAGATTGTCCTCCTGTAAAGCAAAAGCTTCGAAGAACAAGACCAGACATGGCTCTGAAGATTCGAGAAGAGGTCAAAAGGCAGTTTGATGCGGGATTCCTCGCAGTTGCAAAGTACCCTGAGTGGGTAGCTAATATTGTGCCAGTCCCTAAAAAGGATGGCAAAGTCAGAATGTGTGTGGACTATAGGGATTTGAACAAAGCCAGTCCGAAAGACGATTTCCCTCTTCCGCATATTGATACTTTGGTTGACAACACTGCTAAATTTGTTGTCTTCTCCTTCATGGATGGGTTTTCAGGATACAACCAGATCAAGATGGATCCTGACGATATGGAAAAGACTACATTCATCACACCATGGGGCACTTATTGTTACAAGGTTATGCCATTCGGTCTTAGAAATGCAGGAGCCACTTATCAAAGGGCGATGTTCACCCTTTTCCATGATATGATGCATAAAGAGATAGAAGTTTATGTGGATGATATGATTGCCAAATCACAGAGTGAGGAGGATCATTTGGATCATCTCTTGAAGTTATTTGAGCGTCTCAGAAAGTTCCAACTGCGTCTGAATCTGGCTAAGTGTGATTTTGGTGTCCGATCAGGAAAGTTACTTGGTTTTATTGTTAGTCAGCAAGGAATTGAAGTAGATCCAAATAAGGTCAGAGCAATTCAAGAGATGCCAGCTCCCAAAACAGAAAAGCAAGTTAGGGGTTTCCTCGGAAGATTGAACTACATCTCCAGATTCATCTCCAACATGACTGCTACATGTGAGCCCTTATTCAAGTTGCTCCGAAAGGATCAAGCAATTGAGTGGAATTCCGATTGTCAGCAGGCATTTGAGAAGATTAAGGTTTATCTACAAGAACCTCCTATCTTGATCCCACCTACTCTAGGGAAGCCTCTCTTCATGTACCTAACTGTACTTGAGGGTTCTATGGGTTGTGTTTTAGGCCAACAAGATGAAACTGGTCGTAAGGAGCACGCCATTTATTACTTAAGCAAGAAGTTCACAGACTGTGAAAGCAGATATTCTCTTTTAGAGAAAACTTGCTGTGCCTTGGCATGGGCGGCCAGACGCCTCAGGCAGTACATGATTTGTCACACTACTTTGTTGATCTAAAAAATGGATCCAATAAAGTACATCTTTGAGAAGCCTGCTTTGACTGGAAGACTTGCCCGTTGGCACATGTTGTTATCCGAATATGACATCCAATACGTAACCCAGAAGTCTATTAAAGGCAGTGTTTTGTCTGAATACCTTGCTCATCATCCTGTCGAAGATTATGAACCTTTGAAGTTTGATTTCCCGGACGAGGACATTATGTTGATAAAGGACTGTGAGGTTCCAGGTCCAGATGAAGGTCCCGAGCCAGGTTCTCGTTGGAAGATGATGTTTGATGGTTCCTCTAACTACATGGGGCATGGCGTGGGGGCTGTTTTGATGAACCCTGTTGGTGGTTATACTCCCTTCACGGCTAGATTGTGCTTTGAATGTACAAACAATATTGCTGAGTACGAAGCATGTGTTTTAGGTATCGAAGCTGCAATCGATACCAGAATCAAGATTCTTGATGTATATGGAGACTCAGCTTTGGTAATATACCAAGTCAAAGGTGAATGGGAGACCCGTGACGAGAAGCTGATCCCTTATCGGGCCCATATTGTGGAGTCAATTAAATACTTTGACGAAGTCACTTTTCATCATGTTCCAAGGGCAGAGAATCAAATAGCAGACGCCTTGGCTATGTTGGCCTCTATGTTTCAAGTCAGATTTCTTAATGAAGCTCCACTCATTACAATCGAGCGAAGAACTGCACCAGCCTACTGTCTACTGGTCGAAGAAGAAACTGATGAGAAACCGTGGTTCTATGACATCAAGAACTACTTGCAAAATCAGGAGTACCCAGCGGATGCAACAACTCTAGACAAGAAGACTTTAAGAAGATTGGCGTCCAAATTTTTCCTCAGCAACAATGTGCTTTACAAGAGAAATCATGATATGGTTCTGCTCAGATGTGTGGACAAACGCGAAGCAGACTTATTGATCAAGGAAATCCACGAAGGATCATTTGGAACACATGCCAATGGGCATGCCATGTCCAGGAAGATTTTGAGAGCTGGATACTTCTGGTTGACCATGGAATCAGATTGTTTCAAGTATGCCAGGAAGTGTCATAAATGCCAGATTTATGCCGACAAGGTGCACGTACCTCCAACACTTTTGAATGTTCTGTCATCGCCTTGGCCTTTCTCAATGTGGGGCATTGACATGATAGGGGAAATTGAGCCTAAAGCTTCCAATGGTCATCGGTTTATCTTGGTCGCAATCGATTACTTCACCAAATGGGTAGAAGCAACTTCCTACGCCAACGTGACAAAGCAAGTGGTTGCCCGCTTCATCAAGAACCAAATTATCTGTCGTTATGGAATCCCAAGCCGAATCATAACAGATAATGGGACTAATTTGAACAAAAAAACAATGAAAGAGCTGTGTGAGACATTCAAGATTGAACATCATAACTCTTCTCCGTATCGTCCGAAGATGAATGGAGCTGTTGAAGCTGCAAACAAGAACATCAAAAAGATTCTGCAGAAGATGGTAAAAACTTACAAATATTGGCACGAGATGTTACCATATGCTTTACACGGATACAGAACATCAGTCCGCACTTCAACAGGGGCAACCCCTTTCTCTCTGGTGTATGGGATGGATGCAATTCTCCCTATTGAAGTAGAGATACCATCTTTGAGAATCTTGATGGAAACCAAACTGGAGGAAGCTGAGTGGGTCCAGAACAGGTTTGACCAATTGAATCTTATTGACGAGAAGAGAATGACCGCCATGTGCCATGGCCAGTTGTACCAGAAGCGCATCAAGAGAGCATTCGACAAGAAAGTCCGTCTCCGAGAATTCAAAGAAGGAGATCTTGTACTCAAGAAAATCTTGCCAGTCCACAAAGACATGCGTGGAAAATGGAGTCCTAACTATGAAGGCCCATATGTTGTGAAGGTGGCATTCTCCGGAGGTTCCTTAATCCTTACAACTATGGATGGTGAACAGCTGAAACACCCGGTGAATTCTGATGCAGTCAAAAAATATTATGCCTAAATGAAACCCGATAGGTCGAAAACCAGAAATGGCGACCTAGGCAAAAATGGGTATCCCGGTGGATCAAAACCTATGAAGGAGATCCAGGCAAAATTTAGGGATAAAAAATGAAAAAAATAAGAGCTCGCTAAGTTGAAAACCTGAAAGGGCGGCTTAGGCAAAAAAGAGCGTCCCGGTGGATTGAAAACCCGAAAGGGCGATCCAGGCAAAAGTTAGGGACAAAGGCATTTGACTGTATTAGATGGTGTTTACCATTACTGAAGAATCATACTGGAAGACCAATCCAATTGCTCTCGTCAGAAGCAAAGTGTCGGGCAGTCTTAGTTATTAGGGATTGTAGTGGTCGTTGGATTCAATGTAGACCTTTCCCCATTGCCATTTTCAAATTGTAATTTCCCATGGAGTTTTTGCCATTAGCAAGCTACCATTCTTGAATAAAATACAAACTTTGCCTATGAATTTTGTTGTTCAGCTTCTTATTTTCTTTTGTTATGCAAAATGCCATCACTTGATTACAATTTAACTCTGAAAATGACAAGTTTTCTTTAAAAAGGAAATGTTTTTTTGAAAGCATACTGAAAAACTTTTAAGTTTCTTTGACTTTGGGAAAATTGAAAAAAAAACCTTCTGTTTCCCCAAGAAGTCCTGGTTTGCAACAACACTTTTATACTATTATTATAGAAATCCCCATAGAAGTTCGAAACTGATAGCACTCTTGGATGGATCTTTGGGCCAAACATGATTTCCAAAATTCGAAGACATCTCCCCAGTGTTTTTCATATTGCTCATCTAAGTATTGGTGTTGAGAGCCTACTCCCTATTTGAGTCTTGTCAAAACTCTTTGTCTCTTTAGAGTCAACATTTGCATATCATGATCATTCGCATCATGCTCAATCATGCGCATTTGACATTAGCATTTGTCTTTCCCCAGTTGTCGTCTGTCTAACTCCAAGTCCATATATCATTAGTGCTCAATTTGAAAATTCATTGTTGTTGGTACCCGAAGTTTGGTTTACCAATGTTTTTGTCCTCAGTAATTGTTGGTGTCCCCCGTGGAATTCTAATTGCGGTTGGTATTTGTCTTTATGACCACCAATATCTCCTTGAAGTCTAATTGTCATTGGCACAAATCTTTTAAGCAGGTCCTGAAACCTTTTGCTTAAAATCCAAGTCCATTTGATTTTGGCACATACTTGTACCTTTCTCCTGATGGTTCCTGAAGGAATTTCCAGAGGTTGGATGTTTTATCTTATTTGAAAACTCCAACATATTTTGTTGTTACTTTTTTGTGTTAGCCGGTCGCCTAGAGCCGTTGATCTATCTTCGGGTGATTTGCATTCTATCCCCAATGCTAGCTGGTCGCATAGAACCGCTGCTAAATCACTGTGATTTCCTTCCTTATCCTCGGTGTCGGCAATTACATTTGAACCTGCTAATTTACCGTTTTGAATACTTTGACTACTTTGTCTTTATCATTCTTAGTGTCAACCGGTTTTTTAAACCTGTTACGCATTCACTTTGAATGTGTCTTGGCTTCTATTCTTACTGTCAATAGGTCTCGAACCTATTGCGCTTCCACTTTGAATATTTTTGTTGAATATTACGTTTATCATTTCCAGTGACAATTGGTCGCATAGAGCCGCTGCACATTCACTTTGAATGTTTATTTTGTTGAATTCTTGGTGTCAGTTGGTCGCATCGAGCCACTGCGCATTCACTTCGAATATGTTGTTGCTTTTACTTCTCAAAGTCAATGGGTCGCATAAAGCCATTGGTCTACCACTTCGATTTATTTCCTTATCTTATTTGTATTCTTGGTGTCAGATGGTCGCATCGAGCCACTGTGCAGTCACTTTGAATTTTATTTTGTTTTGTCTGTGTTCGTTGATCCAACGCTTTGGATTTCCTTTTGTTCCCGTCTTTTGTTATTCTTAGTGTCAACAGTTACACTTGAACCTGTTGATTTATCACTTTGAATACTTCCCGTTTTCGTTTCTGTATCCCCAGTGTATGTCATCCTCAGTGAGTCTTAGCTTGTGGTCGTCGATTTATCTCATTCTATTCGTTCATACCATAATCATCATTCATTGCATAGTTGTTACAGAGTTAGATAGTTTGTTAGTCCAGCATAACATTGCATTTAGGGGCAAAATTTCCGGTTATTTCTATATTTAAATACCTTTCACACTGATTCCATGAGGATTACCATCACTCACGCCATCTGGTGAAATTATTTAAATAGGGGCAACTGTCACACCCCAAATTTTACCCCTAACTGCTCGCATAATACATTCATTGCATTTAGAAGAGAAATTACGAGATTTAATTTTCTGTTGCTTTCAACTCATTTTCAAGCTATTTATTAATTTAATTTTAATTTCTTTTCACTTCCAAGCTTCCATCTTAAATTTAATTTCTATTTCTCATTTCTAACTTTAAAATTCATTTTCGTGTTTTTAATTTTAATTTTAATTTTAATTTTAATTTTAATTTCTATTTTCTTTTTTATTTTTTAAGTTCCTTTTAAAAAAATTTATTATTTCAAATTCTATTTCAAAATTTTAATTCATTCCTAAATTTTTAAAAACTTAATTTTTATTTCCATTTATTTTCAAAGTTTTGTTAAAAAAATGTAATTTTATTTCCAATTTTCAAAGATTTTCTAAATGTAATTTTATTTCTATTTTCAATTTTCAAAGTTTTATTTCTTAATGTAATTTTATTTTTTTAACTTTTATTTTTAATTCACTTTTTTTAGTTTCCATTTCTAATTTAATTGTAATCTCCAATTTTTATTTTTTTTTAATCCATTTTCAAGTTTCTATTTCTAATTTAATTTCAATTTCTAATTTTATTTTTAGTTTACTTTTTTTTAAGATTCCATTTCTAACTTAATTCCAATTTCCAATTTTTTATTTTAATTCATTTTAAATTTTAATTCCAAGATCTTTTTTTTCATTTTCATTTTATTCCAATTTCTATTTCAAATTTCTATCCGCAAGCTTCAAGTTCCAATTTAATTCCAATTCCATTTTTAATTTTCAGTATTTTAAACTCATGTTCCAATCCATGTTTATTTCAAAACATATCCATTTTATCATAATAGATATCCTTTCATCACTTATACATAATGCATATCATATTAAGCATTTAGCATATTCATTTGTCACATTCTATTTCATTAGGTACATACTCATGACAAGGTTAAATAAACAATTCTTTTGTTCAATATCACAAAGTTTCAAAGATAGTACAATAAAAATAAAACAATGCAGGACCACTTCTTTATTTACTACAGACTTTGTTTTTCACAAAAATAACATTTTGCTCCTGCTGCATGGTACCACCATTTCCCTTAATGGACAAATAAAAAACAGGCCTTTGCTCCACCTCCCCACTACTGCTGCAACATTCAGACTTTGTCCCATAATCCTCCAACCCTTCACCTACAAGTTATCCAGTACACATTTTCAAATTCACATAAAAAAACCCTAAGGAAGTCATACAGATAGCACTGTTACATTAGAGAAAAGAAGAAGAAAAAAGATTGAACCAAAACAGCCACTATATAAAACCAACTCCATATACAAAAAACCAGCAGCCACAAACTTCATTCATAAAAAATAACACAGCCACATAGAGCTTCAATACACATACCAAAACTCAGAAGAACATCAGCTAGCATACATTCAAAAAGAAACCTGTAAAGCATAACCCAGAAAAAAACAAGAGACCTAGCCACCAAGAACATAAATAACAGACCAACAATAAACCACGGAATCGAAGATTTTATTTCACTCGGATTCGCAGAAGTTTAGAAGAGAAAGAGAAGAATTTAAAGGTTCAAAGCATAAGGAAAGGAGAACTCACCCAAATCATATTGGAGCTTCATCGCAGGCTATTCTCAGGGACGTCCAAATTCGTACCAAAGCTTTCACCGTGCAAAGGTTCTTCTGGATTTGTCTTCGGTCGGTAATCGTTAGTTCCTCCCTCATTTATTTTCCTCCCTCATTTATTTTGCTTGTTTGGTGTGCTTCTGTTTGCTTTAACTTTGAGTCTAGGGTTTTGGTTTGGGGGGATTTGAGTCATCACAAAAAAACAAAACCATGCTGCAAACCCTCACAACAGCAGCCAACCATCCTAAACCTCTTCACCCTCTCTCCTCGCACTAACCTCTACACCCTTCACTTTCAACCTGCAAGACAAAACCAAAAAAAACCATTATCAATAACAAGCCAATAAACCTGCAAAACGCCGCAAACCGAAGCAATCACTTACCCTGCATTAGCCTCAAGCTTTTCTCCACTAAACCGAATCCTTGTTCTTCAAACAACAAAGGCAACTCCCATTCTTCTTTCCTCTCCTCTGTCGCCCTCACGAAATAACATAAACCGCATAAACTTTCTTTTATTCTTCTGCAAACAGCATCCATCCTTACACCAACAACCACAACTAAACTCACCTCAACCGAATCACACTCACCATCTTAAACCCTCAACTCACCCGGACCATCTACATAATCTTCTTCTCACAACAACTCAGCATACATCTTCAACCTTTCATCATCTCAGACCACCTCTTTTTACCTCCCTTCATCCATCCACAACCGTTCTTCACACAAAGAACACATCAACCGACATTCACCTTCACACACCTTCATCATTTCTGTGTAAACTAAACCAACACGTTTGGTCTTCTTCAACCTACATCGCACAAACTACCAACCTCCCTTCATCGTTTCAACAACCAACCAACTAGCCAACCTTTCCCCACTCTATCACCGAACTGCCTCAAACCATTGACCTTCACCTGCAAAACAAAGCCAACACAGACCTTCATTCATCACGAAATCACTCTCCATCTTCAAACCGTCACCTTCACGAAAACACCACCCTTAACGCCTCAACCTCCATTCCGATACACAATAACAATAACCTGAAAACAGCAACAACAGAACAGAATCAGAACAGAAATAGAGTAGAAGAGATAAAGTCTGAATCACAACAACTTTTCAACCAAAAAACACCATCACCGCCATCGCGCCTTTAACTGTGTAAACCACCGCGTGAAGGTCGCGAACCCAAACCCACCGCCGAAACCATAAAACACAAGCCCTCCGCAAAACCCTTTCCGTTTCTTCGTCCCTGTCTTCAAACCCACACAAAACACAAAACCTCAAATCTTGCCGCAATCTTCGCCGACGAACACCACCAATCACTTCACCCTCGCCGCAAAAAAAACCAACCCGTGAGTAACCCGCCGCGCGAACCCTTCATCTTCACCGTGAAGCGCAGAACCGAACGAAAAACTGAAACGAAAGATCTTTTGTCGAGCACGATTGAGAGTGAGGGCGAGTGATCGTGAGAGTGAGTAAGGTCGTTGAGGGTGGGAACGAGAGAGATGAAGGAGAGAAGGGGATGCGAGCAGCTTTTCTACAGGAGCGTGTTCGTTGCTTTTTTTGTTCTTCTTCGTTCTTTTTCTGGAAAAATAATTGGGGGGGGGGGGGGGAGGCTGCGTTTCTGAACCCTAAATCCTGCTAGAGTAACCGAACCGGGTCCGGGTCAAACCCAACCCGGATGGTTTCGCCTCCATGGGCCAACTGGGCCACCTTTTCTCAATGCACCCTCTGTTTATTAAAAATCAGCCCATTAACTTTTTCTATTTTTCATAAAAAATCTAAAAATTATTTTTATAATTCAATTAAATCTTTATATTTAATATTAACTAATCTACTTATTAGGTTAAATTTTTATTAAATATTTAGTTAAATTATTTTTCTTTCATTATGTTCTCATTTAAATGTATATAAATAAATAAATAAATATTTTAATTTTAATATTTTCTTTTCTATTATTATTATTATATTTAGTTAAGAAATCTATATACATATAAAATAAATTAAAAAAAAAACTTTTTAATTTCAAAATTTTCTTTTCTATTTTATTTTTATTATTATATTTAGTTAGAAATCTATATGCATATAAAATAAATAAAAAACATTTTAATTTTCAAATTTTCTTTTCTATTTTATTTTTATTATTATATTTAGTTAGATATTGATATATACATAAAAAATAATACAACAAAAAATTATTTCGAATTCAATTTCTTCTTTTCTATCTTATTTTTAATACATATTTAATTAATCATTTATTTATTTTTATATAAAATTCCAAAAATTATTTGTATGGTTCTTCTTCGTTTAAGATAGAGATTGTTTAGCATAGTTTTAGATCCTATTAGTGTGAGAGGTTTTAGATTTAGGTTTATCTCTTAGTGTGAGTTTTAAATTTAATCTTCCGATGTCTTGGTTGTATGCACGCTATGTTTGTATTTATTTTATTTCGCATCATGACCATATATTTGTTAAGATAAAATTGAAAGCGCACACTTTTGAAACTTTAATTTTCAAGATAATAATCCTTGGTCCAACGCCAAGTTGAGTTTACATACACCTCACTCACACACGTAAGTCGGTCGTTTTACGATCGCCATCTGCACATTCCTTACACTTCACAGCTTTTCAACTTAAGCAAATTGATGCACCACGTTTGTCTTCCACCCCCGCATTCTCGATCCATATATCGAGCCATAGCCCGGTTACTAAGCTTTTTACCTTGCATTTCCATTTACTTTATTCAGTCCATTTTTGCAAGTAGCAACCTTTGCCTAGTCTTAGGAGCTTGCACACCCTTTTTTTTCTTTATGCTTTTATCATTTCAATCCAAAAGGGAAAGAACTCCTGCAGTTGACTCAATGTCATAGGAAGTTTAGCCACCCCTAGTTACCATTTTGACCTTAGCAATTAGGTCCCTCTTTTTTTCTTTGACCTTAGCAATTAGGTCCCTCATCCTTAGGTCCTTAGCCATTAGGTCCTTAGTGTTTTATTTTACAACTTTTTGTGACTTTGTTAAGTCGCGTGAGTGTTTGCCATAACACTTACCTTCCCCCGCGAACCTTGAGCGTAACCAAGTGTTCGTTAATCCTTAGGAGAACTACGAGTGCTCTGATTCTATACCCGATACGTAGGCATCGATGCGATGTTGTGCGAGCACCATTAGAAATAAAACCTTAGGTTCCCATAATTTTAGCAAGCAATAAATAACAATAACAAAAATATTAACAAGAGGTTCCCGTAGGATACTGCGGATGCTTAGGATGCTAACACCTTCCCTAAGTATAATCAACCCCCGAACCTAGTTTCTCCTTATTTAGGGTTTTTACGATATTTTTCCCTTTTCCTTTTGGATTAAATTAAAGTCGGTGGTGAACATTTAATAATTGTGATTCAAGCTCACTTAATAGCTTGGTATCCTATTCTCACCGCAACAGGTCTCACAAGCCAAGCCCAAAAATGCTTCATTTGGAAGGTATGAGCTAAGACATTATAGGTCCTTTTAAAAGTCAACAAAAAGTCAACAACTTCAAAAGAGCATAACTTGAGAATGGTAAAAGATATGGACATGAGACCAAAGAGGTTGGTTAGAGGACTCTTTAAGCTTTCCAAAATGTCCAAGAACACCCTCATAGCATTAAAATTGAAGGATTTGTGCCCTTGCAAAGTTGGGAAATTTTTGGGAAGTTTATGAAGCCAATAAGGCCTTAAATCAAATTTTTGCTAAATGAGTCCACCAAATTGCCATCCCATCTTTATAAAAACACCAAGCACGACCCAACCCATGCAATTTCTGATTTTTTTTATTTTATTTAATATTTATTTGAATTTTATTCATTTAAATACATATTAAATCAAAATAAAATCAAAAAAATCAATATTTAAATATGATTCTTCTTCTAGAAAATCATCAAAGCCATTTAACATGAGTATATATTGTCCAAATTCGTGCACACTCTTTAGAGCATGAAAAGATTTGATTTTTGGCAAAATTTGGAAAGAGATTTCTTCATCATCAAGGCATCCAAAAAGCCCAAAAGACAATCACTTTTTTTGACCTAATTCTGTTCACATATAAGTATAAAACATAACACAAGCAAGAGGCACAGATTGGCAGCCATTAAGAACAACATTCAAGTTTTCAAAAATCAAAGAACAAGTCAAATTCGGTTTCAAGGTTTTGAACCTCTCCCAGCCAATTTGAAGGTTGCAATCGAATCTTTAAGACTCTCAGAACCTATTTGCATCATCATAACTATCCAAAACATCACTATGAATGCAAACCGAATCGTATTTTTCTCTTGAATTTCAGTTTTTCGATTTCAAACATTCATGTGTTTCTAATGGATTTTGTGCTTGTTTTGTTGTTTATAAAGACTCTTGGATGAATTCTGGATGCTTAGATCAAAGAACCGTGACCTAATTCGTCAAACACCATAGCTAGGGTTTGAACTTCAAATTTGGGGTTTTGCCATTTAAGTAATCTAAATGGATTCTAATGACATGGTTCGATTGTATAGATCATGGGGATTTGTTTTATGTTGTTAATTTGGTTTAATTGTACTTGTTGTGTGATATTAAAAAAATGCAGGATTTCCTAGGAAAATAAAAACGCAGCAAAATTCCCAACAAAATTCGCAGGAAATTTTGTAGGGCTGGAGGAAGAAGAAGAATATTGGCGCCATCTGTGAATATTCAAATTTCTGTTTTAATATTTTTTGAATAATGTTAAGTTATGTTACAATTAAAAGTGATTGGCTCAGTTGACATACACGTTTGGCTTGCAAAGGAATGGTCCTGGGATCAAAACCTCCCCAGGCCATTTTGCTTTGTTTTATTTTTTTGAGAATTTTACGTAGGAGAAGAAACAAAAGGATTACTGCCTGTTTGGTGTTCACAAGCGCGCATGCAGCCAGTGGTAACTCTGTACGTCTAAGGGTGGCAAAGCCTAGGGCATGGGTTCGATCCCTGCCCCAGGTATGTTTTGAAATCAATTTTTTTTAATTATTCTGTTTACTATTTATGTTTTATAATTAATTCTAATTATTTGTTTAAATCATTATATGTAAATGTATATATTTATAATATTTGTATTGTTTCTTAATAAAACTTTAATTTATTCTCTAAAGAAATTAATCCCAATTTTTATTAAAAAAAAATATGTATATATTATATTTAAATTGATATTGTATAATTCTAATGTAAAACTTAATTATTTCTTATATAAACCCTAATTTTCTTTATAAACCCTAATTATGTTATAAATCTTAATTTATTTGTTTGTAAATTTTAATTGTATATATTTATTTTGTAATTTGTTTATATTATTATTGTATGTAAGTTTTTTATATAAATAATTTAATTAAGTTTAGATTAAATAATTAACCCTAATTTATTTTCATAAAAATAATTCAAAACCCTAATTTTATTTTATGAGTTTAATTTTTATATGCTTACTTAATTATAATTAACAAATATTTTTTTTATGTATATATAATTAATTTATTAAATTATTAATCATATTATTTAGTATATAATTATTATTATTTATTTTTCTTAAAATTCTTAAAAATAATTATTTGTTTAAATTGGAACTTTTAATTTTTTTTTATATATTATATTATTATACTAACTTCTCTTATATTTATTTTGTTTATTATTACTAACCTATTTATTTATTTATTTATTTATTTATTATATGCTTATTTATTTAAGTTATTTTATTATTATAATGTAATTGTACACATTATGTAATAGTTGTAGAACTTCTTATTATTTATTTTTTATTGCCATGGTTAGTAAAATAGGGAGTGTAAACATGTTTGTATTTAAAATTGAATTTAGATCACTAATTTGTAATATAAATACTTGAATTTGTACATGCACACACATAAGTCGATCTTTGATCGCCATCTCACATTCTTAAGGATACCTCTCATGTTGCCTAAAGAAAAAGGTCCAGTAAGGTGTATAAAGCAAAGTCCCTTCATTTATTTATATCATCTAGTCCCTTAAAAGATAATAAGATCTAGTCCCTTCATGGTTGCCTTCGTAAATGATCTAGTCCCTTTCGAATAAAGATGATAAGTCCCTTCGAATTGCTAAATACACCTTACAGTTGCCTAATAACAGATGTCCCTTCACTTGTCCCTCATAACATCCAAGTTAATGACTACCTGCTCCTTAATAATAGGGATAGTCTTACCATTTAAAGGACATTTAAGAACATAAAAGATTTAACTTAGGGTAGGTTCCTCTTATGTACTTGCTCACCTTTTCAAAACACTTCAAAAATACTTCACATTTTCAAACAATTTTCAAAACAAAGGCTTTATATATATCCGTACATGGATCATTATAAAGTACTTAAGAAAATTTCTAATCACACATTACACTTCTCAAAAACATTTTAAAGTGAGCTAAGTAACTAAGAGCCCATGGATAACCATGGATGTAAAGGGTGCTAACACCTTCCCTTTACATAACCTACCCCCCGAACCCAAAAATCTTTTAAGGTCTTTCCTGTTCTTTTATGCCCTTTCCTTTGGATAAAATAAAAGTCGGTGGCGACTCTTGCTATCCGCAACATTTAACTAAAGTCAGTTCTCCCACCGTGTTACACTCGACATTAACGAATTAGAAGAGTTAAGGTTAGATGCTTATGAGAATGCTAAGATATATAAAGAAAGAACTAAGCGATGGCACGATAAACGCCTATCTAGGAAAGAATTTAGTGTGGGAGACGTTGTACTCCTCTTTAATTCAAGACTTAGGCTCTTTCCTGGAAAACTAAAATCTAGATGGTCAGGACCCTTTGAAATAACTAAAGTGTTCCCGAGCGGAGATATAGAAATTAAGGGTAGGAATAGTGAACCGTTCACAGTAAACGGACAACGATTAAAACATTACCATAAAATTGAAAATAGAGATTATGCGAATAGTCTAAATCTTTTAGAGTTGTCCACTAATTTCCCTGATTAATCTACCCCTAAGCATTACGTCAGGCTTTTGACGATAAAAACAGCGCTTAGTGGGAGGCAACCCATTTTATCAATTTATCATTTTATTGTTTTTTCATTTTATTGTTTTATTTCATTATTATCATTATTGATTTCATTTATGCATTTATTTTCTTATTTTTCTTATTTTAATTTTTATTTTCTAAATCACTTTTACAGATTTTCTAAAGTCTTTTCCACTTTCCTTTTCCCCCTGATTTGTTTCCTCCACATTTACACTAACTATGGCTAACCAACCAAGAAACATTATGGAAACCAAATTTAGAGGTAGGAACCAAAGAATGAAATTTGAGGAGTTATCACAGAGACCAATGGATTTGACTCTGTACCATGATGAACTGACTATGGAAACTTTAGGTATACATGATAGCATCTTATACCTGTTTAACCAACTTGGATGGGAGAATGCTCTCATAAAACAAAAGTTTGTGACTTACCGCGAGCTCACCCTTGAGTTCTTAAGCTCCTTAGTTTACTTACCCGAGCGCGGTTTTGGATTAAGAAAAGGATTTATCAGTTTCCGACTATTCGGGATCGAATATGACTTTAACCATAAGGAACTAGCTGACTTATTAGGATTCCCTAGTGGACCCTTTGCTTTTACTACCACACAGGTAGAGTTAATGGATATCGAGCTAGACTTCTTTTGGGGAACCTTAACCGGAAATTACCATCCTGAGCCGGATAACATGAACAATGATGAAATACATAACCCTGCTATCCACTATTTCCATAAGATCCTTGCCCACACCTTCTTTGGAAAGGAAGAAAACCTCACTGGAGTATCTAAAGATGAGATATTCATTATGTCCTGTCTGACCAATGGACAACCATTTAATGGTGTACCATTCATGATGCAAAATTTTACCTGAATCCAAGAGGAACCTGATCTACCCATATTGGTAGGAGGTCTGGTCACCATAATTGCTGATGCCCTAGGACTTAGATACCAATTACACAAGTGTAACCGTTTAGGTACCATCCGCCCTATGAATCTGAACTTTTGCTTTAACCGCCAAATCATAAGAAATTTAGGACAACCACCTTACGAGTACCTAATCAGAAATGAAGTAGTAACCCTGTTCACATTACCAAACCATGCTAGAGTCAGTGTTCACAATAAAGATAATTGACTTTATGAGCTTACCCCTCCTGACTATCCATCTACACCCGAAACACCACAATCTTACAAAATAAGGGATGACATAATGACTGATGTAGAAAGTGACCCTGAGACACCTCCTGGTTACCATGATATCGACCACACTGATGAAGTTATTGAAACCCCTGAAGTAAATCAAGTAGGATATGCTGACAACTTAAAGAAAATTATGAATACTCTTGAAGTTTACCAAGCCGATATTAATGCTGTTAAGGATGAGGTTAAAAGCATGCGATTGGACGTTATAGGTTTAACTGACATAACATGTGAACAATTCTATCATTTAAACTCCACACTTGAAGATTTGAAGAAGAAACTTTGAAAATGCTGTAGTGATTTAATTTATTTTACTTTTCGCTTTTGTTTCTAGTTAGTTTTAATATTTTGCAAACATTTCGTAGCTTATTTTTATCAATGTAATTTTCCTTCTATTATGTCAAAAGCAAAGTACTTCTAGTTTTGCAACTTTCAAATTTAATCAATTTCCATGCTTTTCATTACTTACTGTTATATTTAAATTGCTTGATATTTTATGAATTCTCGTGTGATGAAATTTACTGCTAATATATGTTGATCCAGTATTATATATATTGTTTATGTTAGAATTAATTGGAAGTAATAATAAAAAATTGCATTGAACTGAAGTGAGATAATGCATTCTGTGAAAAATTACAAGTTTTGAAGCCATCACGGTCGTCACCATTCCCTAACGATCGTGACGAGCTATTTAGCGCGTCACGACCGTAAGACCTCCCTCACGACCGTGACAACCCTATTTTATGAATTCTGAAGAAACAGAACCGTTCACCTTCGCAGAACCCCAACTCCATTTTCACAAAAACGAAAACCTCCCATTATCTCCTCATTCTCCCGTAACCACCCATTACTCTCAATCAATTTCATTAACCCATTAAACCTCTCCATTTATTCCAAACTTCTCACATTCACTCATTTCATTATAATCCGAACAAATTCTTCAGTTTTCTTCATTTTCTCACAAAACCTCAAAAACTCTCATCTCTCATTTACCTTAATTGCATGCAATGGAGAATATCCAGTTTAGAGATGGTGACCAAGGAGAAGCACAAAGATAGAAGTTTATCAGGTTTCAGAACCATGGCATCCAACCCACTCGGTATGTCGGCCTTGACTGCTTGAGGGAGTTAGGATTGCTAGACGGCGTGAAGCTATTGCTTGAGCATGTTGGTTTGTGGGACTTGTGCAGTCAACCACAACCGACATTCGAAATCCTCACCTTGGAGTTTCTGAGTTCGTTTCAGTATTTTACACCTCCCGGTTCAACAAGTCAACTCACCAGCATTGCAAAGTTCAGAATGCTCGGAAGAGAGTTCGAAATCACGCAAACAAGGATCGCTGAACTGTTAGGTTTCCATCACGGTGATGATGCTCATCTCCGCGTGCCCGACAACTTCAACGAAGCTGCTTTCACTTTGTGGCACGACATCACTAACAGCCGTGCTACCGCTTATCAGAGTCTGAATGCCACCCACATCCATAATCCGGCGATTCGGTATTTCCATCGCATCATCTGCAATACTATTTTTGCAAGAGAGAGAAATCACAAGCTTAATTCAAAAGAGCTCTTGTTCTTGCACTGTGCCTTAAATGAGGAACACATCAATGCTGCCCCGTTCCTTTTAGCCCATATCCAGTCTGTAGCGCATAGAGGCGCAACTCCTTTCTACATAGGCGGGATCGTCACCACCCTTGCCATACAACTGGAGCTTAGTGACCAGATTACTCATTTACCTCATAGATCAGCAGAGTTGCTTACAAATAGCTATTGGAAGTCCGCCCATTTGATATCGCAGAGAGAGGATGGTAGGTTCAACCCTGTGATCCAAGGCACCATTTATCATCACATCACCTTGACTTGCCGTGACCGCGTTGATTCGTCGAACCGAGCCAATTGGCTATTTGCTTTACCGGATGCTGTAGGCCACGTTCCGATTATTGATGAGCAGACTGATGTACCTGTGGACGAAATGCAGGATACCATGGATGTTGTTGAGCCAGTACAGGACATCCCTGAGTCCTCCACCAGGCAGTCACCTTTACCCGACATTACACTTCAAGACGTCCTCTGTTCCATTCATCAGCAGAATCAGATGAATGCCGCACTCGACCGAAGGCAAAAAGAGAAATATGATGCACTACTTTCAGCTGTTGCCAGTAACCAGAGGACGACATATGAGAAGCTAGGAGAGATTTTTAGCGAGCTAGAGGCTTTGCGTATAGATATCACTGCTCTCACCACCACCGGTTCTGATCCAGAAGCTACTCCGACCAGACGCTCCCGCACCAGAAGCCGAGGTCGTGGTCGTCAGCAGCCTTAGTTTATGTTTTTGTTTTTCCATTTCTGTTTTTGTATTGTATTTTCCCCGCTATTATATCACAACATTGAGGACAATGTCTGATATAGTGTGGGAGAGATACCTTTCCCTTTCCGAATTTTCCATTTCATTGTATTTCCCTTTCCGTATTTCAATTAAACAAAGTAATATTTGTGCTATTTCTTCAGTTTCGAATTTTCCCCCTCTTTATTTAGCCATACCGAAAATATTTGTTTTATCTTCGCATTACCCGACTTACCTATGAAATCGTAGTTAGGAAGCTGAGAAATATCTAACAAGATCAATACAGTCTTGACACCTTAGACTTCCTACTTAAGCATTTCGTTCCGATAATTGTTACGACTACACCTTAAGTTTTAGTTCTAAAGTAACCCCTAGTAGTTTATACTAGCACTCAGCACCGTCTGAACACAAACCACGTGGGGAGCCGATGAACATAAGTGTTTGATGCCTAATCTATAAATGATCCTTCATATCTCAATGCCAATAAAAAGAAATTGCACCAAAGTACACGGTCGCATATAAGAAACGAGAAATATGAGAAGGAGTCCATTGCGGGTTGGTTCAGAGGTACCTGGTTCTGAACTTGGTAGGGCGTGCTACGGCTCGATCCCCCACAACCTCCAATTTGGATAATATATAGGGTTGCCACATTCGTGTACCAGACCCCGTGCTTATAAAGGATCAAAGTCACTAACCGGCTACTCCACTACGTGCGTGCTAAGGCAAAGGGCTTAATGTGATTGCGCTAGAATGAAACTGGGTGAAACAAGATCGAAAGACTCTAGGTAGAATCGTAACGCAATTACCGAATGTTTCGTTTAACGGGAAGTCAACGACTTAGCTTGTTGCTTGTGTCATTAGTGTATCGTTAGTGTTCTATTCTAGTACCGGTTTATCTAGCTAAATGATTCCTCGTATGGTTTGTTATGTGTATGCGTCCGATGAAAATTGTCCGATCATTTTTCAACCGACTATTTGCTTGAGGACAATCAAAGGTTTAAGTTTGGGGAAGTTTGATAACGAGAAATCGTATCATTTTATTACTATGTTTCAAATCCGATTTATCGCACATTTATCATATTAACACCCAATTCTTCGATTTTTCTATGTCATATTGCAGGTATAACATTTCTAGAGCTAAATCATGAGCCAAAGATGAAATGAACAAAAACAAGCATGAAAAGAAGAAGAAGAAAGGAATTCTGTAATTCTGCATAATTTGTAACAGTCACGGTCGTTACCACATCATCACGACCGTGACGCCCAATGTGGAACGCTCACGATCGTCACTCAAGTGTCACGACCGTGACACGCTTTAAATGCAAAAAGTGAACGTGACACCTTTGTCACGAACGTGACAAAGGAAAATAGGTTTTATTTAATTGAATTGGTCATGAAGAATTTCTGAGGACGTGCAGCGTGAGTCAAAAAGTGCCTATTATTTCTCAAACCCAGTATGCATTTTCTCCTGGATTCTCTCTTCAACGGAATGATACCCACGCTATGGATTTCAACTGCCCAAGCCCAATATTATTTTCTATAAATAGCTTAGTTACGAATTAGAAAACACATAGATTTTTTTTAGGATTTTCGCGGAAGCTCTGCCGTATATTGGTTGCACCCTTATTTTATTTTCCAGCAATTGTTCTTGTTTAATTTCTGCTTCTATATCCAAACCAAATTAAATAACAATTTCCAACATTAGGAAATTGTTATTATTAATTTCTTTTCAAGCCTTCATAATTCGTTTAGTTTTATTTTCGATTCCGGTTCCGCACTCCGAGCTTACCAGACTGTGGAAGAAGGAGTTTTACGATTTTTATCATTCAGGTTTTTATAATTTCGCATTTATATTAAGTTATTTATTTATGTTAAGATATTATTTCTATTATTTTATAATGCATGTTTTAATTTATAATTATCTGTTTCTGCATCTGTCTGGTACAACAAAGATGAGTAGCTAAACCAATTAGGCGGTATGTAATTAAAATAAACCAACCCGATAAAATCAAATCTAAGCTAAAACAATTAAGAACTTAAATTCTGGCTGTGACTTTTTATTATAAAAATTAATCTTTTTGTTACGAGAGTAAGACAAGTGTAATAGGTTAGGTCGAGACCACGAGAGTGTGAGATTTTAACCGGATAGCTAAAGTTAGGCATTTGATTTAAATACAGCGAGAGCGCTTTAAAATGAATTAGACTTATTAAGTTTTCAAAAATTATCTTCTAAACACTTATGGGCTAGCGAGAGCAGGCATAGGGCTTTAGGAGTAAGATCTGAGATAAAACCACGAGAGTGTGAGTCAAGGGTATTTAAACTGATAATCTCTACAGAATAAATTAAGTGAACCATCCTTATAAGCTTAGGTTAGATTGACCCGCATAGGTTAACATAATTACGTACCGACCGCCTTCTCATTATTTTATTAAACTAAATTTAATTCCCGTCTTTAATCCTTAAAAAACCAAAATCGTGACAAACATCCACCTTAGCTAAACTAGTAGACCCTCTAGCACTAAGTGATTATAAAGTCCCTGTGGGATCGACAATCTTTTATATTACTTCGATAGGCTGTGCGCTTGCAGTTCAGATACCGCTAGACACATATCGCGTCTTCGCGCCCATCACAAACCAGTCTGAATCATGCAATCATATCTCAACCTAATGCTCTTGTTTCTGTTTCACCTGGTTTCATTCTGACGCAATCACATTAAGCCCTTCGCCTTTACACGCGCATAGTAGAGTAACCTATTGGTGAATTTGATCTTATTCTAATACGAGGTCTGGTACACAAGTACGGTAACCTTTTAACATACTGAGTGCAAGTCGTAGGGGATCGAATAGTAATTCTCCCTACCAAGTTCAGAACCAGATTCCTCTAAACCAACTAACATCAGACTTTGCTTTTGCCTTTTATCTTATTTTGAATTCTTTAGAATATGTGCAGCTTGATTGTTTTACCAATGGCTTGCATAATCTTAAGATTCTTCTTTTTCTTCTTTTTGGCATATTTGCAATCAATCACTTATTTGCATCGGCTTTCCATGTAGCTTGTGCTTCAGGTGGTGTTGACTGCTAGTATAAACTACTCGGGGATAATTTAGAACTAAAGCTTCAGATTTCAGCATAAAAGGTATCCAAACTGATATCGCATATCTAAGGGTTTAAGGTGTCAAGACAGTATCAAGTTTGTTAAGTCTTTTCTTAGTTTTCTAACAAAACCTATCAACCTATATACTCGTAGGGTATGTTAAATGAAAGTATTCTAAAAGGAATAAAAATTTTGTTATGGCTAAAAATACTAGAGAGAATTTAAATAACTAAATACTTCGATTAATAATAGAGTTTCATACAAGGAAATGGAAATCTAATTACCCTTCTCCCACACTATCTCAGACATTATCCTCAATGTTGTGAGATATAGGTAAACTACTAAACAAAAAAAAACAATAAAAAGAAAAACTAAAGTAGACTCGTAATGTGGTGGCCTTTGTCCTCTTCCTCTGGCTCTGCCTCTAATGTTTCTCTGCCCATATATCGAAATATGATCGGGTATACCCACATGATGGATATAGTCATGCAGCGCCTGGATTTCTTGTGTCGCATCACCTAATTATTCTATAGCACCGGTGATTCTCTCTCCTTGTGATGTCTGTTCGAGCTCGATCTGTCCCATCATCTCAGTGTAGTGCCTTTGGTATTGCTCATTATTCTGAATGATCGCCGCCATGATGTTGTCCATAGACGCGGGTTGTTGATTCCTACGACAACATCTGGTGGAGGTACTAGTGCTGGCGAACTCACTAGTCAGCATATGTGTAGCTTCCTCATCATCCATGGCTTGCTGCATCTCATCTATTCTTGCATCCGGTTTCTCTTCTGGAGCAGCAACGCCTGGTGAAGGGGCATCGAGATCATAATGCAAGTTAGCTCTGATCTTCACATATATGCGGGTATGACATGGTAGGATGATGCTTCCAACAACCCGGTTGTGTACAACCAAGTTGTACCTGCCATCCCTCCTCTGCTTGATGAGATGTTTGTTCTTGTAGTACTCCATATCAAGGTACAAGGCGGGAGTGGCTCGCAAATTTCCAAGATGGTCACCTAGACAAAGCTTCAGCGCGATGTCGGTGATCATCTCGCCAAAACAGAAAGAAGCCTTCCCTCTTGTACACGTAAGCTGGATGTTGGACAGTATGAAGGCCACTGGGTTTATAGGGATGGAAATGAAAGCGTATCGATGCAAGAACAACTCCCTCTGGTTCACCTTATGGTTGTTGTATCTCCCAAAAACAATGTTGCTCAAAACCCTCTAAAAGTAACGAACGGCGGGCTTATGGATGTGAGAGGCGTAGAGCTCGTCCCATGCTGAATGTCTTTCTCCTAACAAATCCTCCTAAAGTTGAAAAGCCTCTGCCTGCCAATTTGCGTCTCTAGGAAGGCAGAGGTGCACACCGTCGCCTTGTTGGAACCCGAACCACTCGCTGAATGTTTCCTGAGTAACGATATACTCCGTTTCGAGTAGGCGAAACGTAGCGTTACTGACCAGGTAATTGGTTGCATCAATTAGAGTGTTGTAAGCATAAGAGCTCAAAAAATCCAGAGTCAGAGTGGCGTACGTTGTACTGTTGCTTTTGCAACGCGCAGTTAGACCGATATTTGAAAGCAACCAGTTAACACTGTCAAGGAGCCCAAGTTGAATTAGGCACTCCTCGTCAATGTAACGAGTTACCTCGATCGTTCTCTCGCGGTATTCGATGAATCTTGCATGTTGGAGCTCTCCGGTTGCACCATTATGTGGAGGGATGTTGATTGGAGTTTGGCTTGCCATGAATTTGAAAGGTTTGGAAAATAAAAAGATGAAGAGAAAATAGAAATTGGTTTGTGAACAAAGAAGGTCATAGGAAACAGAAAGCTCATACTGCTACTTTTATAGAAACATAATGCAAGAGTGAGTGCAAAAAAAATGCTACGGAAGTGGGGTGGTTGAGGATTTGTGAGAAAGTGGAAGTGAAAGTGCCTATTTATAGGGTGGAAAATAAGAACGTTGGAGAGGAAAATGGGGAATTAGGGTTGCAATGGTCATAAGAACGTTGCAGATGACCGTTACTGACTGTGTGACGGTCGTCTGGAATCTGTAGCGCTCGTCAGGGTGTTGAGACGATCGTCTCAAGGTGGAGACAATCGTCACCCATATGAAATAGGAAACTTGGAAAGTGGGATTTCCTCTAATTCTTTGGCCCTTAATTTGTTAATCTTTATTATTTATCACGCACCATAAAATTGTGTAGCAGATAGTAGTTTCATAGTAGTAGCTTATAATTTAATTGTAGTGCATTATCATTAGTACTTAATTAAATAGCAGTGCATTATAATTGTAACAGAAGAATAAATTTGACAATTTAAGCACTAATGCATAAGGTAACAAAAAGTGATAAACATTCAATTTAAGCTGAATACTTGTAACACACTACTGAACAATTATAACTCAGACATAAACAAATAAAAAAACAGAATCAAAATTCTTTATTTAAACTTAGAAAATGAAGTAGTCATGAAATGAAACAATTTGAAAATTGAAAAACAACTAAAAGTCAAATTGAACTAAAATTAAAATGCTGAATTCAAATAAAAATGTTGGAAAATTTTGATGAGTGTTGAAATTGGAAATTAGCCACGATGGTTGCTGATGGACTATAATGCTTGACTCAGATGGTCGAATTGTTCTACAGCCATATCTCTCAATGTAATGATGTTTATACGCAAGTCGTAGATGTCATATTGCATGATTTACATCTCAGTATGGAGATTCTCTTAGGTAAGCTCAGGATTGGTTGGAGTAGGTGCATGTGTAGGTGTAGGTATCTCAGCAGGTTTAGGTTTCTCCTCTTTCTCAATCATATCCTCAGGGTGGTCTGAATCATAATAATTTGAAGGAGTCTTAGGATCTATCTCAACTTCATATCAAACATCTCCTGGTTCATAAATTGGCTCATCTAGATCATATAGCCAGTTGCGCTTATTATGCACGCTTGTGCGCTCATGGTCAGGTGAAGTTAAATGTGGCACAACTATGCCATTGATCAAAAGCTTAAAACGGTCAGGTTCGCGGTCATACAACATAGCTCTCTCAAAACAGAAAGTGATGTTCATTGCTCTGAATTATCCAAGCGAGTTAATCTGAGAGAGGCGGGTCCTGAATCCCATTGCATCAGCAATCTTTGTAACTAGCCCACCTATTAGGATTGGATGGTGTTCATTCTGAATAATCCTACAAAAATTGGCAAGCAAGAGGTTTACCCCATTGATCCTCCTGGATGTAAGAGCACAAAACATGATGAATAATTCATCTCTCGAGACATTGTTATCTCTTTCAGTCTTTCCGAACAATGTGTAGGCCATGATCATATGGAAATACCTAATAGCTGGGCTGTGGAACTCAGTGGATAACATAGGGTATAAATTATGATCAGGTCGTCCTGAGATACTACTCCAAAAACAATTTAGTTCAGCATGTGCAAGCAACTTTTCCTGTGGTTCCGAGAAAACAGTAGGGCCAACTGGGAAATCTAAAAGGTTAGCCATCTCATGAATGTTAAACTCACAAGGATATCCAAATAGTCTAAATTATATCTTTCCTCTTGTAAAGCCTTTTCCAAAGTTGGGATCGTAAACCAATGAACTTAGAAATTCTAAGTTCAGCTCATAATAGGTCTTATGTTTCATAAGTGCAAATCCTTCCCAACCTATCTGATTAAACAAGTATTTAATGCTAGCACATATGCCTAAAGCTTTCATGGTAGGACCATGTGTAACACGGTGGGAGAACTGACTTTAATTATGTTGCGGATAGCAAGAGTCGCCACCGACTTTTATTTTATCCAAAGGAAAGGCATAAAAGAACAGGAAAGACCTTTAAAAGATTTTTTGGGTTCGGGGGGTAGGTTATGTAAAGGGAAGGTGTTAGCACCCTTTACATCCATGGTTATCCATGGGCTCTTAGTTACTTAGCTCACTTTAAATTGTTTTGAAAAAGTGTAGTGTGTGAATAAAATTTCCTTTAAGTACTTTATAATGATCCATGTACGGATATATATAAAGTCTTTGTTTTGAAAATTTGTTTGAAAAATGTGAAGTGTTTGAAATGTTTTTGAAAAGTGAGCAAGTACATAAGAGGAACCTACCCTAAGTTAAGTCTTTTCTGTTCTTAAATATCCTTTAAGTGGTAAGACTATCCCTATTATTAAGGAATAGGTAGTCATTACCTTGGATGTGAGGGACAAGTGAAGGGACAACTGTTATTTAGGCAACTGTGAGGTGTATAAGCAATTCAAAGGGACTTATCATCTTTATTCGAAAGGGACAAGATCATTACGAAGGCAACCGTGAAGGGACTTGATCTTTTTATCTGTTAAGGGACTAGATGATATAAGATGAGGGAATTTGCTTTATACACCCTACTTGACCTTTTGTTTAGGCAACTTGAGAGGTAACCCTTAAGAAGTGAGATGGCGATCCAGGATCGACTTACGTGTTTGAGTGTACGAGTTCAAATATTTATCTTTAAGTTAATGATCTAATTTCAATTTTAAATACAAACATGTTTTACACTCCCTATTTACTAACCATAGCATTTAAAATTAAATATTAAAAATTACTACAACTATTACATATTAGGTACAATTACATAATAATAATAAAAATAAATAAGCAAATAAATAATAATAAATAAATGGGTTAGTAACAATAATAATAATAAAAATCATATAATATATAAATAAATGGGGTTAGTAATAATAAAATAAATAAGAATAAAATAAAGAAATTTGCATAATAATGAATAATAAATTAAAAGTTCAATTTTTAATAAATAATTATTTTTTTAAGATTTTAAGAAGAAAAATAAGCAATTCATACTATATACTAATTATTATAAAGATTTATATACATGTTATAAAAATAATGGTTAATTATAATTAAATATACATATTATAAAAATAAATTATATTAATAAGATTAAATTAGGAGTTTTTAATTGTTTTAAACATAATCTAAAATTATTTACATGATTTATATAAAACTATGGATAATGATAATATAAACAAATAATAAAAATAAAGAAACATAATTAACATTTATATAAAATAATTAGGGTTTTAGAAAAAATATTATTAGGGTTAATCATAATAAATTAGGGTTTATGAAAATATTAGGGTTTTACTTATTTATCTACAAATTAAATCAAATTAAATCAATTTATTCACAAATTATATATATATATATATATATATATATATATATATATATATATATATATATATATATATATATATATATATATATATATATATATATATATATATATATATATATATATATATATATATATATATATATATACACATGTTATAAATAAAAATATTTTTTATAAAAGAAAATATGAAGTTTTTAAGAATTTTGAATAAAAGTATTTTAATAATATTTATAAATTGTATTGGCTAATTTAAATAAAATGGAAATAATAATAATATAAATTAAAATGAGGAAAACATGATAATTGATCAAAAAGAAAGGACCTGGGATTTGAACCCAGGTCCCTTACCTCTAAACGCAACATCAAAACCACTCTGGCCAGCACACGCAGGTGACATAGAAGGAGGTCCATATTGTTTTATTTCAAATCCTGTAAAAATCATAAGAAAGCAAAAAATAGTACAAAAAGGGTCTGGGGGGATTCGAACCCAGGACCCTCAATTCAACCAACACACACTCCAACCATCCAGCCAGAAGGGCGCACCTGATATATAATATACAACAAATAATAGTATGGTAAGTTATGTGAATAAGTGGGAAAATCAAGCAAAAAGAATGCTGCCCTCCAGGATCGAACTCAGGCCTTGAACTATAACACACGCATCCCTCACCACTGGGCCAGACGCGCATCTGTGAAATAAGTTAACAACAATACAATAAAATATTAAGACAATATTTGAATTCCAGCCAGCGCGCCAAAGGTCTTCGTCTTCTTCATATTTCCTGCGAAATTGCTTGCGAATTCACCTACGAACTTTCCTGCGAATATCATAATACAGAAAACCTACGAAACTGGATTATCAACAAAACAGTGAAATTATCTCAAATTGATTAGTGCATTATAATCCCCAGAGCTCATACAATCATCCTATGTCTTCCAAATTCATTTATATTAGGTTTATCGTGAAGCCCTAAAAGCTTGGCCGAAACCCTAATAATGGCCGTTCTTCAAACCTGTACCAAAACTTCAATTAACCAGCCCAGAAACCATCAACAACTCATTATAAACATGAATCAATGATCAAATTTAATTTATAACACACAAATATAAGAAAACGAAAAAATCATCAAAGCATGAAAAGTTGGATTCGGGTTATGCAATATGTCATGTTTTTTATGCTTTTAATGATTGGAATGGGTTCAGTGATGTCCATAGAACATGTATCAACCTTCAAATTGTCTTGAAAGGGCTTGATGAATGGAATCCGAATTTGAGTTTTTGGTGAGTTTTGAAAAATTGGGAACTTACTCTTGAGGCGGAAATTTCGTGTCCTATGCATTTGTGTGGTTTGTATACTTATAGTTGGATGAAACTAGGTCAAAAAATTGAATGGTTGTTTGGACTTTTTGATCTTTGAAGATTGAAAAAGATCATGACTTGAATTTCATATATCCTTGAATGAAACCTTTCTATCTTAAGACAATCACCATCAATTGCATATCAATCTGATCCAATTCATGTTTATGACTTTCTAAAATCAAAATATATTTTAAATCTTCATATTTTATATTTTATTTGAATTTAAAAATATTTTTAATATAAAAAATCATAATAAATAAAATAAATAAAATAAAATTATGAAAATATTAAATAAATTTCGTGCATGATGTCATGGAACACCTTGGGTCACAAAAAGTTCAGCCCATTTGAAGAATTATGGTTTTAAGACCCTATTTTCTTCATAAACCACCCAAAAATTTCCCAACTTTGCAAGGGCACAAATCCTTCAATTTTAATGTTATGAGGGTGTTATTTGACATTTTGGAAATCTTAAAGAGTCCTCTAACCAACCCCATTGGTTTCATGTCCATATCATTTACCATTCTCAAGTTATGCCCTTTTGAAGTTGTTGACGTTTTGTTGACTTTCAAAAGGACCTATAATGTCTTAGCTCATTCCTTCAAAATGAAGCATTTTTGGGCTTGGCTTGTGAGACACAAAGTTGTATAGAATTCAATTTCCTTCAAAATGAGCTTTGGATGGGAAAAATTTGATAAAGCATGTGAAAGTTATGGCTGGTCAAAGTTCAGTTGACTTTTCCTGTGAAAACCCTAATTTAGAAACTCCTGATTCTTGATGATCTGAAATCTCCTTGATGAATCATGATCAACCCTTGATCAAATGAGGAATTTTAATTCATATACTTGATGTTGGCAAAAAATCATGAAGTTTGACTTTGGTTTGACCACAGTTGACCTCAGTTTGACTTTTTAACTACTTTGACTGACTTTGACTTATCTGATCATCTGACTGAGCAAACCTTTGAGAAAAGTCTTGAAATTTGTCATGGGGGTTCTTGAACACATATAAGATGTTATGAAGCTCAATTTAATTCTTGGAATTTCATTTAGCCTGATTAAAGTCAAAACCCTAGTTTTGGATGCACTGCTTAGGAGGATGCATTGTCTGAGGGAATTGTCAAACTTTCTGACTATGTGTGAACTTTGTGAACCTCATGAGATGTCTTGTGAACCTTGTGAACCTTATAAGATGTCTTGTGAACCTCATAATATGTCACTTGAACCTTGTGAACCTCATAATATGTCTTGTGAATCTTGTGAACCTCATAAGGTGTCTTGTGAATCTTGTGAACCTCATAAGATGTCTTGTGAACCTTGTGAACTTCATGAGAGGTCTTGTGAACCTTGTGAACCTCATGAGAGGTATTGTGAACCTTGTGAACCTCATGAGAGGTCTTGTGAATCTTGTGAACCTTGTGAATCTCTTAGCACACAAAGTCTTGTTTTGTGAGGGCAAATTTTGGGGTGCAATAGCTGCCCCTGTTCAATTTTCTGAAACCTGAGGGGTTAGATTGGTATATGTGCCAGTCGTGACCTGGAAGGTTGAAGGGGATTGAACACAAAAGCCCAAAAATATGCACTCACCGGTGCATAGAGTGATACTGACGACTAGCTGTATATGCTTGAGTGGGCTTAAAGATGCCACTTGGAGAAAAGTTCTTCAAATATATCTCTTGGAGAATAAAGTAGTCCAAAGCATGAAAATATATCTTTTGAGAAGATAAAGAACATCCCAACATAGTGAGATAACCTTTGGGAAGATAAACAACGGCCCAAGGTAAAGGTATAACCTTCAGGAGGATAAACAACGTCCTGAGGTATAAGTATAACTTTTGGGAGGATAAACAACGGCCCAAAGTCATGATAGCTTTCAGGAGGATAAACAATGTCCCGAGGTATAAATATAATTTTTGGGAGGATAAACAACGTGTCGCTCCCACCAAATGACACCTCAGGTCAGAAGGGGTACAGACGCGAACGGTCGGCAAAAGGAGAAAGAGAACACACAGGGGTGAACTCAGGAGAAAAAGAAAAGAGTCGCCAGCTAGGCATTTTTATCCCGAAGGAAAGGTAATGCTGCATAAACCTAAGAAAAGATATGGATAAGACGGTTGCGAACCAGAGAGACTGAGAAAGGGGGTTGGTTACAACCTGGGAAAGTATTAGCACCCAGATTGTCCGCCGTACTCGACGGGATCCACGCTTAAAAGATTTGTGCTTAAAGGGGTAGTGTCAGTGCAATTTGTATATCATAGCCGGAAAAGAATGCAAGTGTCGGTGTAAAAAAAAAGTGTGAGGTGTATAAGAAAAGTGTCAGTGTAAGAACAAGAGTGAAATGCTCAAGACTATGAGGCTTAAAGAATGTTACTGGAAGGAGGGGGGATATACAGAAACTTTTGTTCGATAACTATTAAGTTATGCATCCGTATCCTCTCGTGCAATGAGGAAGTCAGAACATCGTAGTTCGACCCAAAGAGACTGAAAGATGGATTGACTTGTGAACTGCTTGCTTGTCTATGCTCAAGTGTATGACCTGTCTGGCTCAGGTGCAAATTGTCTTGCATTAGACGGGGGAAGCAAGTTCTCGGTTGTGAGTGAATGAGATGAAAAAAGAATCCCGAAGGAGACGATTATTGTTTGTTTTTGAGTTTTCAATCTTTTATTGCTTTTTGAAGTTTGTCATAAGTTAATGAGCTTAAGCCTAAACCAATGGGTTAGTAAACTCATCACATCTTCCCTCTGATTAGGGGTAATGAGAGTACCTTAAGTGTGAAGTCAGCATCTCACACTTAATTACCATGATGTAGGATTAAGATCATTAACCTACTTGTGATTATTTAGATGTTTTTGTTGTTTTTGTTTAGTGTTAAGTAATGAGTTTAAGCCATAATCAGGGATTAAACAGACTCATTACACCATCCTAATAGAAGGATAATAGATGAGAATATTTAAGCTGAGGAAGACTTCTCAACTTAATCCATGATTGGGGATTAACCTCATGACAAAACAAAGCCTTTATTAGATGGATTTTAGTTAATGGTAAGGTGAAGAATTGATTTTTATGATTTGTAAGACAACTTGATGGGGACTTGTCCATTAACACTAGGGTTAGTCCTTCTTAACCAATTAAGGAAGAATTAGAACCCTAATGCAAGGCCCAAGTTACAAGCTTGATGTCTTGATGATTATTAAGTGGATTGATTGAAGGATTTAAACACATTAAGGGTTTAACACTTAGGATTAAAGTTATACACTCCATCCTAATAGAAGGATGCAGGCATAAGCTTAATCACAAAGCCTTAAAGCCTTTAGGGTTTAGTCCCTGATTATGAGATGAGATGAAAAGACTCAAAGATGACACAAAGGTAAAACTAAATGGGGGACTAATCAAACCCTAATTGTTATCATGCTTGGAGGTCCTAGGGTTTATGAGGCTCAAGGGAGAAAGAATCTTCAAGGAACCACCAGGGGTGAAGCAGATGAAAGGAACAAGGAGCAGAGAGAAGCAAAACAACTTGCTCCACTCAAGGAGACAAGTTGCTTGAAGAAAGAAAGTAAGAGAAGAACAAGAATGAGCAAGCTCAATCCCAAACACATACAAAATGCAGCAAATGAATTATGAAAGAGATGAGAAGAGAATGTGAGAAGTGAAGGCAAATTCACTTCTCAAACAACTTACCACCTGAAATGTTAGCATAAGAAATGAAATGCAATGCAAATGAGATGGAATGTCATGATGCAAAACAAAACCAGAAGCATAAACATGATGTTAATGATGATAAGAGATAATGTAAACATGAGGCAAGACATGAGAATGATCATACAAGGTAATGGATGCAAAAGAAACATGCTTTGAACCATGGATGTTCATGAAAAGTTATGAAATGCAATGGTCATACAACATGGCAAATGAAATATGCAATGATCAAACATGATTCTAATATGTCCTAAGATGCATTATGAATCATGTTGATGCACAAAATGTCATGGCAATTCATGGTATGCAAGCAAATGGAAGATGGATGCAAAGGAAGACATAAATTAGGGTTTATGATCAACACACAAAGCAAAAATCCAAAACCAGAAGCAAGAGTCATGATAAAAATTTGAAAATGCTATCAAAGATACCCTAAGCCTATACAAACTCACTGCCCAAAGGAGGGGATCCAACTCTTAATCTAGTGGAAGTTATGAATTTCCTAAGATTGCTAGGGTTTTAAGGTACCTCACCAAGAAAAATGCAAAACAAAATGAAAATGCAAGATCAAATCAAGCCAATTTTATCCTATAAACTACATGCCATACAAGATGCAATGCAAAAAGAATCATGGTCCAACTCTCAAAGGTTAGACAGAAATGAATTTTTGAAGTTTGAGACAAAATATTGCCTTGAAATGAAATTAAAACCAAAGAAAATTATCAAAAGGCATCAAGATCAAAAAAGAAATTTAGTTTGAGAGTGAGACAATGTTTCTAAATGTTTTTAAATGCTATGTGAATTTTTTTGTGATTTTTAAATACCTAAAAGTATTTTTAATTAATTAATTTTCATTAACTAATTAAAAATAATATTTTAAATGTTTTAAAAAAGATTTTTTATGCAAAAAATAAAAATAAAAATATTTTTGTGTTCTGAAAAAATAATGAAAACCTTGACAAAAATTTTCATAAGTTTCAAATATTTTTTGCTATTTTAATTAATTCGTGCAAAATAAATCAAAAGAAAATGAATTAAAAATGATTTTAATGAGAAAATAGGAAAGTCAAACAATCCAAAGGTCCAGATTCAAAGTCAGGGGGGCGGGAATTGACTGCGCGCGCGAATGAACGGCCAGAATTCAAATCTCACTAATTATGATTAAGCCCTAATCCTGTGCCCTAATCACTTTCAGATGACCGGAACAGTGTTCCGGTCATCTTCTCCGGCAAGCCAAAATCTCAATCTCTCTCAAAACGCATCAAAACCTCACAAAACTCTCCAGAATCAGCCTATGAACATCACTAAACATAAACCCTAAATCAAACAACATTTATTTTTCGCGAATCAAAGGAAACAAGCAAAAACATTTTTACGGGCAAACTTTCAGAACATCATAACATGCTTGTTTCTGGCTCATTTTCAAAAATAAATAGATCCCCACGATCAGGGCAACATATAGAACAACATTCTAACAAGAAATCAAAGTTCTGGAAAATTTGTTCATCATGTTACCTGAGATTGAGCTTTCGAAACAGGGACTTTCTGGCTGCTTCTTTGGTTCAAACAAGCTCCAATGATCCTCCTTTGAAGCTTTTGACACTTAGCTGGAGTTTATATGGCCTCTAGAGAGAGTTGGCAGAAGCTCAGGCCAAGGGAGTGTGAAAATCGTATTTGTGATGTGGGAGGTTTCAGGCCAAAACAAAGGTTGGGAAATGATCAGAGGATCATGGTGAGTGATTTGGTAAAGTTTGTTTTGATGTTTGATGCTTGTGTGATCAGTTTCGAAGGAAAGTGCATAAGAGGTGAGTTTCTTGAACTATGGCTTATGATAGGTTTCAGGCTGGTGTGTGTTATGAAAATGAACCCTTGGAGTGTGTTTGTAAAGTCTGGATTGGGCAGAGAGTTGTTGGTGGCCTGTTGTGATTGGTATGGGCAAGTTGCCAAAATGTCAACTTGACTTGTACTTGAGGTATGGGCAATGGTACAACTAGCTTTTTGGCTTGTCTTGGCTCAGCTGAGATTAAGGATGTCCATGGATTTGGGATTGAGGCAAATCAGCAAGTGGATCAAAGCTTATGAGATGTTTTGCAATTTTCTTAAAGTTTGGCCACTTTGGAAATTCATGAGGTTCAAGGCATAAAAATGCAATATTCTTGGGCCAATTCTGATCTTTAGAGGTCATGTGAGTATGTTGTAATGAGTTTGTGCACATTTGAAGTATTTAGAATGCTTGATCACATCATTTTGCAAAATGCTTCTTTGGTACATAACTTGAAATTAAGTGATTTTCCCCAACTTTGAAAAGCCATAACTTTTGATTCCAAATGAATTAGAATGAGTTCTTGTAATTTTTGAAAAGGGAATGATCCATTCTACAACTTTCATGACCAAAGTTTTATCATTTGAGGCATTTTTGAATCAAAAAGCAATGGTTGAAAAAGTTTCCCAAAATGGCAAGTTTCCATTACAAGTCATTTTCCCAAAAAGTCAACTTTGCAAATGGATTGAAATTCTTCAATTTTGTGAACTTCTAACATCTTCTATGATCAAATAAAGATCATACATAATCAAAATGATGATGAACACCCTTTGGTTGGGTCATTGGGGGCCTCAGATGCCCTGATTTTGCACTGACTTGCTCAAAAAGTCAACTATTGATCAGATGCCTTCCCCATTGAATTTCTTCATGAAAATTGATATGCATGATCCCTATACCATATAGAGACCAATAGAAACAAGAATGACCAAAAAATTTGGAGTTATGGCCTTTGAAACCAAAACCCTAATTTCAGGTCATCTGTGCAGTTAAACCTGGCTCTGCTTCCATGCCTTTCTCAGTTCTTGTGATTCTTTGACTTTATTGACTTTGTGAGGATACAATATGATGCTTGAACATACATGGACCCCTTTGAGGTGATTGGTGACCTTTGGAGTGGCTCAAATGGCTCTTGGATTGCTCAGATCACAAACCCTAGATGCAGATGACTTAGAAATAATGCAATGAATCAAAAAAATGCAATATGAGATGCTATGATTGAACTTATGTATATGAAGAGATCACAAGCCATGGTGTGAATGGGTGAGGGCAAATTTGGGGTGTTTACAGCTGCCCCTATTCAAACATGAGTTAGCTGTGTCGGGTGTAAGCAACGGCTTAACAGGCAAACAAGATAACTTGTGGTTGAATACCAAAGACAGTCCAAAATTTGCACTCACAGAATGAAGAAGAAAAGGGATATAGATTGTAAAAGAAAATAAAGTATAATTATAAAGTGCGAGCAACGGAGGACGACCATCGAGAAGAGGACGACTGCTGGGGAAAGTGCAATGACGGGGACGACCGACATGCTGGGGAAAATTCGGGAATCAAAGCAATGACGGGGACGGCCGACAAGCTGGGGATATGAGAGATCATGATGGGGACGGCCACCAAGACTTTCTGGGGATTATAGGGAAATGAAATAAATGATGAGGTACGGTCATCAAAGGTGAAGGACGATCACCTAGCAGGGGACGGCTACTCTGTTGGGGATAAGATGAGGGACGGTCATCTAAGGTGAAGGACGATCACCGGGCAAGGTACGGTTGCCAAAAGTATTGCGACATAGGACGAATGTCGAATAAAGAGGATCAACGATGGGGACGACCATCAGATAAAATGATGAAGGACGATCATCAAGAGGTGAAGGGCGATCACCTAGCAGGGTACGGCTGCTCTGAGTATCACGACATAGGACGAATGTCGGATAACAAGATCAACGATGAGGACGGCCATCAGATAAAATGATGAAGGACGATCATCAAGAGGTAAAGGACGATCACCTAGCAGGGGACGGCTGCTCTGAGTATCACGACATAGGACGAATGTCGGATAGAAAAGTGTTTCAAAAATGGAGACTCCGCTGGGGAAAGGATGAGGGACGGTCATCCAAAGGTGAAGGACGATCACCTGGCAAGGTACGGCTGCCGAAAAGGGGTATCATGACATAGGACTAATGTCAGATAGAAAGGAAATAATTCACTGGAATTTGCTGGGATAAGTAAACACGGGCGAGTGTCTATATCCAAGAAATGAGAGGTGTTAGTGTTTGGTGTACGGTGTATAGATTAAAGATGCGGACGAGCATCCCTAAGACCATGATACGGACGAGTATCGGTAGAAACAAACGCCTGACGCATGTTCAGAGATGATGATACGGACGAGTATCAACTGGTTAACAAGGAACACGGACGAGTGTTGATTCTGTGGGGACTCTTCTGGGGAATAGTAGACATAGACGAGTGTCTAAATTCAAGAAGACATAAGTATTTGACACGTGTATGGATTAAAGATGCGAACGAGCATCCTTAAAACCATGATACGGACGAGTATCAGGTAGAAACAAACGCTGACACATGTTCTGAGATGATGATACGGACGAGTATAAACTAGTTAACAAAGAACACGGACGAGTGTCGAATCTGAGGGTATAAGTGGTGTATACAAGATACGGACGAGTATCTGTATAGGTGAAACAGGAGTAATAAGTATGAGTGGTGTACATGAGTGTTTAACTTGCTGGGGAGGATGACACAGACGAGTGTCAAAAGAGGAAAGTGTAATATGAACAAGTGTATGGTTTACAAAATGTTTCAGGTATCTATGTTGGGGAAAGCGACACAGACGGGTGTCAGGGAATTTGTATAGATATATGTATCTTGTGAGTGCAAAGAGGACGCTTTGGCTTTCTACTGGGGATATGACACGGACGGGTGTCAGGAAGTATCTGTATCTTTAGGGAAAGTGCCTTGGCTCTCTGCCGGGGAATCCGGGGAGTTCTCTATATATTGCTGACGGATTGTCAGTATTCACACGTGTTTGATTCAGAACAATGGCTCATGATTATACAACATGTTTGATTTTTGCCGTAATGCTCCATATTAAACGGAATGCTACGCTCTGCGGGGAGAAATATGATGCGAATGCTATGATTATGCAAAAGATACTGATCCGAGATTCGGATCCCGTTGCTGCGAAGATCTTTGGCTGATCTGCTTGAAGTGGATATCCCCAGCTGGGGATGAGATCATTGGTAGATCTGACATATGGGACTCTGCTTGGGGATATAGGTCACTGATAGACCTACTTTGGTAATGAGGGACCCAACTGGGGTTTGTAGAAGCTTTATTCACTCTGTGGTGAGATCTTCAGGCGTTGCTCTTCTGGATAGAGGTTAACACTCCGTGGGGAGATGGTTCCCTGGCCTTTTACACTTGGCCGAGGAGGAAATAACAAATGGCAACTCAGCTGGGGAGAAAGCACCTCCGGTGCTAAGGCTGAGTAGATAATGATTTGCCAACTTGCTGGGGTGAAGCTTTCATGCCCCATGCTGTGCTTTGAATACCTGCATTCCTGAAAAGTCAGAGAAACGCACAAGTAATCCCGAGGTATCCTTTACCAGGTTCCATCATAAGAGTTTTGGCACTCCTGGGAGTGAGTATATTTCCTGCAAGCACGCATTTTTAGAAGAGAAGCATCTGTATTTATGCAATCAGTATCTTAAAAGACATCGGACATTCTTGCAAATGAAAATAAAAATGTACGAGACGAAACATGACTGAAAATCTGATTTTATTAATTCGTGTGCCCTGAATTGGCAAGATACAGTCAAAGAAACAAATCCCCTAAAATGAGGAGATTGTTACAAATTGAGAAATAAAAGGTATTGGCAATGTTGATGACGCTTCAAGGAGCTTCCCTTTGCTATGACTCGTATGACATTTGACGTTCTTCTCGTCTTGCTTTCTGAAGAAGGCTGATTCTGACCGGCGCTTGAACCTTTCGAAGCTTACCAAGTTGTACAGATGAATTCAGAATGCAGTTGTTCGCTTATTCCCTTATTTTGCGTGGATCGCCTTTTCAGGTTTTCAATCCACCGGGATACCCATTTTTGCCTGAGTTGTCCAATGTGGCTTTTCAACTCAGCGGGTGTACATTTTCTTATTTATTTTCCCTTATTTTTGCCCGAGTCTTTTATTCTGTTTTTGACTCACCGGGATGCCCTATTTTTGCCTGGACTTACATTCTGTTTTTGTGTCCAGCGGGTCATTTTTATGCGAAGTATTTTTTAACTGCATCTGAATTCACAGGGGACGGGAAGTCTTCGCCATCCATAGTACTGAGCATGAGTGCTCCACCGGAGAAAACTTTCGTTACTACGAATGGCCCTTCATAATTCGGAGTCCACTTGCCCCTGTGGTCTGTATGAGGAGGGAGGAGTCTTTTCAGCACAAGATCTCCTACTTGGTATTCTCGGAGCCTGACTTTCTGATCGAAGGCTTTCTTCATTCTTTTCTGATACAGCTGCCCATGACAGATTGCAGCTAACCTCTTTTCTTCAATCATACTCAGTTGTTCGTATCGGGATTGGACCCACTCTGCCTCATTAAGTTTAACATCCATTAGTACCCGTAAGGAGGGTAATTCAACTTCAACAGGTAGGACTGCTTCCATACCGTACACAAGCTGATACGATGTTGCCCCAGTGGATGTTCTGATTGACGTACGGTACCCATGCAAGACAAACGGTAGCATTTCATGCCAGTCTTTGTATGTAACTACCATCTTCTGCACAATCTTCTTGATATTCTTGTTAGCTGCCTCAACAGCGCCATTCATCTTTGGCCTGTAAGGAGAAGAATTGTGGTGTTGGATCTTGAAGTCCCGGCACAGTTTTGCCATCATTTTATTGTTTAAGTTGGAACCATTATCAGTAATGATTCGCTCGGGTACTCCATACCGACAGATGATGTCCCTCTTCAGAAATCGGGCTACCACTTGCCTTGTAACATTTGCATACGAAGCAGCTTCAACCCACTTGGTAAAATAGTCAATAGCAACCAGGATGAATCTGTGGCCGTTTGAAGCAGTCGGTTCAATCTTGCCAATCATATCAATTCCCCACATGGCAAAGGGCCAGGGTGAAGACATCACATTCAGAGGATTCAGAGGCACATGCACTTTATCTGCATAAATCTGGCATTTATGACATTTTCTGGCATAGGCACAACAGTATGCATCCATTGTGATCCAGTAATAGCCTGATCTTAACAACTTTTTAGCCATGGCATGCCCTCCTGCATGGGTACCAAAGGATCCTTCGTGCACCTCATGCATCAACAAACCTGCTTCTGTTTTATCAACGCATCTGAGAAGTACCATATCAAAGTTTCTCTTGTATAGGGAACCGTCAGTATTCAAGAAGAAACTGCCAGCAAGCCTTCTCAATGTCTTCTTATCATTGGAAGATGCCCCAGGTGGGTATATTTGATCCTCCAAGAAGCATTTGATATCATGGAACCAAGGCTTATCATCTTTAACAACATCTGCTGAGAACACATATGCTGGTCTGTCAAGTCTGGACACTGAAATCCGAGGTACAAAGTTGGCAGCTTGAACTTTGATCATGGATGAAATGGTGGCAAGAGCGTCTGCAAATTGATTCTCGTCCCGAGGGATATACTCAAGCTTGTCCGTTGTAAAGAAAGTCAATAACCTCCTTGTATAATCCCTGTAAGGTATCAGATGATCCTGGTGTGTGTACCATTTGCCGTTGGTTTGATTGATTACCAAAGCTGAATCTCCGAACACAGTCAAAGTTTTGATCCTGAGGTCAATGGCTTCCTCAAGACCCATAATACAAGCTTCGTATTCAGCTTCGTTGTTAGTGCAATTAAAGGTGAGTTTCGCCGAGAAAGGAATGTGAACTCCTTTAGGTGTAATGAGTACTGCACCAACACCACGACCATTCATATTAACAGCCCCATCAAACATCATAGTCCATTCTTCTTCTGGGTCAGGCCCTTCAGTGTGAACAGGCTCTTCATGATCTTTTGCTTTAATGAACATGATGTCTTCATCAGGGAAGTGAAATCTCATAGGCTGGTAATCATCAATGGGTTGCTCAGCAAGATAATCAGACAATACACTGCCCTTGATGGCTTTTTGAGATGTGTACTGAATGTCATATTCTGTGAGGATCATTTGCCATCTTGCAACCCGTCCGGTAAGTGCTGGCTTCTCAAAAATGTACTTAACTGGGTCCATCTTTGATATCAATAAAGTAGTGTGGGTCAACATATACTGTCTCAGTCGGCGAGCAGCCCACGCTAAAGCACAACAAGTTTTCTCGAGCAGTGAATAGCGTTGTTCACAGTCGGTAAACTTTTTGCTTAGGTAGTATATTGCATACTCTTTTCGACCAGACTCGTCATGCAGGCCCAGCACACACCCCATTGACTCTTCTAATACTGTCAAGTACATGATCAGAGGTCTTCCTTCAACTGGAGGCATAAGGATAGGAGGCTCTTGTAAGTATTCCTTGATTTTGTCAAAAGCCCTCTGGCAGTCTTCGTTCCACCCGACCGTTTGTTCTTTTCTCAACAGCTTGAAAAGAGGTTCACAGGTTGCAGTAAGGTGGGATATGAACCGCGAAATGTAGTTCAATCTACCTAGAAACCCCCGAACTTCTTTTTCTGACTTTGGCGCAGGCATTTCTTGAATGGCTTTAACTTTATCAGGGTCAACTTCAATCCCTTTCTCACTTACAATAAATCCTAGCAGCTTACCAGACCGTACCTCGAATGTACACTTGTTGGGATTCAGCTTCAGTTGGTACTTCCTCAGACGCTTGAATAACTTCAACAGATTTACCAGGTGGTCTTCTTCTGTGAGGGACTTGGCAATCATATCATCCACATAACATTCTATTTCTTTATGGATCATGTCATGGAATAATGTTACCATAGCCTGTTGATATGTTGCACCAGCATTCTTCAGTCCGAATGGCATCACCTTGTAACAGAACGTGCCCCAGGGTGTGATAAAGGTTGTCTTCTCCATGTCTTCAGGTGACATCTTGATCTGATTGTATCCTGAAAATCCATCCATGAAGGAGAACACCGAGAACTGAGCCGTATTATCCACCAATACATCAATGTGAGGTAAAGGGAAGTCATCTTTTGGGCTGGCTCTGTTCAGATCCCGGTAGTCCACACACATCCTCACCTTTCCATCTTTCTTAGGCACAGGTACGATATTAGCAACCCACAGCGGATAGCTAGTCACAGCAAGGAACCCGGCGTCCCACTGCTTTTGTACCTCTTCTTTGATCTTCATTGCCATATCTGGGCGAGTATGGCGCAATTTCTATTTTACCGGTGGGCAATCTTCCTTCAAAAGCAGCTTGTGCATGACAATATCGGTGTCCAACCCTGGCATATCCTGATAAGACCAAGCAAAGACATCCACATACTCCCGAAGCATGTCAATCAGTTGCTCTTTTACTGAATCTTGTAGGCAGGCCCCGATCTTAACCTCTTTCACATCTTCTTCCGTACCAAGATTAACCGTTTCGACCTCCTCCTGATGAGGAGTGATAACCTTCTCCTCTTGCCTTAACAACCTGGCTAGCTCTTCAAGTAGCTCATAATCTTCTTCAACCCCTTCATCGGCTTGATTGATTGGATTGTCAAAGTCATACAGAGCCATAGCTGTGCTGTTGTCGGTGCAGTCTGAAAGGCACTCTCTACAAGGGTTTAGATTGTTCATTTTAGTGATCGATTTTAATCTTTGTTTAGAAAAAGTGAAATGAAGTTGTCATTTTGGAAAACATTGCCATTTTATTTTTGTACAAAAAGAAAAATGAAAAACAAGTGAGCCGAAAAGAAAAAGACTCATTTGCAAAAGATGTCCGATATTCATTGATTGATCTGTTTGCACAAAATTACAAGATGGCCCGATTACAAAATGAGTCTTGTCATCTTGGGCAAGATGCAAGACTTGATGCATGCTTAAAAAATACAGGAAATAATAATTACTCTGCAGGAGTAACCCTTATAATTTCCTGGGAAGACCAGTTAAGGACTTGGCTCCCCGGGATCCTTGGACGTATCCAGCTCTCCAGGTTGCGGTCGCTTTCATCCTCGTCTTCCTCGTTGTTCACTGCATCCGGGGTGAGCATTCCCCCGCTGACAAAACTAGGCTTCTTGGCAGCCTCTGATTGATCTTGTTGAGTTGGTTTGTAACCCAACCCAAATCTGTCTTCCTTCTTTTCCACGGGCAACAGCTTGCCCCAACCTTGGGCAGTACCCTCTTCAACAACCTTCCTGGCTTGTTGATAAGATGTCATGGAGGTTCCCAGTACAGCAGACGCTTCATTAACGTTCAGGGCCTCAAACCCCTGGCTCATGGTTTCATGGATTTCTCCATCCATCTCAATGTATTTGTACATAGCCAGATGGCTAACAAAGATGTCTTCTTCCCCACAGATGGTGATGATCTCGCCTTCCCACTCGAATTTCAACTTCTGGTGAAGGGTAGACGTAACAGCGCCAGCGGCATGGATCCAAGGTCTACCCAACAAACAGCTGTAGGCCGGCTTAATGTCCATCACATAGAAGGTAATTTTGAAGGTCTGTGGGCCAATCATCACGAGCAGATCAATCTCCCCTAGCACTGATCTTTTAGAGCCATCAAATGCTCTTACCACCAAACTACTCGGACGCAATGCTAAGCCATCATACTCCAGCTTCACTAAGGCTTTCTTTGGTAGAACATTGAGTGAAGACCCAGTGTCCACCAGTACATGGGATATAACATCACCCTTGCATTCTAGAGTGATGTGTAAAGCCTTGTTGTGGTTACTGTAACACGGTGGGAGAACTGACTTTAAGTAATGTTGCGGATAGCAAGAGTCGCCACCGACTTTTATTTTATCCAAAAGGAAAGGGTATAAAAGAACAGGAAAGACCTTAAGAGATATTTTTGGGTCCGGGGGGTAAGTTATGTAAAGGGAAGGTGTTAGCACCCTTTACATCCATGGTTATCCATGGGCTCTTAGTTACTTAGCTCACTTTTGAATTGTTTTTGAAAGTGTAGTGTGTGAATAGAAAAATTTTCAGAGTAGTTAATAATAATCCATGAACGGATGTGTAAAAACTTGTTTTTGAAAATTTGTTTGAAATTGTGAAGAGTTTGAAAAATTTTTGAAGTGAGCAAGTACATAAGAGGAACCTACCCTAATGTTTAAAGTCTTTCTTGTTCTTTATCCTTTCATTGGTAAGACTATCCCTACTATTAAGGAGTAGGTAGTCATTACCTTGGATGTAAGGGACATGAGAGGGACATAGGTTTTTTATGAAGGCAATTGTGGGGTGTAATAAGCATACTGGAGGGACTATCATCATTTTTTCGAAGGGACTCGATTCGTAAAGGCAACCATGAGGGACTTGATGATTTTTACCTTTTAAGGGACTTGCTTTATACACCCCACTTGACCATTATTCGTAGGCAACTTGAGGGATAACCTTAGAAAGTGAGACGGCGATAAGAATCGACTTACGTGTGTGAGTGTTCAATATTAATTATCTTATGATTAAAGTGATCTAATTTTATTTTACATAGAATACATATTTGCACTCCCTAATTACTAACCAAAATAATCAAATAATTATAAAATTTACATCCAGGAGCATTTACATTATAATAAGCAAAATAGCAAAAATAAGTAACATATAAATAAATAAACAATAAATAAATAACAAATAAATAATAGGGGTTAGTGATAACAAAATAATAATAATAATAATTAGAAATAATAAACAAGGTTAGAAACATAATATAATAATAAATAATAGTATGGTTAGTAAATAATAAAGATTAATGAAATATATAAAATTAATAAAGCAAAATAAATAATATGGTTAGTAATAACAATAATAAATAAAATTAACCAAAATTATAATAATAAGAGATTAACAATTTTTAATATAAACAATTATATTTAGAAAGAAATATGAACAAACAATTATTTTAATTTACAAGTTATTAAGTTATTTTTGAATATATTATAACTACAAAATTTAATTATTATAAATTCAATTATTTATAAACAAAAAAGTCATAAGAGAAAAATAAGTTATAAATATATTTACAAGATTTAATTTTTATTGATTCAATTATTTAAAAAAATGATTTAAGTTATAAACATAGTGTAAAATATATTTACATATTATATGAAGAAAAGAGATTATAATTAGATTTAAAAATTATATACATGATAATTATAATAAGAATTAGAAAAAATAAAAATTATTTAGAAAATAAAATTAGGTTTTCACAAAAGTTAGGATTTTGAAAAATTGTTTTAAAAAATATTTTTAGGATTTAGAATAGAATATACAAAATTATTTTAACTATAATTTAATTACACAAATAAAAGTTTAAATTGAGAAAACAAGAGTTTAGATTTTTTTTTTAGAAAATAATATACATAATATATATATATATATATATATATATATATATATATATATATATATATATATATATATATATATATATTTTATAATATAATTTTAATTTACTTTAGATATAATATTAATAAAATAGAAAATAAAACAAAAGAGAGAAAAAGAAGTCAAAAACCTGATGGGGCTGGGATTTGAACCCAGTCCCCTATGCTTGCCACTATCAACCTTCACCACTGGGCCATCAGCACGCAGGCAGCAAGAAAATGGGGAGAATTGCTTTTGTTCCTTTGATGCAAACAATCCAGAAAATAAAGGAAAAGCAAAAAGGCCTGGGGTGGGAGTTGAACCCAGGACCTTTACAAACACAAGCGTACGCATCACCACCCGGCTGGAAGAGCCAATCTGAATATACAATGACAAGAAACCATAATATATTATGCTTGCTTTTATCCTGAAAATTAACAAAAAAAACAATGCACCAACCCAGTATCGAACCAGGGACCTCACAATATACGCATATCAAGCTTACCACCAGGGCACACACGCGCGTGTGATAAACAAACCAATACTAATTCATAAAATATTTCAATAATATTTGAATTTTCTGACGCGCGGGAATTGATCTTCTTCTTCCTTGAGACCTACAATTTTTCCTGCGAAAACTGATGGAAACTTACCTGCGAATTTTCCTATATTCAAAACCTGCAAATTTCAATCATCACAAATACGCAACCATTCATTAAATCAAGCATAGGGTTATGATCCCCACGTCACATACAGTCAATCCATGGCCTCAAAATTAATTTATGAGTCCTAAATCAAAGAACCCCAAAAATCATTCAAGAACCCTAGCTATGGCCGATTCGGATTCATGGCATGAAACTCCAATTTCTTTGTCCAGAAACCTTCAAAAACTCAATACAAACATTATTAACCAAACAAAATTCGTGGAGATGCATTAGATTAGTGAAACCGAAAAACAAATATTCAAGCACATGAAGAATTCGGATTATGCATTATGGGATGACTTTGATGCTTATGAGTATTGGTTTAGGATCAATGAAGCCCAAGGAATCTTGTAGTGTCCTTATTTTACCTTCTAATGCCCTGCAAATTGGAAATCCGAATATGAGTTTTCAATGGATTTTTGATGTTTTGAACTTACACTATAAGGCTGCCAATTCGTGAATGAAGATTAGGTTTGTGATCAGCATATATAGGTGAATGATTCTAGGTTAAAACATTGATTGATTATGTGGAAGTTTTGATATTTTAGGATTGAGAAAGATCATGCCATGAAAGTTCAATATTTTTATACCAATGCTTTCTATATCAAGCCATTCCATATAATTCTTGCATCAATTTGTTCCATATTGATTTTATGACTTTCTAGAATCAATAAATCAATTAAATCTTCACATTTACTATTTTATTTAAATTTAAAATGATTTTAAGAATAAAAAATCATAATAAATTAATTAAATAAAATAAAAATTATGAAAATATTATGGAAATTTCGTGCAAGATGTTATTGTATGGGTTGGGTCATAATTTGGCCAGCCCATTTGGAGAAAATTGTTTTTAGGCCCCCATTTTCATCATAAACCATCACAAACTTTCTCAACTTTGCAAGGGCACATCTCCCTCAATTTTAAAGGTATGAGGGTGTTCTTGGACATTTTGGAAATCTTGAAGAGTCCTATAAACAACCCCATTGGTTTCAGGTCCATATCATTTACCAATCTCAAGTTATGCCCTTTTGAAGTTGTTGACTTTTTGTTGACTTTTGAAATGACCTATAATGTCTTAGGTCATATCTTCCAAATGAAGCATTTTTGGGATTAACTTTCAACATCAAAGTTGTAGAGAATTCAATTTCCTTCCAAATGAGCTTTGGATGGAGACTTGGTGATGAAGTATGTGAAAGTTATGGCTGTTCAAAGTTCAGTTGACTTTTACTGAGGAAACCCTAATTTAGAAACTCCTGATTATTGATGATCTGGAATCTCCTTGATGAATCATGATCAACCCTTGATCAAATGATGAATTTTACTTCATATAATTGATGTTGGCAAAAAATCATGAAGTTTGACTTTGGTTTGACCACAATTGACCTCAGTTTGACTTTTTAACTGCATTGACTGATTTTGACTTATCTGATCATCTGACTGAGCAAACTTTTGAGAAAAGTCTTGAAACTTGACATGGGGGTTCTTACACACATATAAGATGTTATGAAACTCACTTGACGTATTGGAAGTCCATTTAGCCTGATTAAAGTCAAAACCCTAGTTTTGGATGCACTGCTTAGGAGGTGCATTGTCTGAGGGATTTGTCAACTCTTCTGACCAATTGTGAACCTTGTGAACCTTGTGAATCATCATAAAATGTCTTGTGATACTCATGGGAGATATTGTGAAGCTTGTGAACCTTGTGAACCTCATGAAGTGGCTTTGTAGATCTCATGAACCTCAGGAGAGCTTTGTAATCATTGTGAATCTTGTGAACCTTGTGAACCTTCAAGAAGTGACTTGTAGACTTCATGAACTTCATGAAAGGTCTTGAAGATGTTGAGAAGCTTGTGAACCTTGTGAACCTCCAAGAAGTAACTTGTAGACTTCATGAACCTCAAGAAAGGTATTGAAAGCATTATAGAACTTGTGAACCTTGTGAACCTTCAAGAAGTAACTTGTAGACTTCATGAACCTCATGAAAGGTCTTGAAAGCATTGGGAAGCTTGTGAACCTTGTGAACCTTCTTAGAACACAAAGTCTTGTATTGTGAGGGCAAATTTTGGGGTGCAACAGCTGCCCCTGTTCAATTTTCTGAAACCTGAGGGGTTAGATTGGTATATTTGCCAGTCGTGACCTGGAAGGTTGAAGGGGATTGAACACAAAAGCCCAAAAATTTGCACTCACCAGTGTATTAGAGTGATACAGAGGACTAGTTGAATATGATTGAGTGGGCTTAAAGGTGCCACTAGGGGAAAGCAGTCCAAAATAGAGAGGTATAATGAAAGCTGTCAGGAGTCTGGAGTAGTCCTGAGGTATTAATGATATGCGTTCAGGATATTGGAGTAATACTGATGTTAACATCATGTCTTCGTGAGGATTGAGCAATCAATAATGATAACCCTAAAGCAGTCTTGAAGTAATAATATGATTTCAGGAGGATAGAGCAATCAATAATGATAACTCTAAAGCAGTCTTGAAGTAATGATTTCAGGAGGATAGAGCCATCAATAATGATAACTCTAAAGCAGTCTTGAAGTAATGATTTCAGGAGGATAGAGCCATCAATAATGATAACTCTAAAGCAGTCTTGAAATAATAATGTGATTTTAGGAGGATAGAGCCATCAATAATGATAACTCTAAAGCAGTCTTGAAGTAATAATATGATTTCAGGAGGATAGAGCAATCAATAATGATAACTCTAAAGCAGTCTTGAAGTAATGATTTCAGGAGGATAGAGCCATCAATAATGATAACTCTAAAGCAGTCTTGAAGTAATGATTTCAGGAGGATAGAGCCATCAATAATGATAACTCTAAAGCAGTCTTGAAATAATAATGTGATTTCAGGAGGATAGAGCCATCAATAATGATAACTCTAAAGCAGTCTTGAAGTAATGATTTCAGGAGGATAGAGCCATCAATAATGATAACTCTAAAGCAGTCTTGAAGTAATGATTTCAGGAGGATGGAGCCATCAATAATGATAACTCTAAAGCAGTCTTGAAATAATAATGTGATTTCAGGAGGATAGAGCAATCAATAATGATAACTCTAAAGCAGTCTTGAAGTAATAATATGATTTCAGGAGGATAGAGCAATCAATAATGATAACTCTAAAGCAGTCTTGAAGTAATGATTTCAGGAGGATAGAGCCATCAATAATGATAACTCTAAAGCAGTCTTGAAGTAATGATTTCAGGAGGATAGAGCCATCAATAATGATAACTCTAAAGCAGTCTTGAAATAATAATGTGATTTCAGGAGGATAGAGCCATCAATAATGATAACTCTAAAGCAGTCTTGAAGTAATAATATGATTTCAGGAGGATAGAGCAATCAATAATGATAACTCTAAAGCAGTCTTGAAGTAATGATTTCAAGAGGATAGAGCCATCAATAATGATAACTCTAAAGCAGTCTTGAAGTAATGATTTCAGGAGGATAGAGCCATCAATAATGATAACTCTAAAGCAGTCTTGAAATAATAATGTGATTTTAGGAGGATAGAGCCATCAATAATGATAACTCTAAAGCAGTCTTGAAGTAATGATTTCAGGAGGATAGAGCCATCAATAATGATAACTCTAAAGCAGTCTTGAAGTAATGATTTCAGGAGGATGGAGCCATCAATAATGATAACTCTAAAGCAGTCTTGAAATAATAATGTGATTTCAGGAGGATAGAGCAATCAATAATGATAACTCTAAAGCAGTCTTGAAGTCGTGAGAAGTTATCAGGAGGATAAAGTAACCCTGAGGTGACGATAAAGCAGTCCCAAAGTAACAAGAAGCTTATCAGGAGGATAAAGTAACCCTGAGGTGACAATAAAGCAGTCCCGAAGATCATAAGTTTGTTTGTTGGATAATTAACCTTAAAACAAGGCAGCATTTTGTATAATAACATTAGTTTATGCTTTATGTATGCATGTATGATATGATGTACTCAAGTAATGTATTATGTGTCTAGGGATATATATGCTATGGTATGATGTAAATGATGTATGTATGATATGATACTGCCGGAAGCGTCTGGATATCTTCGTATAACAACTGCTGGCCAGGGAAAATAAATCCCGATTCGTTGCTGAAGAATATATAACCCTATGTCTGCTGGGGATAACAGGGTATAGATAACCTCCCGTATGCTGGGGATAACAGGGTATAGATAACCTCCCGTATGCTGGGATAGTAAGGTATATATAACCTTCGTCTTCGTCTGATGGTAGGGTAGAGATAGTATCCCGTCTTCGTTCGTCGTACCCTTATTGGAAAGCAAATTCCTGAATATCCGTATGAGGATAAAAGAGATGGATATAAATTCCAGGGGAGATAAGACTTTATGAAGATGGATTCGCCCTACTGAAGGTTTGTAACTGTCTTGTAGAGATGAACCGGTGAAGCTTCGTTGAAATCCTCCCCTCGTTCGTCCTTAGTAAATACTATTACTGCATTTTCATGCATTTCTGGTAAACATCAATCATATTAAAAGCACACATGCATTTTTGGTAAACATCAATCATATTCAAAAGCATACATACATTCAAACACAACCAACGGACGTTTCGCTTATGTAAATAGGGTAAAAGTAAATCTGGATTCAAAAGATGGAATTTATTTATATCAAGAAGTGACCCATACACGGGTAAGTTTGTACAAGGAAACATAAATCCTAGTAAGAGGATTTTGCCCTAAAATTTTACAAAATAAAGAAAATCAGCTATGTGGGAAACAGTCCTATTGAGTTTCAATCCTACTATTGCCCTTCAAGTATCTCATCTTCTTGCTGTTGAGACGGAAATGATTGGATTGAGCTTTATCTGTTCGAGCTTGAGTAAGTAGTACAACTGGTTGCAGTTTCATGGGTGATCCAAACGAGACATAGTCATACGCTTTAATCCCTAATTTTTGCCTGGATTGCCCTTTCAGGTTTTCAATCCACCGGGATACCCTTTTTTGCCCAAGCCGCCTTTTCAGGTTTTCGACTTGCCGGGTGTACATCTTTTTATATATATCCCTAATTTTTGCCCAAACCCTTTTGGTTTGCCGGGATGACCTTATTTTTGCCTAGGCCTGTCAACCTAGCGGGTCTCTTTTTACGCGTAGTATTTTTTAACTATGTCTGCGTTTACAGGCTGTGGGAAGTCTTCACCATCCATTGTAGTCAGTATCATGGCACCTCCTGAGAACACTGTCTTGACTACAAATGGTCCTTCATATGTTGGAGTCCACTTGCCCCTAGGATCACCCTGTGGTAATATGATACGCTTGATTACCAAGTCACCAGCCTGATATACCTTTGGCTTAACCTTCTTGTTAAAAGCTTTGATCATTCGTTTTTGGTACATCTGGCCATGACAAACTGCTGCTAACCTCTTCTCATCAATCAAATTTATCTGGTCCAGTCGAGTCTGAATCCACTCATCTTCATCCAAGCCTGCATCCTTCATAATTCTTAAGGAGGGAATCTGAACTTCAATGGGAAGAACCGCTTCCATACCATAGACTAAGGAGAATGGGGTTGCCCCTGTTGAAGTACGTATTGTGGTACGATAACCATGAAGAGCAAATGGTAACATCTCATGCCAATCATTGTAAGTAACAGTCATCTTCTGTACAATCTTCTTAATGTTTTTATTAGCAGCTTCAACTGCCCCATTCATCTTTGGACGATACGGAGAAGAGTTGTGATGCTTAATCTTGAACTGCGTGCAGAGGTCAGTAATCATGGTGTTGTTCAGATTAGAGCCATTGTCAGTGATAATCCTTTCAGGGATGCCATACCTACATATGAGATTATTCTTAATGAATCGAGCCACCACATTCTTAGTAACAGATGCAAATGAAGCTGCCTCCACCCACTTTGTAAAATAATCAATAGCAACTAGGATGAAACGATGCCCATTAGAAGCAGTAGGCTTGATCTCACCAATCATATCAATGCCCCACATGGCAAAGGGCCAAGGAGCAGTCAACACATTCAATGGTGATGGAGGTACATGAACTTTATCAGCATAGATTTGACATTTGTGACATGTTCTGGAGTGTTGATAGCAATCAACTTCCATGGTAGACCAATAGTAACCTGCTCTCAAAATCTTCTTTGCCATAGTATGACCACTAGAATGAGTGCCAAAGGTCCCATCATGCATCTCTTCCATAATCTCAGTTGCTTCCTTCTTATCCACACAACGAAGCATAGTTGAATCATGATTACGCTTGTACAGAATCCCATTACTCAAAAAGAACTTAGCAGCAAACCTCTTCAGGAACTTCCTATCTTTGACAGATGCCCCTTCAGGGAACTCCTGAGCTTCGAGATATCTTTTCACTTCATAGAACCAAGGCTTATCCTCTGCCCCTTCAGTGTCAATCTCATTGCAGTATGCAGGCTTTTCAAATCTATCAATAGTAATCTTGGGAGCTTCATCATCCCAACTGATCTCAAACATAGATGCCATGGTGGCTAATGCATCTGCCAGCTGATTCTCTCTCCGTGGAATATGTTCAAAGGTAATCTCTTTGAAATGTGGGATCAAAGACAACACATGCTCTCTGTAAGGAATGAGGTTATCATGCTTGGTATCCCAATCTCCTTTAATCTGACTTACTACCAGGGCTGAATCTCCATACACATCAAGGAACTGAATCTTCATATCAATAGCAGCTTTAATACCCAGGATACATGCCTCATACTCAGCCATGTTATTGGTACAATGGAAACAAAGTCTGGCAGTAATCGGGGTATGACAACCTTCAGGGGAACTAATCACAACACCAACACCATTACCAAGTGCATTAGAGGCACCATCAAAAACCATAATCCATCGGGATCCTTGTTCAGGTCCGTCATATTGTCCAGGTTCTTTGGTAATAATCATAATGTCTTCATCAGGGAACTCAAAACTCATTGATTGGTAATCATCCACTGCTTGGTGAGCCAAATGATCTGCTACAACACTTCCCTTAATGGCCTTCTGAGTAGTATACTGTATGTCATACTCTGTCAAGATCATTTGCCATCTTGCAATTCTTCCGGAGAGAGCAGGTTTCTCAAATATGTACTTGATTGGATCCATCTTCGAAATCAACAAGGTAGTATGGGTCAACATATACTGTCTTAGTCGGCGAGCAGCCCATGCCAAAGCGCAGCAAGTTTTCTCGAGCAGTGAGTATCTTGTTTCACAGTCGGTAAACTTTTTGCTAAGGTAGTATATTGCCTGCTCTTTTCGACCAGACTCGTCATGTTGCCCCAACACACACCCCATTGAATTATCTAACACTGTTAAGTACATAATCAAGGGTCTTCCATCAACTGGTGGCATCAAAATTGGAGGTTCTAGCAAATATCTCTTGATTTCATCAAAGGCAGTCTGGCACTCATCATTCCATTCCATCACCTGATCTTTCTTCAACAGCTTGAAGATTGGCTCACAGATGGTAGTTAATTGGGAAATAAATCTTGCAATGTAGTTCAATCGTCCCAAGAAACCTCTAACCTCCTTCTCAGTACGGGGAGCTGGCATCTCTCGTATAGCTTTCACTTTTGCAGGATCCACTTCAATACCTTTTCCACTGACAATGAAACCCAGGAGTTTACCAGATCTAACTCCAAAAGTACACTTGTTTGGGTTCAATCTCAACTTGTATTTCTTCAACCTCTCAAACAACTTGTGCAGATGATCAAGATGTTGCTCTTCATTCTGAGACCTGGCTATCATATCATCCACATATACCTCTATCTCATGATGAATCATATCATGAAACAAAGCCACCATAGCACGCTGATATGTTGCCCCTGCATTCTTCAAACCAAATGGCATCACCTTATAGCAAAAGGTGCCCCACTGTGTCACAAATGTTGTCTTCTCCATATCTTCAGGTGCCATCTTGATCTGATTGTAACCAGAGAAACCATCCATAAAAGAGAATACTTTATGCTGAGCAGTGTTGTCTACCAGAATATCAATATGAGGAAGTGGAAAGTCATCTTTGGGGCTAGCCTTGTTCAAATCTCTGTAGTCTACACACATACGTACCTTACCATCTTTCTTAGGAACTGGTACCACATTTGCAACCCACTGAGGATAAGAAGTTACTGCTAAGAACCCTGCATTGAACTGTTTCATTACCTCTGCCTTGATCTTTTCTGACATTTCAGGACGCATACGACGAACCTTCTGCTTCTTTGGACGACAATCTTCTTTCACTGGTAACCGGTGAACCACAATGTCTGTATCCAACCCTGGCATATCTTCATAAGACCAAGCAAAAATCTCCACATAGTCACGTAACATCTGAATCAACCTGCTTTTGACACTGTCCTCTAAATCAGCCCCTATCTTGACCTCTTTCTTGTTTTCTTCAGTTCCCAGATTCACAACTTCGACTGGCTCTTCATGTGGCTGTATAGCTTTCTCTTCTTGTTGTAACAACCTAGCAAGCTCTACAGGTATTTCACAATCGTCCTCATTTCCGTCTTCAGTTTGATAGATCGGATTCTCGAAATTATAATTGGCAATAGTAGAACTGTTATCAACAGGATCCAGAGTGGATGAGGATCTGCATTTTAGTGATGTGGGTGTGTGTAAGAACACATAGCTGATAAAACAAAAATAAAAGAAAAGAAAGACAAGGAACACAATATTTATGAAAACGAAACGTCCACTGATTTTATTGAATGAAGTATGCAAATGAAATGACAGCCTGTAACAAGCACACCATTGTGCCCCGGGTAAGGTACATGGCTTGAAAGTTTTATTGTTCAAGAAATTACAAATTTAAAAAAACAACACAGTAATAGTATTTACTCCTGACTAAAGGAGATAGGGATAACATCTTCAGCTTTCCAATTATTGAGTCCAGCACCCACAGTAGGAAAAATCCATGCATCCAAGTTGTAGTCTTCATCTTGATCTCCCATAGCATTGATCTGGTCTTTCACAACCCCTTGATTAGTGATACGGGCAGCACGAACACGACGAACAGCCTTCTGGGACTCTGCAGTGAAACCCAAACCAAACTTGTCATACTTGTAAGGAATATCAGGAAGCTGACCCCAAATAGTACAACCACCTTCATCCACCACAGCTCTAGCATCATTGAGGGAGGCCATTGCCATTGTTGGAGGCTTTCTGGTGACCACAGGAACTTTCTTCACAACAGGAGGAGCTACATAATCATTAACAACCCAGGGGACTACTTCAAATGTCTGACACGGAGTTTCAATGTATTCACCCTCCATTTCCAGATACTTGAAAGTGTTGACATGGCTGACAAAGTATTCTTCTTCTCCATAGACAGTAACAACCTTTCCATTCACCGGATATCTCAGTTTCTGATGCAATGTAGAGGTCACAGCACCTGCCCCATGGATCCAGGGACGACCAAGCAGACAAGAGTACGAAGGACGAATATCCATCACAAAAAATGTAGCAGTAAACACCTGGGAACCAACTTGGATTGGAAGATCAATTTCCCCATGTACTACTCTTCTAGAACCATCAAAAGCCTTCACCACAATATTACTGGGTTTCAGCACAGCATCTTCAAGACTCAGCTTATTCAGGACTTCCTTGGGCAACACATTCAAAGAGGAACCATTGTCTATCAGCACATGAGACAGGGTAGTGCCCCTGCATTCAATTGAAATATGCAAGGCCCTGTTATGATCTCTCTTGGCAGGGGTCAAATCAGCATCAGAGAATCCTAACCCATTGTCATAGGTCAGGTGGGCAACACAGTTCTCAAATTGGTCAACAGAAATTGCACTGGGCACATGTGCAGTCTTCAGAAACTTGATCAAGGACTTGGCATGAGCTTCAGAACACAGCAACAAGGACAACATAGAAATCTTTGAGGGAGTATGCCCCAATTGATCAACAATGTCATAATCACTCTTGCGAATGATTTTCAATACTTCTTCCATCTGTTTAGAGAGATCATCAGCAGCTGGCACATCAGTAGATACGGGCTCAATAATAGGGCCTTTGCCCCGGGCATCAGTGGTGGAAGTAGTAGCAGGAGTAACTGCATTCTTGGAAGTATCTGGAGGAGAGAAGACTCTTCCACTACGAGTGATCTTACTAGATCCGGCAATATTGTCAACATCAACAGGCACATCAGCTACGGGCTCTTGCTTAACACCATGGATGTAAACATCAGACCCATAGTGCCAAGGCACAGCTTTGTCAGACGTATATGGGATAGGACCAGGAGTAGTAATGACCATAGGAGCTACTCTGGCTTCAGCCACAACTTTCACAGGACCTTCAGCAGTAATCTTGATTGGACCCTGATGAGTGATTTTAATAGGGCCCTTTGAAGTGATTCTTATTGGTACTTTGTCAACCATGTCAACCTCTTCAATCTTCTTACCCCGAGTCAGATGATCCACCATACTTTCTACAGATGCTGGTCTTCTTTCAAACACTATAGTATACTTATCCATGAGACGTTGAATGCCATCTCTCAAAATGAAGCAGCTATCCGGCTTATAGGTACAATACAAACAATCTTCACGACAACCTGGAAAGATCCCAGCTTGTACTAACCTTTTTTTGATAACCGACAATGGTGTGGTCAACTCCATAACTGAATAGACATGTAGGTCTTCATCAATGGCATTGACAGTCTTCTCGTGATTTGGCATTGGAGCTGTAATCACATTTGGGGTACCCGGAGGGTCAAACTCAATCTCTCCAGCATCAATCATATCTTGAATTTTGTTCTTCAAGACCCAGCAGTTATTAGTATCATGTCCTGGACAGTTTGAATGATATGCACATCGTGCGTTGGGATTGTACTTGGGAGAGGTAACATTGGGATTCTGAGGAGCCTCCCTCAGGGTAATAAGTTCAGCCTTCAACAAGTGTTGCAATGCCTGAGCCATTGACATGTTGATCTTTGTGAACTGCCTTCTAGCCCTCTGTTGGTTACCCTGAGGCTGTTCCGTTGTTGCAGGAGTTGGATTTGAAATATGAACTGCACTAACAGACTGATGCCTTCTGTTACGATCAGGTTGACCATAAACAGCATTGGATTCCTTCTTCCCAGTGGGAGGCTTCTTTGCAGCACCTGATGAAGAAGTGCCCACTTGGATCTTTCCACTCTTGATACCATTTTCTACCCGCTCTCCTGTCATGATCAACTCAGTGAAGCCAGATGATGAGCTTCCAATGAGATGACTATAAAACGGACCATTCAGCGTACACATGAACATATCAACTAATTCCCTGTCAGTTAAAGGGGGTTGAACTCTTCCAGCTCAATCTCTCCATTTCTGAGCATACTCCTTAAAACTTTCTTTGGAACCCATAGACATGCTCTGAAGCTGCATGCGAGTGGGGGCTAAGTCAGCATTGTATTGATACTGCTTATAGAAAGCTTCAGCAAGATCATTCCAGTCTCTGATGTTGACACTCTCCAACTGATAATACCACTCCAGCTGAGCTCCAGATAAGCTCTCTTGAAAGAAATGGATCCACAACTTCTTATCAGCAGTGTGGGGTTGAATTCTTCTGACATAAGACCTCAAATGCAGCTTGGGACAAGAAACCCCATCATAAACAACAAAGGTAGGAACTTTGAACCCAATGGGTATGACTACCCCAGATATCAAACTCAAATCCTCAAAATCCAGCCCAGATGATTTCTGTAATTCCATAGCATCCATTCTATCCACCAGCATTTTGAATTTGTCTTCATTAGGCTCATGGTAGTAGTTAGCCTCAGAATCGGAGTCCCCCATTGAATGGTGGAGACTGCCTACCTCCTGTTCAGATTCTTCAGATTCATAGTCTTCAGCTGGTTCTTTGGTCTTGGCGAGACCTTTGAACCTTCTTCCCATGTTGATCAACCCAGCAGACCTTCTAGTCTTCTTAGTCTTCTTGGCCAGCAGTGCCTTCAATTCATCCTGCCCCTTGGACAGGTTCAGGATCAGCTCTTGGAATTGTGCATTCTGTGCCTGAAGATCCTTAACTGATTGTTCAAGAGCCATTGCTGAAATAAACAGCGAGAGGATGAGAAACCTGTGCACAATTATAAACCTGTGATGTAATGAAATGATATGTGAATGAATATGCAATGTTTTCAAGGACCGCAGGATTTAAATTTGTTTAGACAAACACGAAAGTAAACTTTTATTAGTAATAACTTTGTTTTGCCTTTTAGGCTTACAAAAATGAAAATGAAATAAGTACAAAAAATGGGGTTTGAAGTTTCCCATGGACGTTTCCTCTTTATGTTGAGGTATGAGTTGAGGTTCCGTTCCTCGTGAAGCTGCTTTGTTAGCTCTAGGATCCTTGCTTGGCTTGCTTTGTAATGAGCCTCGAAAGTATCCCTTTGCTCCTTCAGTTGGATCCATGATCTCTGCAAGTCTTCCATATCAGTAGGCATGTCTGGGTGAAGGATGGTATAAGCTGTGTCTCCTTCAGCAACAGGTTCCATGGTAACTGGTAGGATGGCAGGATATGGCATCATGAGTGTCTGAGCACGAGATCGTACCCATCTGAGATAAGCCTCCATAGGAATAGTGTACTTAGGCTCCAGTGTCTTGCTGTCAATCCTGTTTACCTTTCCCCAAGCTCGTATGAATCTCTGACGGTAACCCTGAAGATCGTTGTCGTAGTCAAATACAATGCCCTGGATCAACATATCATGTGGACCATCACTTCGGGCGTAACCAAACTGTCGTAAAGCTAGAGAGGGGTTGTAGGTGATGCCTCCTCTTATGCCTAGTAGTGGCACATTAGGAAACTCCCCACAACGGTCAATGATGGTGACATTCTCCATAGATCTGGAGCACCAATGGATGTCTGAGTGAGAAAGTGACATGATCCTCTTGGACCATCTGAACCCTTGCTCATTCTTCATTACTGAGCGAGGAAGGTGAGAAATAAACCACCTAGAAAGTAAAGGTGTGCAACACATCAAAGTTCCTCTTGTCCTGGTAGTACGAGTATGAAGAGAATGCAGGATGTCTCCAAGCAATGTAGGCACTGGATTGTGACTCAGGAAAATGTTGATGGCATGAATGTCTATGAACTGATCTGGATTGGGGAACAATACTAAGCCATATATCAGCAAGGCTAAGACCTCCTCAAAAGCATCATAGCTCATGGCCTTCAAGAACATTTGAGCTTTATCCATTAATACCTTGGCAAGAATACCCTTGACTCCACTTCTCGTTTCTAGAACAATGTCAGACTTCTTCAGATGTAGAGCTGCAGCAATAACCTCTGGTTTAAGCTCCTTCTCCAAGCCTGTGAAGGGTCTTTGATCAAGAACAGGTATACCCAGAAGTTTAGAGAACTCTTCCATGGTTGGAACCAACTGATAGTCGGGGAATGTAAAGCAGTGGTGCTTAGGGTCAAAGAACTGGAACAGAACACTCATCATGTCTTCATTGAACCCTGAAGTGACTAGATCCAATAGGTGACCATGTCTCTTGATGAACTGGGAATGATCAGACACTTGAGAAACCAACTCTTTAAGTTTAGCAGGTATGCTCACAAAGTTGATCCTGATGGTGTTTCTACGAGTAGAAGCCATGACCTGCAACAAAGAACAAAGATAAATCCTTTGGTCCTTGAAATGGTTAGGGAAAATGATATGCTTATGATGCATGATGATGTCATGATGTTATGCTCAATCACAAACATGTGGCACACACAATCAAGTCACACCATAGCCCTAGGTTTAAAGGCTTGCATGAGGTTCAAAGGTAAGTACCCTCCCCTGAAGTTAGATGGTTCATCCTGTCCTACAAAAGTAACCAGGTTCTAAGGGATCTCAATATCATTGATCCTTCACAAGGGTGGTTGTTCAGAAGGCAACTTACTTGCCAACCAAAACCCTCCAAGTTTAAGATCTCAATGAGTGTAGCATCGAGTGTCAACCAACTTCAGTCTGCACCAAAGCCGGTTACCTCACTACTTTCTAAAGGCCAAGATGAGTTAACTAGGGTTCTAAAAGTTAGTTAGTGCATTGACAACATATGGCAGCCTCATATTATCCTCAACTTGACTTAAGGAACATAAGCACCAACCAAGAAGTCGCACTAACTATGGCCACCAGATCAACCGTATCGATATACGTCGTACAGTTTCCTTGGTCTATTGCCATTTACCTAAGGTACACTAGATCCGGGTTAGGACCTTTCACACATAAGAGCACCCAACAAGTAAAGTAAAGCAAACAAGGCAAACAATTTTAAAGTGATCTAATTCCTAAGGGTACCCCTCTTTTACAAATCCCCAGCAGAGTCGCCAGTTCTGTAACACGGTGGGAGAACTGACTTTAAGTAATGTTGCGGATAGCAAGAGTCGCCACCGACTTTTATTTTATCCAAAAGGAAAGGGTATAAAAGAACAGGAAAGACCTTAAGAGATATTTTTGGGTCCGGGGGGTAAGTTATGTAAAGGGAAGGTGTTAGCACCCTTTACATCCATGGTTATCCATGGGCTCTTAGTTACTTAGCTCACTTTTGAATTGTTTTTGAAAGTGTAGTGTGTGAATAGAAAAATTTTCAGAGTAGTTAATAATAATCCATGAACGGATGTGTAAAAACTTGTTTTTGAAAATTTGTTTGAAATTGTGAAGAGTTTGAAAATTTTTTGAAGTGAGCAAGTACATAAGAGGAACCTACCCTAATGTTTAAAGTCTTTCTTGTTCTTTATCCTTTCATTGGTAAGACTATCCCTACTATTAAGGAGTAGGTAGTCATTACCTTGGATGTAAGGGACATGAGAGGGACATAGGTTTTTTATGAAGGCAACTGTGGGGTGTAATAAGCATACTGGAGGGACTATCATCATTTTTTCGAAGGGACTCGATTCGTAAAGGCAACCATGAGGGACTTGATGATTTTTACCTTTTAAGGGACTTGCTTTATACACCCCACTTGACCATTATTCGTAGGCAACTTGAGGGATAACCTTAGAAAGTGAGACGGCGATAAGAATCGACTTACGTGTGTGAGTGTTCAATATTAATTATCTTATGATTAAAGTGATCTAATTTTATTTTACATAGAATACATATTTGCACTCCCTAATTACTAACCAAAATAATCAAATAATTATAAAATTTACATCCAGGAGCATTTACATTATAATAAGCAAAATAGCAAAAATAAGTAACATATAAATAAATAAACAATAAATAAATAACAAATAAATAATAGGGATTAGTGATAACAAAATAATAATAATAATAATTAGAAATAATAAACAAGGTTAGAAACATAATATAATAATAAATAATAGTATGGTTAGTAAATAATAAAGATTAATGAAATATATAAAATTAATAAAGCAAAATAAATAATATGGTTAGTAATAACAATAATAAATAAAATTAACCAAAATTATAATAATAAGAGATTAACAATTTTTAATATAAACAATTATATTTAGAAAGAAATATGAACAAACAATTATTTTAATTTACAAGTTATTAAGTTATTTTTGAATATATTATAACTACAAAATTTAATTATTATAAATTCAATTATTTATAAACAAAAAAGTCATAAGAGAAAAATAAGTTATAAATATATTTACAAGATTTAATTTTTATTGATTCAATTATTTAAAAAAATGATTTAAGTTATAAACATAGTGTAAAATATATTTACATATTATATGAAGAAAAGAGATTATAATTAGATTTAAAAATTATATACATGATAATTATAATAAGAATTAGAAAAAATAAAAATTATTTAGAAAATAAAATTAGGTTTTCACAAAAGTTAGGATTTTGAAAAATTGTTTTAAAAAATATTTTTAGGATTTAGAATAGAATATACAAAATTATTTTAACTATAATTTAATTACACAAATAAAAGTTTAAATTGAGAAAACAAGAGTTTAGATTTTTTTTTTAGAAAATAATATACATAATATATATATATATATATATATATATATATATATATATTTTATAATATAATTTTAATTTACTTTAGATATAATATTAATAAAATAGAAAATAAAACAAAAGAGAGAAAAAGAAGTCAAAAACCTGATGGGGCTGGGATTTGAACCCAGTCCCCTATGCTTGCCACTATCAACCTTCACCACTGGGCCATCAGCACGCAGGCAACAAGAAAATGGGGAGAATTGCTTTTGTTCCTTTGATGCAAACAATCCAGAAAATAAAGGAAAAGCAAAAAGGCCTGGGGTGGGAGTTGAACCCAGGACCTTTACAAACACAAGCGTACGCATCACCACCCGGCTGGAAGAGCCAATCTGAATATACAATGACAAGAAACCATAATATATTATGCTTGCTTTTATCCTGAAAATTAACAAAAAAAACAATGCACCAACCCAGTATCGAACCAGGGACCTCACAATATACGCATATCAAGCTTACCACCAGGGCACACACGCGCGTGTGATAAACAAACCAATACTAATTCATAAAATATTTCAATAATATTTGAATTTTCTGACGCGCGGGAATTGATCTTCTTCTTCCTTGAGACCTACAATTTTTCCTGCGAAAACTGATGGAAACTTACCTGCGAATTTTCCTATATTCAAAACCTGCAAATTTCAATCATCACAAATACGCAACCATTCATTAAATCAAGCATAGGGTTATGATCCCCACGTCACATACAGTCAATCCATGGCCTCAAAATTAATTTATGAGTCCTAAATCAAAGAACCCCAAAAATCATTCAAGAACCCTAGCTATGGCCGATTCGGATTCATGGCATGAAACTCCAATTTCTTTGTCCAGAAACCTTCAAAAACTCAATACAAACATTATTAACCAAACAAAATTCGTGGAGATGCATTAGATTAGTGAAACCGAAAAACAAATATTCAAGCACATGAAGAATTCGGATTATGCATTATGGGATGACTTTGATGCTTATGAGTATTGGTTTAGGATCAATGAAGCCCAAGGAATCTTGTAGTGTCCTTATTTTACCTTCTAATGCCCTGCAAATTGGAAATCCGAATATGAGTTTTCAATGGATTTTTGATGTTTTGAACTTACACTATAAGGCTGCCAATTCGTGAATGAAGATTAGGTTTGTGATTAGCATATATAGGTGAATGATTCTAGGTTAAAACATTGATTGATTATGTGGAAGTTTTGATATTTTAGGATTGAGAAAGATCATGCCATGAAAGTTCAATATTTTTATACCAATGCTTTCTATATCAAGCCATTCCATATAATTCTTGCATCAATTTGTTCCATATTGATTTTATGACTTTCTAGAATCAATAAATCAATTAAATCTTCACATTTACTATTTTATTTAAATTTAAAATGATTTTAAGAATAAAAAATCATAATAAATTAATTAAATAAAATAAAAATTATGAAAATATTATGGAAATTTCGTGCAAGATGTTATTGTATGGGTTGGGTCATAATTTGGCCAGCCCATTTGGAGAAAATTGTTTTTAGGCCCCCATTTTCATCATAAACCATCACAAACTTTCTCAACTTTGCAAGGGCACATCTCCCTCAATTTTAAAGGTATGAGGGTGTTCTTGGACATTTTGGAAATCTTGAAGAGTCCTCTAAACAACCCCATTGGTTTCAGGTCCATATCATTTACCAATCTCAAGTTATGCCCTTTTGAAGTTGTTGACTTTTTGTTGACTTTTGAAATGACCTATAATGTCTTAGGTCATATCTTCCAAATGAAGCATTTTTGGGATTAACTTTCAACATCAAAGTTGTAGAGAATTCAATTTCCTTCCAAAGGAGCTTTGGATGGAGACTTGGTGATGAAGTATGTGAAAGTTATGGCTGGTCAAAGTTCAGTTGACTTTTACTGAGGAAACCCTAATTTAGAAACTCCTGATTATTGATGATATGGAATCTCCTAGATGAATCATGATCAACCCTTGATCAAATGATGAATTTTACTTCATATACTTGATGTTGGCAAAAAATCATGAAGTTTGACTTTGGTTTGACCACAATTGACCTCAGTTTGACTTTTTAACTGCATTGACTGATTTTGACTTATCTGATCATCTGACTGAGCAAACTTTTGAGAAAAGTCTTGAAACTTGACATGGGGGTTCTTACACACATATAAGATGTTATGAAACTCACTTGAGATATTGGAAGTCCATTTAGCCTGATTAAAGTCAAAACCCTAGTTTTGGATGCACTGCTTAGGAGGTGCATTGTCTGAGGGATTTGTCAACTCTTCTGACCAATTGTGAACCTTGTGAACCTTGTGAATCATCATAAAATGTCTTGTGATACTCATGGGAGATATTGTGAAGCTTGTGAACCTTGTGAACCTCATGAAGTGGCTTTGTAGATCTCATGAACCTCAGGAGATCTTTGTAATCATTGTGAATCTTGTGAACCTTGTGAACCTTCAAGAAGTGACTTGTAGACTTCATGAACTTCATGAAAGGTCTTGAAGATGTTGAGAAGATTGTGAACCTTGTGAACCTCCAAGAAGTAACTTGTAGACTTCATGAACCTCAAGAAAGGTATTGAAAGCATTATAGAACTTGTGAACCTTGTGAACCTTCAAGAAGTAACTTGTAGACTTCATGAACCTCATGAAAGGTCTTGAAAGCATTGGGAAGCTTGTGAACCTTGTGAACCTTCTTAGAACACAAAGTCTTGTATTGTGAGGGCAAATTTTGGGGTGCAACAGTTACGTCCCTCAGTTGTTAAGTCAGTATTGGTAAAACCCAGTCCATGACTGGTGTTGACATTTGCCACCACAGTTTCTAGCTGATTAACAGTTATCTCCTCTGACACGTATGCTGCGTGCAAGACTTTCAATAATGCATTCCTGTGAGCTTCAGAACACATCAACAGGGATAATATGGAGATCTTTGAGGGAGTTTGGTGAAGCTGATCCACCACCTTGTAATCACTTCTCTTTATAATTCTCATAAACTCGTCTACATCCTGTTTAAAAGATGTCTTCTGAGTTTCTTTGATGATTGGCTCTTCAAGCACCACACTCTTTCCTTTTGCTTTGGCAGCAGCTTCTGCTTCGGCATTAGGTCCTTGTACTTGCGAGGCAAAAAGGCGTCTGCTTCTGGTGAAGCCTCCGCCTCCCCCAACATTATCAACCTGTGGAGAAGAGGTTGAAGAATCCAAAGTGATTTTCTCCCCGTTGCAGTAGAGGTCAGAGCCATAATGCCAAGGTATGGCATTACTGCTTTCATATGGAACGGGTCCAGGCACCGTGATGGTAACTGAACCGACTGCTGTAGGGGAAGGTACTGAAATGGTGTGCGGATCGTAGTAAATGGTGACCGGTGATCTGGCAGGAGGTGCCACTGTTTGTTGTTGAAAGTTGTTGTTTGGAGGAACATTTGATGGATCATAGTAGATGGTGACTGCTGACATATCTTCATTAGTTTCTGTTGGCGTTGTAGAAGATTCTGCTGAATAAGTGGGTGCTGATGTTGTAGAAGAAATGGTTGTTGACATCTGGTTTGCTGAAGTGATGGATGGAGCCATTATTGATGATATTGATGAATTGGTCGGAATGATTGTTGTTGCAGTTGTAGAAGAGTCAGGAATTGTTGTCAAAGGGATTGCTGGATTTGTAGGCGCTGATGTTGTGATCTGAAGTATACCACTTTTGATAAGACCATTTATGCCGCTTCTTAAATTATCACACCCATTGACCGAAATGTTGCAATAACCACAACCGAGCTCACACCCGGGGAACATCTGGCACTCTAGAAGCTGAGCTTTAATTTCTACCAGAGGTGTCCGAATCTGTCCAACACTGGTGATTAAGAAAGATGGATTGTCTTCCTCAATGGCATTAATTCTTGGCCCTCCATGGTTGGGCATGGGATTCTTGGTGACACTTGGAGGGGGTGCAAAGTTGAGGGCTTTGGAATCCACCAAATCTTGTACCTTCATTTGTAAAGCCCTGCATTTCTCTGTATTGTGGCCAGGCACATTAGAATGAAAAGCACACCTGGCGTTGACATCGTAATTTCTTGGAAGATTGGAGGGATCTGGTGGTGCCAATGTCCTTAGTTCAACCAAGTTGAGTTTCAGGAGTTGTGGCAATAAAGCGGCATAAGGCATAGGGATAGGGTCAATCACCCTATTTTCTTGTGATGGTCTTTGTTGTTGATTGTTGTTGTTGTTGTTGTAGGTTCTTTGTGGCGGGTACTGATCTTGCTGTTGATAACGTGATTGTTGTTGTGGTTGATATGCTGGTTGCTGAGGAATCGGAGCTGGAATAGTGACAGCTGCTACTGATCTGTGGACATACTGAGGTCTGCCCCTGCCGGCATGAATGGCATTTGTCTCACTGGTCCTTCTAGGTCCTACAAAAGGCTTCCTGGGGTTACTTGACGAACTTGCACCATTATCAGAAATCTTACCCATCTTCAGAAGGCTTTCAATTCTTTCTCCAGCTATGACTACGTCAGCGAAGCTGGTGGAAGAAAAGGCAGCTAGCCTATCAATATATGTTCCCTGCAGAGTGTTCATAAACATGTCGGCCATTTCTCTTTCCGACATGGGTGGCTGGACAGCAGCAGCAAGCTGTCTCCACCTCTAGGCATATTCCCTGAAGCTTTCTCTGGAGGATTGAGACATTCCCATCAGAAGGGTTCTGTTAGGAGCCATGTCCAGGTTGTATTGGTACTGTCTGATGAAAGCTTCAGCTAGGTCCTTCCAGCACCTGATAGTAGCTCTGGTCAAGTGAGAGTACCACTCCCTTGAAGCTCCAGTCAAGCTATCTTCAAAGTAAAACATCCACAGTTTTTCATCCATGGTGTATGCCTTAAGTCTTCCCAGAAAAGACTGTAAGTGAGTTCGTGGACAGGAAGTTCCGTTGTACTTCTCGAAGAACGGGGGTTTAAACTTGTGGGGAATCCTTACCCTGTCCATTAACCCCATATCCATGACATCAAAACCTAGGGAATTTTGAGACTCCAGAGATCTCAACTTCTCAGCAATTTCATCAAACCTCCTATCATAAACTTCATCCCCAACTCCCATTACAATAAACTTCTCTTCCTGGGGGTCTTCTTGTAAGATCCTTCCCCCAATAGTATTTCCTTGCACATTACCCGGGATGTTGACTTCCGGATGTAGATGAGGCCCATACACTGGTGGATTAACATGAGGCTGACCCCTCTCATTGTTACTTGTTCCTCCAGTTCCCAGAGGGGGTTCTTCCGGGGTTTGTCTTTCTACCAATGCCCTCAACCTTTCTTGACTTTGAGCCAAGCCATTCATTACTTCCATGAATTGGGTCATTTGGTTTCTCATCTCCAGCCTTTCATTAGCCATCTGAGTCCTGACCTCTGTCAGATCCTGCTGTACTTGATCTATCTGGATACCAGGAAGGTTGTTGCGAGTAGGATATCTGTGTGGACGGTTAAGAGGGAACACCCGACGACGAGCAATAATTCCTGAACCACAACAGAGTTAGTAACAATCAAAACAAAAACCTACAAAACAAAATAAAGGTTAGCATGCAATGCAGTATGCTTATTTATTTTCCAAGGTATCCGGCTTGGTTCTTGGTTTTGACCTTTCCAGACCCTGAGGAAGATGCTTTGATGCTGCTTGAGAGAAAGAAAACTCAATGAAACAAACTTACAAATACATTACACATGGTGGATCATACATAGTTTGTTTTTACAACATACGCCCCTGAAGGGTCAAAATACAACATAAAAAAGAAAAGTACATGAAATGGAAATAACAACAAGCAAAGAAGTCAAACATCTAATCCAAATTCATCCTCCTTAACCTCCTTCAATAGTGCTTCGGTTACAGGACCAGCCATATGCTCTGTGATGTTTCTGATAAGAAGGTTTCTGGTGGCAATATCAGTGGTCAACTTCTTGTGTATGTCCTGGTCCTTTGACCTCTTCAAACCAGCCCTAAGCTTCAATTCTGAAATCTCCTTCTGGGCTGCTAGCAGAGCCTCCTGTTGTTTCTTCTCAATTGCCTCTAACTGCTCAATCCTGGCCTGATTTTTCTTATCCTCTTGAGTGCGAGCTTCAGTGATTCTGACCCACCTATCTTGACTTTCTTTCAGAGAGAGATCAGTCCTAGCCTTCTGAAACTGGGCCTCTTTACAGGCATTCTTCAATATTTGCTCTCCAGCTCTTGATTTCTTGATGTAGTCCTCTGCTCTCTCAATCTTGGCCAGATGCTCCACTTTAAGCTTCTCCAACCTCTTAATGTCTAGACGACCATCACTCCTCTCCCAGAGGGTCTTCTTCAGAGCTTGAGACAGATTCTCATTCCTTTCCTTCAGGTTCTCAAATTCTTCCAGGCTGACAGTGGCTGGAGGTGGTACTGTGGATGGTCCAGGTGCATCCTCAATGGTGAAGGGCATCCCAGAAATCTGAGCCCTAGCATGAGACCATTCATAACACTGAGCTGAAGCCACATTATTGCATCTCCCAAGAATGGCCATCCCTTTGGTCTGGATGTTGTCCCAAGCCCAAGATGCTTGTCTGACAACAGCTAGATTAGGCTTTATCTCACAATACAGGGTTTCAGCCAAGTCTTGCACTCTAGGAGGGTGAACCAAAGCATAGCCCAATTGACTCTTAAACAGCAAAGGATTGTAGTTGATGCATCCCTTCACTCCTATTAGAGGTACATTGGGGTACTGCCCACAGCTTGTAATTATGTCCCTGCCTTTGGTGCTTTGGGTGCACCATCTGATGTCATCTGCGGTCAAAGCAATAAGCCTCCTGGCCCAATTCTTCTGTTGGTGAGGGTTCAGGAAAGCATCAGTTTTGGATAAGTGTTTAAGCAGCCAAGTGTGAAATAGAGGAGCACAACATCTCACCAATCTCCCTCTCTGCTTCTCATTCCTCTGATGAACAGAATAATAGAAATCCCCCAGTAATGTGGGCACTGGGTTCCTCAGAAGGAAGAGATGAATGGCATTCTTGCTAATAAACTTGGGCTCATCTGCAAAAAGTATAACCCCATATATACTGAGGGCTAACAATGCACAAACTGCCTTCCATTCTCCCAAGGAGGCCTTCAGGATGGCCTGAGAAGTCAGAAAATCTAAGTGTAAACCAGGGACCCCTGCCTTTGTTGTCATGTTCTGTTCAATCACAATAGGTTCCAGGTACAGTGCTTTTTCCACTTCTCCATTGCTGGGAGAAGTCATTTCTGGGTTGAAAGGGATATCCCCCCTGACAGGCACTCCAATCAATGATGAGAACTCCTCCAGCAAAGGCCCCAGCTGAAAGTTCTAGAAGGTGAAGCATCTCAAAGGAGGGTCATAAAACTGTAGGCAAGTGTGGATCAAACTCCTCTGAGAAGGATCTAAGTCCATAACCATATCAAGGATGCCTCCATAATGCTCTCTGAATAATGGGATGTGGTTAGGGGTGATAAGTGACTGGACCTGCCTGATGCCAGTCAGCACAGGCTCAAATAAATGGTATGAAATGTTGCTCTTCTTGGGTGCCATGACTGCTGATGAAGAGCTGAAAACAGATGCTGATGATGAAGACTGATACTGGAGATGAGCCACTGATAGGCTGAGGATGATGATGGAGGTAGCTGAAGCAGGCAACTGATGAAGATAGCTGAAGCAGGTAGCTGATGAAACAGAGGTCTATGCAGATGAAGGGGTCAAAACCAAGCCAGATGTAATGTGGATACCCTGAAAAACAAATAAAGAAATGTTAAAATGATGCAAATGATGAGTATGCAAATGATGAGTATGCAAATGATATGCAAGGGTTTGTGATCAAGCTGGATCTGATTATCTGTCTTGATATAAAGGCCCATGTATGTTTAAGAAGTCCAGATGGAGGTTCAGAAATCCAGTAACCAAGGTGGGGGACTCAAATAAAGAGTCACATGTCCAGGGTTAATTCACAAGAACTGTCCAAAGTGAAGCATTCTTAATCAAAATAAGTATCAGGGTATGATGTGGCCAAGGGTTCCTGCAAACCTGTAAACAGCCCATCCCCCTCACAGGTGGTGTTCTAAAACAAGGATCCTCAGACTTGGATCTGTTATGAGAAGTGTAAACACTTCTAACCCGGAGGTACAGTGTTTACAATAACCATAAAAGATCCTCCTCTAATTCACCTCAGTTTCTGAAGGTCAATAATAAAGGTCATCCAGACTTAGCAGGCTTCCCAGATAGCCCTAGCACTACAGGAAATCTGTAGCACAGAGTTCTCAAGAAGAAACCCACATCTGAACCGTGTTTCATATTCCCGCACCAGACCGAAATGGAATGGGAAAGAACATGAACCACTCTAGCCTAGGTGTCACTCAGGTCCCAGGTATAGGACCTCAAACTCTCAATAGAAACCCACCCATCAAAACAAAAACCAGATCCAACCAGATGACAGTATGACAGTATGATATATATAAAGCTGTAAAGAAAGCAATAAATAGTTATACATAAAGCGATAAATAAAGCAACTATATAAACACAATTAGCACATAACACCCCAGTAAACACAAATCAAACAAGCGCTAGGAGGAACCCACAAAAAGAACCAGAAGCCCTGGTTACAGTATAAGGGTCCCCAGTAGAGTCGCCAAGCTGTCGCTCCCACCAAATGACACCTCAGGTTAGAAGGGGTACAGACGCGAACGGTCGGCGAAAGGAGAAAGAGAACACACAGGGGTGAACTCAGGAGAAAAAGAAAAGAGTCGCCAGCTAGGCATTTTTATCCCGAAGGAAAGGTAATGCTGCATAAACCTAAGAAAAGATATGGATAAGACGGTTGCGAACCAGAGAGACTGAGAAAGGGGGTTGGTTACAACCTGGGAAGGTATTAGCACCCAGATTGTCCGCCGTACTCGACGGGATCCGCGATTAAAAGATTTGTGCTTAAAGGGGGTAGTGTCAGTGCAATTTGTATATCATAGCCGGAAAAGAATGCAAGTGTCAGTGTAAAAAAAAGTGTGAGGTGTATAAGAAAAGTGTCAGTGTAAGAACAAGAGTGAAATGCTCAAGACTATGAGGCTTAAAGAATGTTACTGGAAGGAGGGGGGATATATAGAAACTTTTGTTCGATAACTGTTAAGTTATGCCTACGTATCCTCTCGTGCAATGAGGAAGTCAGAACATCGTAGTTCGACCCAAAGAGACTGAAAGATGGATTGACTTGTGAACTTCTTGCTTGTCTATGCTCAAGTGTATGACCTGTCTGGCTCAGGTGCAAACTGTCTTGCATTAGACGGGGGAAGCAAGTTCTCGGTTGTGAGTGAATGAGATGAGAAAAGAATCCCGAAGGAGACGATTATTGTTTGTTTTTGAGTTTTCAATCTTTTATTGCTTTTTGAAGTTTGTCATAAGTTAATGAGCTTAAGCCTAAACCAATGGGTTAGTAAACTCATCACATCTTCCCTCTGATTAGGGGTAATGAGAGTACCTTAAGTGTGAAGTCAGCATCTCACACTTAATTACCATGATGTAGGATTAAGATCATTAACCTACTTGTGATTATTTAGATGTTTTTGTTGTTTTTGTTTAGTGTTAAGTAATGAGTTTAATCCATAATCAGGGATTAAACAGACTCATTACACCATCCTAATAGAAGGATAATAGATGAGAATATTTAAGCTGAGGAAGACTTCTCAACTTAATCCATGATTGGGGATTAACCTCATGACAAAACAAAGCCTTTATTAGATGGATTTTAGTTAATGGTAAGGTGAAGAATTGATTTTTATGGTTTGTAAGACAACTTGATGGGGACTTGTCCATTAACACTAGGGTTAGTCCTTCTTAACCAATTAAGGAAGAATTAGAACCCTAATGCAAGGCCCAAGTTACAAGCTTGATGTCTTGATGATTATTAAGTGGATTGATTGAAGGATTTAAATACATTAAGGGTTTAATACTTAGGATTAAAGTTATACACTCCATCCTAATAGAAGGATGCAGGCATAAGCTTAATCACAAAGCCTTAAAGCCTTTAGGGTTTAGTCCCTGATTATGAGATGAGATGAAAAGACTCAAAGATGACACAAAGGTAAAACTAAATGGGGGACTAATCAAACCCTAATTGTTATCATGCTTGGAGGTCCTAGGGTTTATGAGGCTCAAGGGAGAAAGAATCTTCAAGGAACCACCAGGGGTGAAGCAGATGAAAGGAACAAGGAGCAGAGAGAAGCAAAACAACTTGCTCCACTCAAGGAGACAAGTTTCTTGAAGAAAGAAAGTAAGAGAAGAACAAGAATGAGCAAGCTCAATCCCAAACACATACAAAATGCAGAAAATGAATTATGAAAGAGATGAGAAGAGAATGTGAGAAGTGAAGGCAAATTCACTTCTCAAACAACTTACCACCTGAAATGTTAGCATAAGAAATGAAATGCAATGCAAATGAGATGGAATGTCATGATGCAAAACAAAACCAGAAGCATAAACATGATGTTAATGATGATAAGAGATAATGTAAACATGAGGCAAGACATGAGAATGATCATACAAGGTAATGGATGCAAAAGAAACATGCTTTGAACCATGGATGTTCATGAAAAGTTATGAAATGCAATGGTCATACAACATGGAAAATGAAAGATGCAATGATCAAACATGATTCTAATATGTCCTAAGATGCATTATGAATCATGTTGATGCACAAAATGTCATGGCAATTCATGGTATGCAAGCAAATGGAAGATGGATGCAAAGGAAGACATAAATTAGGGTTTATGATCAACACACAAAGCAAAAATTCAAAACCAGAAGCAAGAGTCATGATAAAAATTTGAAAATGCTATCAAAGATACCCTAAGCCTATACAAACTCACTGCCCAAAGGAGGGGATCCAACACTTAATCTAGTGGAAGTTATGAATTTCCTAAGATTGCTAGGGTTTTAAGGTACCTCACCAAGAAAAATGCAAAACAAAATGAAAATGCAAGATAAAATCAAGCTAATTTTATCCTATAAACTACATGCCATACAAGATGCAATGCAAAAAGAATCATGGTCCAACTCTCAAAGGTTAGACAGAAATGAATTTTTGAAGTTTGAGACAAAATATTGCCTTGAAATGAAATTAAATCCAAAGAAAATTATCAAAAGGCATCAAGATCAAAAAAGAAATTTAGTTTGAGAGTGAGACAATGTTTGTAAATGTTTTTAAATGCTATGTGAATTTTTTTGTGATTTTTAAATACCTAAAAGTATTTTTAATTAATTAATTTTCATTAACTAATTAAAAATAATCTTTTAAATGTTTTAAAAATGATTTTTTATGCAAAAAATAAAAATAAAAATATTTTTGTGTTCTGAAAAATAATGAAAACCTTGACAAAAATTTTCATAATTTTTAAACATTTTTTGCTATTTTAATTAATTCGTGCAAAATAAATCAAAAGAAAATGAATTAAAAATGATTTTAATGAGAAAATAGGAAAGTCAAACAATCCAAAGGTCCAGATTCAAAGTCAGGGGAGCGGGAATTGACTGCGCGCGCGAATGAACGGCCAGAATTCAAATCTCACTAATTATGATTAAGCCCTAATCCTGTGCCCTAATCACTTTCAGATGACCGGAACAGTGTTCCGATCATCTTCTCCGGCAAGCCAACATCTCAATCTCTCTCAAAACGCATCAAAACCTCACAAAACTCTCCAGAATCAGCCTATGAACATCACTAAACATAAACCCTAAATCAAACAACATTTGTTTTTCGTGAATCAAAGGAAACAAGCAAAACCATTTTTACGGGCAAACTTTCAGAACATCATAACATGCTTGTTTCTGGCTCATTTTCAAAAATAAATAGATCCCCACGATCATGGCAACATATAGAACAACATTCTAACAAGAAATCAAAGTTCTGGAAAATTTGTTCATCATGTTACCTGAGATTGAGCTTTCGAAACAGGGACTTTCTGGCTGCTTCTTTGGTTCAAACAAGCTCCAATGATCCTCCTTTGAAGCTTCTGACACTTAGCTGGAGTTTATATGGCCTCTAGAGAGAGTTGGCAGAAGCTCAGGCCAAGGGAGTGTGAAAATCGTATTTGTGATGTGGGAGGTTTCAGGCCAAAACAAAGGTTGGGAAATGATCAAAGGATCATGGTGAGTGATTTGGTAAAGTTTGTTTTGATGTTTGATGCTTGTGTGATCAGTTTCGAAGGAAAGTGCATAAGAGGTGAGTTTCTTGAACTATGGCTTATGATAGGTTTCAGGCTGGTGTGTGTTATGAAAATGAACCTTGGAGTGTGTTTGTAAAGTCTGGATTGGGCAGAGAGTTGTTGGTGGCCTGTTGTGATTGGTATGGGCAAGTTGCCAAAATGTCAACTTGACTTGTACTTGTGGTATGGGCAATGGTACAGCTAGCTTTTTGGCTTGTCTTGGCTCAGCTGAGATTAAGGATGTCCATGGATTTTGGATTGAGGCAAATCAGCAAGTGGATCAAAGCTTATGAGATGTTTTGCAATTTTCTTAAAGTTTGGCCACTTTGGAAATTCATGAGGTTCAAGGCATAAAAATGCAATATTCTTGGGCCAATTCTGATATTTAGAGGTCATGTGAGTATGTTGTAATGAGTTTGTGCACATTTGAAGTATTTAGAATGCTTGATCACATCATTTTGCAAAATGCTTCTTTGGTACATAACTTGAAATTAAGTGATTTTCCCCAACTTTGACAAGCCATAACTTTTGATTCAAAATGAATTAGAATGAGTTCTTGTACTTTTTGAAAAGGGAATGATCCATTCTACAACTTTCATGACCAAAGTTTTCTCATTTGAGGCATTTTTGAATCAAAAAGCAAGGGTTGAAAAAGTTTCCCAAAATGGCAAGTTTCCATTACAAGTCATTTTCCCAAAAAGTCAACTTTGCAAATGGCTTGAAATTCTTCAATTTTGTGAACTTCTAAAATCTTATATGATCAAATAAAGATCATACATAATCAAAATGATGATGAACACCCTTTGGTTGGGTCATTGGGGGCCTTAGATGCCCTGATTTTGCACTGACTTGCTCAAAAAGTCAACTATTGATCAGATGCCTTCCCCATTGAATTTCTTCATGAAAATTGATATGCATGATCCCTATACCATATAGAGACCAATAGAAACAAGAATGACCAAAATATTTGGAGTTATGGCCTTTGAAACCAAAACCCTAATTTCAGGTCATCTGTGCAGTTAAACTTGGCTCTGCTTCCATGCCTTTCTCAGTTCTTGTGATTATTTGACTTTCTTGACTTTGTGAGGATACAATATGATGCTTGAACATACATGGACCCCTTTGAGGTGATTGGTGACCTTTGGAGTGGCTCAAATGGCTCTTGGATTGCTCAGATCACAAACCCTAGATGCAGATGACTTAGAAACAATGCAATGAATCAAAAAAATGCAATATGAGATGCTATGATTGAACTTATGTATATGAAGAGATCACAAGCCATGGTGTGAATGGGTGAGGGCAAATTTGGGGTGTTTACACAACGGCCCAAAGAAATGATAGCTTTCAGGAGGATAAACAACGTCCCGAGGTATAAATAAAATTTTTGGGAGGATAAACAACGGCCCAAAGAAATGATAGCTTTCAGGAGGATAAACAACGTCCTGAGGTATAAATATAACTTTTGGGAAGATAAACAACGGCCCAAAGTAACAATACGGCTTTTGAGAAGATAAACAACGTCTTAAGATAGCCCTCGGGAAGATAAACGACGTCCCAAGATAATGAGGTAACCTTTGGGAAGATAAGCAACGGCCCAAGGTCATGATAGCTTTCAGGAGGATAAACAATATCCTGAGGTAATGAGATAACCTTTGGGAAGATAAACAACGGCCCAAGGTAACAAGTTGTTGATGAAGTTTGCCTGCTGGAGAATTAATCTGAAAAACAAGATTATAACATTCTGCACGATAATATTAGTTTATGCATTATGAATGCATGTATAGTATGATGCACTTAAGTAATGTATTATGTATTTATGTATATGTATGTTATGGTGTGATGTAAATTATGTATGTATGCATCATGCAGCTTGAAGCGCCTGGATATCTTCGTATGACAACTGCTGGCCAGGGAAAATAAATCCCGATTCGTTGCTGAAGAATATGAGGAACTTGTTCCTGTCTTGTTTGATAATATAGTATTCATAACCTCCCGTATTCGTTCGATAGTAAGGTATACATAACCTCCCGTCTTCGTTCGACAGTAAGGTATACATAACCTCCCGTCTTCGTTTTTCGTACTCCTATTGGAAAAATAAATTCCTGACTATCCGTATGAGGATAAAAGAGATGGATATAAATTCCAGGGGAGATGTGACTCGAAGTACTTATGAAGATGGATTTGCCCTACCGGGGGACTTGTAGCTGTCTTGTGGGAATGAACCGGTGAAGCTTCGTTGAAATCCTTCCCTCGTTCGTCCTTAGTAAATACTATTACTGCATTTTCATGCATTTCTGGTAAACATCAATCATATTAAGCATTTATGCATTTCTGGTAAACATCAATCATATTCAAAAACATACATACATTCAAACACAACCAATGGACGTTTCGCTTATGTAAATAGGGTAAAAGTAAATCTGGATTCAAAGATGGAATTTTATTTATATCAAAAAGTGACCTATACATAGGTAAGTTTGTACAAGGAGACAGAAATCCTAGTAAGAGGAATTTGTCATAAAATTTTTTACAAAACAAAGAAATTCAGCTATGTGGGAAATAATCCTATTGAGTTTCAATTCTACTATTGCAATTATCTTCAAGTATCTCATCTTCTGCTGTTGGGACGGAAACGATTGGATTGATTTTTATCTGTTCGAGCTTGAGTAAGTAGCACATCTGGTGGTAATTTCATGGGTGATCCAAACGAGACATAGTCATACGCTTTAATCCCTAACTTTTGCTTGGATTTCCTTTTCAGGTTTTCAATCCACCGGGATACCCTTTTTTGCCCAAGCTGCCTTTTCAGGTTTTCGACTTGCCGGGTGTACATTTTTTTATATATTTTCCCTAATTTTTGCCCGAACCCTTTTGGTTCGCCGGGATGCCCTTATTTTTGCCTAGGCCAGTCAACCTAGCGGGTCTTTTTTTATGCGGTATTTTTTAACTATGTCTGCGTTTACAGGCTGTGGGAAGTCTTTACCATCCATAGTAGTAAGTATCATGGCACCTCCTGAGAATACTGTTTTGACCACAAATGGTCCTTCATATGTAGGAGTCCACTTGCCCCTAGGATCACCCTGTGGTAATATGATACGCTTGATTACCAAGTCACCAGCTTGATATACCTTTGGCTTAACCTTTTTGTTGAAAGCTTTGATCATCCGTTTCTGGTACATCTGGCCATGACAAACTGCTGCTAGCCTCTTCTCATCAATCAAATTTATCTGGTCAAGTCGAGTCTGAATCCACTCATCTTCATCCAAGCCTGCATCCTTCATAATTCTTAAGGAGGGAATCTGAACTTCAATGGGTAGAAATGCTTCCATACCATATACTAAGGAGAATGGGGTTGCCCCTGTTGAAGTACGTATTGTAGTACGATAACCATGAAGAGCAAATGGTAACATCTCATGCCAATCCTTGTAAGTGACAGTCATCTTCTGTATAATCTTCTTAATGTTCTTATTAGCAGCTTCTACTGCCCCATTCATCTTCGGACGATACGGAGAAGAGTTGTGGTGCTTAATCTTGAACTGCGTGCAGAGGTCAGTAATCATAGTATTGTTCAGATTAGAGCCATTGTCAGTGATAATCCTTTCAGGGATGCCATACCTACATATAAGATTATTCTTAATGAATCGAGCCACCACATTCTTAGTAACAGATGCAAATGAAGCTGCCTCTACCCACTTCGTGAAGTAATCAATAGCAACCAGGATGAAATGATGCCCATTAGAAGCAGTAGGCTTGATCTCACCAATCATATCAATGCCCCACATGGCAAAAGGCCAAGGATAAGTCAACACATTCAATGGTGATGGAGGTATATGTACTTTATCAGCATAGAATTGACACTTGTGACATGTTCTGGAATGTTGATAGCAGTCAGCTTCCATAGTAGACCAATAGTAACCTGCTCTCAATATCTTCTTTGCCATAGTATGACCACTAGAATGAGTGCCAAAGATCCCATCATGCATGTCTTCCAAAATCTATGTTGCTTCATTCTTATCCACACAACGAAGCAAAGTTGAATCATGATTGCGCTTGTACAAAATGCCATTACTCAAAAAGAACTTAGCATAAAACCTTCTCAGAAACTTTCTATCTTTGACAGGTGCCCCTTCAGGGAACTCCTGGGCTTCAAGATATCTTTTCACTTCATAGAACCAAGGCTTCTCCTCTGCTTCTTCAGTGTCAATCTCATTGCAGTATGCAGGCTTTTCAAATCTATCAATAGTAATCTTGGGAGCTTCATCATCCCAGCTGATCTCAAACATGGATGCCATGGTGGCTAATGCATCTGCCAACTGATTCTCTCTTCGTGGAATATGTCCAAAGGTAATCTCTTTGAAATGTGGGATCAAAGACAACACATGCTCTCTGTAAGGAATGAGATTATCATGTTTAGTATCCCAATCTCCTTTGATCTGACTCACTACCAGGGCTGAATCTCCATACACGTCAAGGAACTGAATCTTCTTATCAATGGCAGCTTTGATACCCAGGATACATGCCTCATACTCATCCATGTTATTAGTACAATAGAAACAAAGTCTGGCAGTAATCGGGGTATGACAACCTTCAGGGGAACTGATCACAACACCAACACCATTACCAAGTGCATTAGAAGCTCCATCAAAAACCATAGTCCATCGGGATCCTTGTTCAGGTCCGTCATATTGTCCAGGTTCTTTGGTAATAATCATAATGTCTTCATCAGGGAACTCAAAACTCATTGACTGATAATCATCCACTGCTTGATGAGCCAAATGATCAGCTACAACACTTCCTTTAATGGCCTTCTGAGTAGTATACTGTATGGCATATTCTGTCAAGATCATTTTCCATCTTGCTATTCTTCCGGAGAGAGCAGGTTTCTCAAATATGTACTTGATTAGGTCCATCTTTGAAATCAATAAGGTGGTATGAGTCAACATATACTGTCTTAGTCGGCGAGCAGCCCATGCCAAAGCGCAGCAAGTTTTCTCGAGCAGTGAGTATCTTGTTTCACAGTCGGTAAACTTTTTGCTAAGGTAGTATATTGCCTGCTCTTTTCGACCAGACTCATCATGTTGCCCCAACACACACCCCATTGAGTTGTCTAATACTGTTAAGTACATAATCAAGGGTCTTCCATCAACTGGTGGCATCAAAATTGGAGGTTCTAGGAGATATTTCTTGATTTCATCAAAGGCAGTCTGGCACTCATCATTCCATTCCATCATCTGATCTTTCTTCAACAATTTGAAGATTGGCTCACAGATGGCAGTTAATTGGGAAATAAATCTTGCAATGTAATTCAGTCGTCCCAAGAAACCTCTAACTTCCTTCTCAGTACGGGGAGCTGGCATCTCTTGTATATTTCACTTTTGCAGGATCTACTTCAATACCTTTTCCACTGACAATGAAACCCAGGAGTTTACCAGATCTAACTCCAAAAGTACACTTGTTTGGGTTCAATCTCAACTTGTATTTCTTCAACCTTTCAAACAACTTATGCAGATGATCAAGGTGTTGTTCTTCATTCTGGGACCTGGCTATCATATCATCCACATACACCTCTATCTCATGATGAATCATATCGTGAAACAAAGCCATCATAGCACGCTGATATGTTGTCCCTGCATTCTTCAAACCAAATGGAATCACCTTATAAAAAAAGGTGCCCCACTGTGTAACAAATGTAGTCTTCTCCATATCTTCAGGTGCCATCTTGATCTGATTGTAACCAGAGAAACCATCCATAAAAGAGAGTACCTTATGCTGAGCAGTGTTGTCTACCAGAACATCAATATGAGGAAGTGGAAAGTCATCTTTGGGGCTGGCCTTGTTCAAATCTCTGTAGTCCACACACATACGTACCTTACCATCTTTCTTAGGTACCGGCACCACATTTGCAACCCACTGAGGATAAGAAGTCACAGCTAAGAACCCTGCATCAAACTGTTTCATTACCTCTGCTTTGATCTTCTCTGACATTTCAGGACGTATGCGACGAACCTTCTGCTTCTTTGGACGACAATCTTCTTTTACCGGTAAACGGTGAACCACAATGTCTGTATCCAACCCTGGCATATCTTCGTAGGACCAAGCAAAAATCTCCACATAGTCATGTAACATCTGAATCAATCTACTCTTGACACTATCCTCTAATTCAGCCCCTATCTTGACCTCTTTCCTATTTTCTTCAGTTCCCAGATTCACAACTTCGACCGGCTCTTCATGTGGCTGTATAGCTTTCTCTTCTTGTTGTAACAACCTAGCAAGCTCTACAGGTACTTCACAATCGTCCTCATTTCCGTCTTCAGCTTGATAGATCGGATTCTCAAAATTATAATTGGCAATAGTAGAACTGTTATCAACAGGATCCAGAGTGGATAAAGATCTGCATTTTAGTGATGTGGGTGTGTGTAAGAACACATAGCTGATAAAACAAAAAGAAAAGAAAAGAAAGACAAGGAACACAATATTTACGAAAACGAAACGTCCACTGATTTTTATTGAATGAAGTATGCAAATGAAATGACATCCCGTAACAAGCACACCATTGTGCCCCGGGTAAGGCACAAGGCTTAAGAGTTTAATTGTTCAAAGAATTACAAACTTTAAAAGTAACAACACAGTAATAGTATTTACTCCTGACTAAAGGAGATAGGAATAACATCTTCAGCCTTCCAATTATTGAGCCCAGCACCCACAGTAGGAAAAATCCAAGCATCCAAGTTGTAGTCTTCATCATAGTCACCCACAACATTGATCTGATTCTTCATAATCCCCTGATTGGTGATACAAACAGCACGAGCACGACGAACAGCCTTCTGAGACTCTGCAGTAAAACCCAAACCAAATTTGTCAGACTTGTAAGGAATGTCAGGAAGCTGACCCTAAATAGTACAACCACCTTCATCCACCACAGCTCTAGCATCTTTGAGGGAGGCCATCGTAGGAGGTACTCTGGTGACCACAGGAACTTTCTTGACAACAGGAGGAGCTTCATATTTGTTAACAAACCAAGGAACCACTTCGAACGTCTGGCATGGAGTTTCAACATATTCACATTCCACTTCAAGATATTTAAAGGTGTTCACATGGCTAACTATATATCCTTCCTCTCTGTAAACAATGACAACTTTTCCTTCTACTGGATATCTCAGCTTCTGATGTAAGGTGGAGGTTACAGCACCTGCCCCATGGATCCAGGGACGCCCAAGCAAACAAGAATACGAAGGACGGATATCCATTACATAAAAGGTAGCATTGAAGACCTGAGAACCTACTTTGATTGGGAGATCAATTTCTCCATGCACCACTCTTCTTGAGCCATCAAAAGCTTTCACCACTATATTACTGGGCTTCAACACAGCATCTTTAGGACTAAGCTTATTCAGGACTTCTTTGGGAAACACATTCAGAGAGGAACCATTGTCTATTAATACATGTGACAGGGTAGTGCCCCTGCATTCAATAGAGATATGTAGAGCCCTGTTATGATCCCTCTTGGCAGGAGTCAAATCAGCATCGGAGAATCCTAACCCATTATCATAGGTCAGGTGTGCAACACAATTTTCAAACTGGTCAACAGAAATTTCATTTGGTACATGAGCAGTCTTCAGAAATTTAATTAAGGCCTTGGCATGAGCCTCAGAACACAACAACAAAGACAACATAGAAATCTTGGAGGGAGTATGCCCCAATTGATCAACAATGTCATAATCACTCTTGCGAATGATCTTTAATACTTCTTCCATCTGCTTAGCAAGATCATCAGCAGCCGGCACATCAGTTGGTATAGGTTCAATAACAGGACCTTTGCCCCGAGCATCAGTAGTGGAGGTAGTAGCTGGAGTAACTGTATTCTTGGAAACAGCTGGAGAAGAGAAAACTCTTCCACTTCGTGTGATCTTACTAGATCCAGCAATATTATCAACATCAAGGTTTGCATCAACAACAGGCGTATCAGCTAAGGGTTCCTGCTTAACACCATGGATATAAACATCGGACCCATAATGCCAAGGCACAGCTTTATCAGAAGTATACGGAATAGGACTAGGAGTGGTAATGATCATAGGAGCCACTCTAGCTTCAGCAACAATCTTCACAGGGCCTTCAGCAGTAATCTTAATTGGACCCTTATGAGGGATTTTGACAGGTCCCTTGGAAGTAATCCTTACCGGCACTTTATCAACCATATCCACCTCTTCAACCTTCGTACTTTTAGTTATATGATCAACATACTCTCCACAGAAGGTGGTGACCTCTCAAACACTATGGTGTAATTATTCATGAGGCGTTGAATTCTGTCCTTCAACCTCCAACAACTATCCGACTTATAGGCACAATAGACACAATCTTCACGACAACCTGGAAAGAACCCAACTTGTACTAACTTCTTCTTGATAACAGACAATGGTGTAGTCAAATCTGCAACTGAGGAAATATGTGAAACTTCATCAATGGCATTGACAGTCTTCTCATGATTTGGCATGGGAGCAGTGATCACATTTGGAGTACCCGGAGGGTCAAACTCAATCTCTCCAGCATCAATCATATCTTGAATTTTGTTTTTCAATACCCAGCAACTATTGGTATCATGTCCATGACAATTCGAATGATATGCACATCGTGCATTAGGATTGTACCTGGGAGAAGTAACATTGGGATTCTGAGGAGGATCCCTCAAAGTGATAAGTTCACCCTTCAACAAGTGTTGCAAGGCTTGGGCCAGTGACATGTTGATCTTAGTGAACTGCCTTCTATTCCTCTGTTGATTTCCCTGTGGCTGTTCTGGTGTTGCAGGAGTTGGACTGGAGATATGAACTGCACTCACAGACTGATGCCTCCTACTACGATCAGGTTGACCATAAACAACATTTGACTCTTTCTTCCCACTGGGAGGCTTCTTTGCAGTACTTGATGAAGAAGCACCTACTTGAATCTTGCCACTCCTTATACCACTTTCTACACGCTCTCCTGTCATTATCAACTCGGTGAAGCCAGATAATGAGCTTCCAATGAGATGACTGTAAAAGGGACCATTCAACGTACACATGAACATATCCACTAACTCCCTGTCAGTTAGAGGGGGTTGCACTCTTCCAGCTAAGTCTCTCCACTTCTGGGCATACTCCTTGAAATTTTCTTTAGCACCCATAGACATGCTCTGCAGTTGCATGCGAGTAGGGGCTAGATCAACATTGTATTGATATTGCTTATAAAAGGCTTCAGCAAGATCATTCCAATCACGGATGTTGACACTCTCCAGCTGATAGTACCATTCCAATTGAGCTCCAGATAAGCTCTCTTGGAAGAAATGGATCCACAACTTCTTATCAGCAGTATGGGGTTGGATTCTCCGGACATAAGACCTCAGATGCAGCTTGGGACAAGAGACACCATCATAAACTACGAAAGTAGGAACCTTGAATCCAATGGGTATAACCACCCCAGATATCAAACTCAGGTCTTCAAAATCCAGCCCAGAAGACTTTTGCAATTCCATAGCATCCATTCTATCCACCAGCATCTTGAACTTATCTTCATTAGGCTCATGATAGTAGTTAGCTTCAGAATCAGAGTCCCCCATAGTGTTGTGGAGACTGCCTCCCTCTTTCTCAGACTCTTCAAACTCATAATCTTCAACCTGTTCTTTGGTCTTGACAGGACCTCTGAACCTTCTTCACATGTTGATCAGGCCTCCTGACCTTCTAGTCTTCTTAGTCTTCTTGGCCAGCAGTGTCTTCAATTCATCCTGCCCCTTGGACAAGTTCAGGATCAGCTCTTGGAACTGTGCATTTTGTGCCTGGAGATCTTTAACTGTTTGTTCAAGAGCCATTGCTGAAATAAACAGCGAGAAGATAAGAAACCTGTGCACAATAAACCTGTGATGCAATGATATGATATGTGAATGTATATGCAGTGTTTTCAAGGACCGCAAGATTTAAATTTGCTTAAACAATCAAGAAGGTAAACTTTTATTAGTAATAAATTTGCTTGCCCCTTGGGCTTACAAATAAAAAATGAAATAAATACAAAAGATGGGGTTTTAAGTCTCCCATGGACGTTTCCTCTTTGTGTTGAGGTATGAGTTGAGGTTCCGCTCCTCGTGAAGTTGCTTTGTTAGCTCCAGGATTCTTTCTTGACTTGCTTTGTAATGAGTCTCGAAAGTATCCCTTTGCTCCTTCAACTGGATCCAGGACCTCTGTAAGTCTTCCATGTCAGTGGGCATGTCTGGGTGAAGGATGGTATAAGAAGTATCTCCTTTAGCAACAGGTTCCATGGTAACTGGCAGGATAGCAGGATATGGCATCATGAGAGTCTGAGCACGAGATCGCACCCATCTAAGGTAAGCTTCCATAGGAATAGTATACTTGGGCTCCAGAGTCTTGCTGTCAACCTTGTTCACTTTTCCCCATGCTCGTATGAACCTCTGACGATAACCTTGAAGATCGTTGTCGTAATCAAACACAATACCCTGAATCAACATGTCGTGTGGACCATCACTCCGAGCGTAACCAAACTGTCGTAAAGCCAAGGAAGGGTTGTAAGTAATGCCTCCTCTTATGCCTAGAAGTGGCACATTAGGAAACTCCCCACAACGGTCAATGATAGTGACATTCTCCATAGACCTGGAGCACCAATGGATATCTGAATGCGAGAGCGACATGATCCTCTTGGACCACCTGAACCCTTGTTCATTCTTCATCACTGAGCGAGGAAGGTGAGAAATAAACCACCTAGATAGCAAAGGTATGCAACACATCAGAGTTCCTCGTGCCTTTGTAGTACGAGTATGAAGAGAGTGCAGAATGTCTCCAAGCAATGTAGGCACTAGATTGTGACTCAGAAATATGTTGATGGCATGCACGTCTATGAACTGATCAGGATTGGGGAATAACACTAAGCCATAAATCAACAAGGCTAAGATCTCCTCAAAAGCATCATAGCTCATAGCCTTCAGGAACACTTGAGCTTTATCCATTAATACCTTAGCAAGAATACCCTTAACTCCGCTTCTCGTTTCTAAAACAATGTCAGACTTCTTCAGATGTAGAGCTGCAGCAATAACCTCAGGTTTAGGCTCTTTTTCTAAGCCTGTGAATGGTTTCTGATCAAGTACGGGTATACCCAGAAGTTTGGAGAATTCCTCCATGGTAGGAACCAACTGGTAATCGGAGAATGTGAAGCAATGGTGCTTAGGATCAAAGAACTGAAACAGGACACTCATCATGTCTTCATTGAACCCTGAGGTGACTAGATCCAATAGGTGACCATGTCTCTTGATGAACTGGGATTTTTCAGACACTTGAGAAACCAACTCCTTAAGCTTAGGAGGTATGCCTACAAAGTTGATCCTGATAGTGTTTCTACGAGCAGAAGCCATGACCTGCAACAAAGAACAAAGATAAATCCTTTGGTCCTTGAAATGGTTAGTGAAAATGCTATGCTTATGATGCATGATGATGTCATGATGTTACGCTCAATCACAAACATGTGGCACACACAAACAAGTCACATAATAGCCCTTAGGTTTGAAGGCTTGCATGAGGTTTAAAGGTAAGTACCCTCCCCTGAAGTTTAGTTGGTTCATCCTGTCCTACAAAAGTAACCAGGTTCTAAGGGATCTCAATATCATTGATCCTTCACAAGGGTGGTTGTTCAGTAGACAACTTACTTGCCAACCAAAACCCTCCAAGTTTAGAATCTCAATGAGCGTAGCATCGAGTATCAACCAACTTCAGTCTGCACCAAAGCCGGTTATCTCACTACTTTTCTAAAGGCCAAGATGGGATAACTAGGGTTCTAAAAGTTAGTTAGTGCATTGACAACATATGGCAGCCTCATATTATCCTCAACTTGACTTAAGGAACATAAGCACCAACCAAGAAGTCACACTAACTATGGCCACCAGATCAACCATATCGGTATACGCCGTACAGTTTCCTTGGTCTATTGCCATTTACCTAAGGTACACTAGATCCGGGTTAGGATCTTTCACACATAAGAGCACCCCAACAGATAAGTATAAAGCAAACAAGGCAAACAATTTTAAAGTGATCTAATTCCTAAGGGCACCCCTCTTTAATTTAAGTCCCCAGCAGAGTCGCCAGTTCTGTAACACGGTGGGAGAACTGACTTTAATTATGTTGCGGATAGCAAGAGTCGCCACCGACTTTTATTTTATCCAAAGGAAATGCATAAAAGAACAGGAAAGACCTTTAAAAGATATTTTGGGTTCGGGGGGTAGGTTATGTAAAGGGAAGGTGTTAGCACCCTTTACATCCATGGTTATCCATGGGCTCTTAGTTACTTAGCTCACTTTAAATTGTTTTGAAAAAGTGTAGTGTGTGAATAAAATTTCCTTTAAGTACTTTATAATGATCCATGTACGGATATATATAAAGTCTTTGTTTTGAAAATTTGTTTGAAAAATGTGAAGTGTTTGAAATGTTTTTGAAAAGTGAGCAAGTACATAAGAGGAACCTACCCTAAGTTAAGTCTTTTATGTTCTTAAATATCCTTTAAGTGGTAAGACTATCCCTATTATTAAGGAATAGGTAGTCATTACCTTGGATGTGAGGGACAAGTGAAGGGACAACTGTTATTTAGGCAACTGTGAGGTGTATAAGCAATTCGAAGGGACTTATCATCTTTATTCGAAAGGGACAAGATCATTACGAAGGCAACCGTGAAGGGACTTGATCTTTTTATCTGTTAAGGGACTAGATGATATAAGATGAGGGAATTTGCTTTATACACCCTACTTGACATTTTGTTTAGGCAACTTGAGAGGTAACCCTTAAGAAGTTAGATGGCGATCCAGGATCGACTTACGTGTGTGAGTGTACGAGTTCAAATATTTATCTTTAAGTTAATGATCTAATTTCAATTTTAAATACAAACATGTTTTACACTCCCTATTTACTAACCATAGCATTTAAAATTAAATATTAAAAATTACTACAACTATTACATATTAGGTACAATTACATAATAATAATAAAAATAAATAAGCAAATAAATAATAATAAATAAATGGGTTAGTAACAATAATAATAATAAAAATCATATAATATATAAATAAATGGGGTTAGTAATAATAAAATAAATAATAATAAAATAAAGAAATTTGCATAATAATGAATAATAAATTAAAAGTTCAATTTTTAATAAATAATTATTTTTTTAAGATTTTAAGAAGAAAAATAAGCAATTCATACTATATACTAATTATTATAAAGATTTATATACATGTTATAAAAATAATGGTTAATTATAATTAAATAAACATATTATAAAAATAAATTATATTAATAAGATCAAATTAGGAGTTTTTAATTGTTTTAAACATAATCTAAAATTATTTACATGATTTATATAAAACTATGGATAATGATAATATAAACAAATAATAAAAATAAAGAAACATAATTAACATTTATATAAAATAATTAGGGTTTTAGAAAAAATATTATTAGGGTTAATCATAATAAATTAGGGTTTATGAAAATATTAGGGTTTTACTTATTTATCTACAAATTAAATCAAATTAAATCAATTTATTCACAAATTATATATATATATATATATATATATATATATATATATATATATATATATATATATATATATATATATATATATATATATATATATATATATATATATATATATATATATATATATATATATATATACACATGTTATAAATAAAAATATTTTTTATAAAAGAAAATATGAAGTTTTTAAGAATTTTGAATAAAAGTATTTTAATAATATTTATAAATTGTATTGGCTAATTTAAATAAAATGGAAATAATAATAATATAAATTAAAATGAGGAAAACATGATAATTGATCAAAAAGAAAGGACCTGGGATTTGAACCCAGGTCCCTTACCTCTAAACGCAACACCAAAACCACTCTGGCCAGCACACGCAGGTGACATAGAAGGAGGTCCATATTGTTTTATTTCAAATCCTGTAAAAATCATAACAAAGCAAAAAATAGTACAAAAAGGGTCTGGGGGGATTCGAACCCAGGACCCTCAATTCAACCAACACACACTCCAACCATCCAGCCAGAAGGGCGCACCTGATATATAATATACAACAAATAATAATATGGTAAGTTATGTGAATAAGTGGGAAAATCAAGCAAAAAGAATGCTGCCCTCCAGGATCGAACTCAGGCCTTGAACTATAACACACGCATCCCTCACCACTGGGCCAGACGCGCATCTGTGAAATAAGTTAACAACAATACAATAAAATATTAAGACAATATTTGAATTCCAGCCAGCGCGCCAAAGGTCTTCGTCTTCTTCATATTTCCTGAGAAATTGCTTGCGAATTCACCTACGAACTTTCCTGCGAATATCATAATACAGAAAACCTACGAAACTGGATTATCAACAAAACAGTGAAATTATATCAAATTGATTAGTGCATTATAATCCCCAGAGCTCATACAATCATCCTATGTCTTCCAAATTCATTTATATTAGGTTTATCGTGAAGCCCTAAAAGCTTGGCCGAAACCCTAACAATGGCCGTTCTTCAAACCTATACCAAAACTTCAATTAACCAGCCCAGAAACCATCAACAACTCATTATAAACATGAATCAATGATCAAATTTAATTTATAACACACAAATATAAGAAAACGAAAAAATCATCAAAGCATGAAAAGTTGGATTCGGGTTATGCAATATGTCATGTTTTTTATGCTTTTAATGATTGGAATGGGTTCAGTGATGTCCATAGAACATGTATCAACCTTCAAATTGTCTTGAAAGGGCTTGATGAATGGAATCCGAATTTGAGTTTTTGGTGAGTTTTGAAAAATTGGGAACTTACTCTTGAGGCAGAAATTTCATGTCCTATGCATTTGTGTGGTTTGTATACTTATAGTTGGATGGAACTAGGTCAAAAAATTGAATGGTTGTTTGGACTTTTTGATCTTTGAAGATTGAAAAAGATCATGACTTGAATTTCATATATCCTTGAATGAAACCTTTCTATCTTAAGACAATCACCATCAATTGCATATCAATCTGATCCAATTCATGTTTATGACTTTCTAAAATCAAAATATATTTTACATCTTCATATTTTATATTTTATTTGAATTTAAAATGATTTTTAATATAAAAAATCATAATAAATAAAATAAAATTATGAAAATATTAAATAAATTTCGTGCATGATGTCATGGAACACCTTGGGTCACAAAATGTTCAGCCCATTTGAAGAATTATGGTTTTAAGACCCTATTTTCTTCATAAACCACCCAAAAATTTACCAACTTTGCAAGGGCACAAATCCTTCAATTTTAATGCTATGAGGGTGTTCTTTGACATTTTGGAAAGCTTAAAGATTCCTATAACCAACCCCATTGGTTTCATGTCCATATCATTTACCATTCTCAAGTTATGCCCTTTTGAAGTTGTTAACTTTTTGTTGACTTTCAAAAGGACCTATAATGTCTTAGCTCATTCCTTCCAAATGAAGCATTTTTGGGCTTGGCTTGTGAGACAAAAAGTTGTATAGAATTCAATTTCCTTCAAAATGAGCTTTGGATGGGAAAAATTTGATGAAGCATGTGAAAGTTATGGCTGGTCAAAGTTCAGTTGACTTTTCCTGTGAAAACCCTAATTTAGAAACTCCTGATTCTTGATGATCTGAAATCTCCTTGATGAATCATGATCAACCCTTGATAAAATGAGTAAATTTAATTCATATACTTGATGTTGGCAAAAAATCATGAAGTTTGACTTTGGTTTGACCACAGTTGACCTCAGTTTGACTTTTTAACTACTTTGACTGACTTTGACTTATCTGATCATCTGACTGAGCAAACCTTTGAGAAAAGTCTTGAAAATTGTCATGGGGGTTCTTAAACACATATAAGATGTTATGAAGCTCACTTGAAGTCTTGGAATTTCATTTAGCCTGATTAAAGTCAAAACCCTAGTTTTGGATGCACTGCTTAGGAGGATGCATTGTCTGAGGGAATTGTCAAACTTTCTGACTATGTGTGAACTTTGTGAACCTTGTGAACCTCATGAGATGTCTTGTGAACCTTGTGAACCTTATAAGATGTCTTGTTAACCTCATAAGATGTCTTGTGAACCTTGTGAACCTCATAAGATGTCTTGTGAATCTTGTGAACCTCATAAGGTGTCTTGTGAATCTTGTGAACCTCATAAGATGTCTTGTGAACCTTATGAACTTCATGAGAGGTCTTGTGAACCTTGTGAACCTCATGAGAGGTCTTGTGAACCTCATGAGAGGTCTTGTGAATCTTGTGAACCTTTTGAATCTCTTAGCACACAAAGTCTTGTTTTGTGAGGGCAAATTTTGGGGTGCAACACCATGGGCAAATTTGGTCAGGGCCATTGGTCTCTAGGCTAAGGCTTCATAACAGCGCCTCTGGGTGCCATCTCTAAAGTCCACAATCAGATTGGTATTCATTGTTAGAGTTAGTGAGTATGAAAATAGAGAAGGAGTAGAAGGGATAAAACTTTGAAAAATCCTGAAATCACACAGTAAAACAAAACAAACACAACAATCAGTGAATTTAAAGCATTTTGAAAATTAGAATTTTGAAAAATTAAATAAAAACAAAATTAAAATGAAATTTAAAAATTAAAAATCATGGGTTGCCTCCTGTAGCGGTAAAATCATGAGTGTAAGTTATTAGCTAACTTAACTCAAGGTAAACAGAGTCGCCACCGCGCTTTTATTTTATTCCAAATGGAAAAAGGGAAAAAGAGCGAATAAAACCTAATGAATCTAAAAGCAAAAAGCTAAAAGAATCGAACAGAGAACGGGTAAGGGGATAGGTTACAAATTGGGAAGGTTTTACGCACCCAAAATGTCTGTGGGACTCCACGGGAGCTCTTTTGAAATATTTATTGCTTTTTTGGTTTGAAAATGGTTTGTTTGAAAGAGATTGAAGAGATGAGAAGAGAAACGTTTTTTAATATTTTTGTGTTTGAAGAGACGATTGTCTCATGCCCATGTACCCACAAAGTGCAATGCGAGATTAAAACCTCGTAGTTCGTGGTACAAAATGCGAAAGGAAACAATGCGTTGAATTGATGTTAAAATGTAAAGATAAGTCGTCATTCTTTAGCGAATAATTCTACTAGAAAGAATGAATCATATCTAAACATATGAAAAGAAAAGTGCACGAGGGCACAAAAAAATTGAATGAGTTTTGAATTTTTTAAAGTTTTGAAAAGAAAGTTTCGATATGCTTATGTGGTTTAGCATTTATTAAGAAATGAAATCGAAAAGGTAAAACCGCTTGACCTAAATCAAGGTTTGATTATGAAAATGTTTGAAGTTTGAAAACAATGAAAGATTTTGAAGATAGGAAGAAGATTTGAAAATTTAAGAAGTGGGGGGAGATGAAGGGACTATCCTAAGACTTGAAAGTAAAAGTTAAAGGAAGAACGATCAAACTGTATGGTGAATATTCTTCGAAACAATAGGACTTACATCTTCATAAACAAGTGAACCAAATCGAGGCCAAGGTCTTAAATCCATAATAGCTCAAGCAAGGGGCCAGATCCTAAAATCTAAGTCCAAAACTCCAAGTCCAATGCTAAGGATAGTAACCATAGTCCAAAGTTAAAGTCACAAGTCTTTTTAGATGTTTAATCTTTTATTAATGTTTTTGTGTCCAAATGGACAAAGGAAAAATCACAAGCATAACAATATAAACATAAACAATATGATGAATGATATAGTATAATAAAAGCGTAATAAAAGAGAGAAGGAGCGGGAGATTGAAATAAAGAGGATAAAGTGCGAGAATGAATTAAAATGTTAGAATATTAATAGTATAATAATATTTACATAGCAATGGTATGATGAACTTAATCAAACACAACCAAAAAAGAGATAACCAAAATCAAGAGGCAACCGGGTCCAATTGGATCTTATTCCGAATTCGGGACAAGTTTAGGTCTATGTTTAGAAATCGCCGAGTAATTTACGAAGTAATTACCCTACAAATGAGGCCGGCCACCACCGATTAAGGTGGAAAATATTTGTGCTAATACATGTTAGAGAAATGATATAATAGATCATTCTCCGAAAACATGTCGCACTAAAAGAAAAGCGGTAACAGTCTAATCTTAATCGAGATTTCACATTGGATTATCGAAGGCAACCTATCACGATTCCAAAGTATGGAGAATGATCCAAATGATCATTCATCCATAGGTTTAAAATAATGAAGATTAAACATCTTCAAAAATCAACAATCGTCGAATCGGAGATCTCATCGACCAAAAAAATAAGATGAATAAGAAAAATTGATCTAGAATAGAATCCATAAGAAACAATTAAAATATTTGTAGAAATCTTTTTCATAAAATTCTTTAAATCTTATAGAAAATAAAAGAGGAAACAAAATTTTATTTTAAAGAAAAGAACAAAACACTCATTAAAATATAACACTCATTAAAATGAAAACCAAAAAAAATAAAATGAAGTCAAGGGGAGGGTTAAACGCTAAGAATGATGGTGGTGATAGAAATTAAGTAGATCCATGAATGGCACTAGGCCCAAGCATTTATCAGATTTTATTAAAAAAAATATAAAAAAAATAAAGAAACAAAAAGAAAAAACAAAGAACATCAACGTCTTCTTCTTCTTCACGCGGAAAAGGGAAAAACGCAGGTGCACTTTTCAAGCGAGCTCCAACACATCCGAGCAACGGCGGAGCTTAATCTTTGCGCGGTTGTGATCGAAACGAAGATTAGATCTCAAACATGCCTCCAATTGCACACGTAAGTTTCTCACATATATGAGTTGCATTCGCGAAAAAAACGATTTTCTACCTTCAAAGTTCATTCAGAAACAACTCATTCTTTGTATTTTTTTCCAGAATCGGTTCGTGTATGGTTATGGTGAGTTTTGGAATTTGTGATATTGAATCAAATTGAAGGTTGAATTGGTGATGAGTTGAAGCTTTGATTTTGATTTTGATTTTCTCAAAATGGTGAGGGGCTGTCAAAGCTTGAATTTGAAAGTTGATTGGAGCTGCTTTTATAGAGGAAATGAGTGAAGATTGCGATGTCGTTTTGAAGCTTGCTTGTACGTTTTACAAGGGTCACGAATATCACACTTCAGCTGCGTTTTATGTTCATGCTACCTGCATTTTGTTTAATACTCTTCTGCGTTTTTATGAGTGAGCTTCAACATGTTCACTGCTGATTTTTGCGATGCTTTTGCATTCATATTTCACCTGCGTTTTATGCGTTAAGTTGCTGCATTTTGGAGTGTGTTTTCAACGCATGTACAAGAGGCGTGACAGATGAAGTTGCGTTTTGCTTGTTTTCAGATGATGGCTTGCGTTTTGGCTTCGATACCTGCGTTTAGTGTTGATGCAAGTCGCGTTTTGTCCGTGTACTGATGGCGTGACGTTTGCTGCAGTTGGCTTGTGCTGATGACGTGGTGTGTTTTTGTGTGTGTGTGTAGAAAGTCACGTGTTGAAGGCTGAGAATTAGCTGGGATGTTGGGAAAATAAAATGGGTCAGCGCTGAATTCTTCTTCAACTTATTACTTTGCCTTTTTTATTTCCAAATTTTGTTTTAATAAAAGTAGGCCTCCCTTGGTTTAGTATTTGGGCTTAAGAAGAATTATGAAAAAAAAAGATATTTGAAACAAAATATGGATAAATGGATATTAACAAAAATATGGGAATAAAAAAAATGACAATGAATATAGAAAAGGGATATTAAAAAAATGAAAAATGGAAAATCGGTTAAAGAATAGTAATTTTGATAATCGAACTAAAAAAAGGTATGAATAGGGTAATCGAGAAAATTGGAAAAATGGTTATTGAAAAGGGAATAGTTTAATCGAAAAATGGATAATGGATATATGGATGTTTTCTTTAGCCCAAAACCAGATCTTAATTTTCTTTCTTTCTTGCACAAGCCACTGATAATAATGAATACAGTCAATCCTGAACCACTGGATAACTTGCCACTGAGGCATGACCATTTGAATCGTCTGAAATTGGTCCTGATTATTCGAATTCATGCTGAGGAAAATAAATCCACAGATGAATCACTGCTGAACTTATGAACGCTTGATAAACCTTAAAATTCCACCCAAACTTCACACAGAACACTGTCTGATAAACTAATGATTTTCGCACACAACACATCTTAAACTTTGAAAACACATTGTCTGAGAAAAAGCCATTGGCATAAACATCTTGCAGTTGAAACAATCTTTAGATATTTTGACCAAGATTAGGTCAAACATCCATCTGAATCGAATCATAACTGAATAACCACATCTGAATTGAAATCACTGCCTTATCTTTGAAAACCTGCACACATAGAGAAGAATAAGAGCATTGCGACATATTTTTGGTATTTTGGTTAGAGGTTAGTAAATATAAACAAATAAAGCAGGTAAAAACACGGTGATCCCCTGCGAGGCATATACCTGCAACTAAAAAAGGATACACGAACCAGTACGTGATCTTGTTTGTATGCAAGATGCAGATGAGAACGCGAAAAATCGTAGGGTCAAAAATTAGGGTACGACAGATGCCCCTATTTAAGTTTCTTCAATCCAGAGATATGAAGATTGAAATCTTCGTTTCGAAAAGATGGAAGATACTTAAATATCAAAAACCCAATATTTGATCCTAAGATGCGAAAAAATGGAATGGAATGGAATGAAATGAAACGAACGATATGAAATGATATGAAAATGATATGAGAATGATACAAAAATGATATGAGATGTATATGAAATGCGTGAGGAACTAAACGACACAAGAAATAGAATAAACGTTGGGGATAAGGAGCATAAAACTCCGACGGGGAAAAGCAGCACGCTAGATACCATAACATGGCTCAGCTGAGACGAAAATGTCCAAGAATGGCAATTGGACAGAAAGAATCACAACATCCAGGAATGGCACTGAATGAAGTGAGAAAAGTCCCGAAAACGTACGCCAGAAACATCCAAGGATGACATTACTGACTTTACTAGGGATATCCGAGAATGGCAATCGGAAAAAGGTAATCACAATATCTGAGAATAACAATCAGATAAAAAATGATTAACAACATTCAAGAACAAAACTGAATGAGATGAATAAAATTGGAAAGTACATCAAATTAATGATGACTCCACTATGGACATCCGAGAATGGCATCGGAAGGAAAGTGATCACAACATCTGAGAATAACAATCAGATAAAATGCGAATTACAACATTCAGGAATAGAACTGAATGAAATGGGAAAAAGTCCGGGACAGTACATCAAATCAATGATGACTTCACTATGGACATCCGAGAATGGCATCGGATAAAAGGGACAAACAAGTATTTTTCTAAATGCCAAGTAAGTTGGACTTTGATCACAAGGTAAGAAGTTAAAAACAACAAGACCTCGAGAAACGCATACTGAGGACTAACACACTCAAATATGCCAAGGAAAGTGGGGAATAACGCACCCAAGAAAACACATAATGAGGAATAACACACTCAAATATGCAAACATATACGGAAATGGGGAATAACACACCCAAGAAACGCATAATGAGGAATAACACACTCAAATATGCAATCGTATATGAAAATGGGGAATAACACACCCAAGAACATAAAATGAGAGAGAATGCTTGATAACTAGTTTAGACTCTTAGAGGAGTGGAAAAGGATGGAAGACCAATTCCTCGACACAGAGATCACTGCCATTCTGCTCGGAGATTAGAGATGCTACTGTTGAACAAATCTGTCACACCAGTAAACTGTACCAAGTGGAAAATCTTGAGAGAAGTCATGAAAAGCTGCCTGGAGACTCTTGAAGAAGATTGCCCCAAGTTCAATGATTGATGAAGGTAAACTGATAATGGATTCAGTTCATGACTACTGCCGGAGAAAATTAATCAAATCTTTGAGATAAATATCGAGAGAATAAACTGATCATGGCTTCAGGTCTTGAAATGAATGCTGGGAATATAAACTTAGTATGAATCTAACCAAATTTGAGAATAACTTGCGCTGAGCAACAACTCTTGAACCATAGGACCTGAGAAAAACTTGCCCCTGATAAGATCACTGACCAAGTTTCTCAACAGTTTGAAAAATTCCTTGATGAGGAAAGTTTATTTGCAAATAAAAAGTGTTTGTTCAAACCTGGTAATTTTAATGCAAAGTTCATGCAAAATTTTGAAATCAAAAATCATTTTTAGAATGAAATTTATTGATGTAAAGTAAATGAAAACATTGTCAAAACACGGAGGTTGAGACAACATGAAAGATAAAGCGAATGTAAGAAACAAATGATTGGTAACGAACTTGGGAGTCAGTTTACGCAACCTCGTTGTAGTATGCTTTTCAAAAGAGACCTGGATTCAATTAGGACTTTTGAAGGTTGTAACGTGGTCTGGTTCACGGTTTATGAAACAAAGGATATAGGCTCAAAGTTTATTTGTACCCAACCCAACTTCGTGATGATCTCCAGTCCTACATTCAATTAATTCAGCCTATGCACTCAAGTTCCAAGACATTTGGGATTGCACAAATGAAGATGGCTCATAAGCCAAGAGATTTTGGGATAGCAGTCACATCTCCCTTTTATTATTTTTGGTGAGGACTTTGGTCTACTCATCTTATTTTTGTTGAGGATTTTGATATCCTCTTGATTGATCTTTCTTTTGTTATCCCTAACTTTTGCCTGAACTATGTCATTTGAACTTACAGCCAGCGGGATGCCCCAGTTTTTTCCTGAGTCTCCTTCATAAGTTTTGACTTAGCGGGCTTTGATTTTTTCAATAATTTTTTTTTAATATCATTTTTTTTAAAGATAATGACTGTATGGCTTAATGATTACGGCGAACCATCATTGGCTTTTGAATTGAGAAACATCTTCAACACTTCTTGATGTGTGTGAAGGAAAGCTTGAGATTGCAACCTTTATTGAAAGGCGTCTTGAATGATTCTTTTGTACTTGAATGCACATTAGAATTGATTGAGAACTACCCATCCCCAGGTTAAAATTGCGGGTTTTTTCGAATAGAAAGAAACTCCAACTTCAAGGCTCAAAGGGGTTGACAAAGGATTAACTTCCTTATTTCTCCAATGTTTGGGATTTGAAACAATGCCTGTATATCATCGGCCAAGTCTCATTTGAAAGCATACCAACAACAATTATGGGTATCTCGTTTTCATCATCCTCCCTCCAATCATTGTAAAAGCTTGAGAAAAGATAAATGAACTTGAAATGTAAAGCATAAAGATGCAAATAATAAATGAAATTGAATCAAAACAAAGCAATGCTCATTTCATTAAAATCAACATGAAAGTACAAATAGAGTTTAAAAGCAAACAAGTTAATACAATTGAAGAAAATTGCAAACATAAAGAAACAATGGCCTAGTGACCCATCAGCAACAAGGATGAGCTGTCCCGTCTGAGATTCTGGCCTTGAAGATAATCTGACTATTGAAGTCATCTGAAAATTCACTTCTCATGCTTCGGCAAAGGATTGTTGACAACATTAGGATTTGTGTCATGAAAGGAAAGGATGTTGTTCCTGATAAGTTCTTGCACTTTAGCCTTCAGTGCAAAGCAATGCTCCAAGTCATGACCAGTTCCACCTTGATGAAACTCGCAGCGAAGATCCAATCTATGGTTAGCTGGAAGAGGATCTGGAACAGTAGGCGGAGGTCTAGTAGTAATTATACCACTCTTAATCAAGGAAGGATACAAATCAGTGTAAGTCATCGGGATATGATCAAAGTTTGGCCTATTACGATACTGATTTTGTTCGGCAGCAGGATGAGGAATCTGAACTTGAGCTCGAACTTAAGTTTGAGCTTGAACTGGTTGAGCTCGAACTTGAACTTGAGCTTGAGCTGGTTGAGCTTTGACAACAGGAGCTACTGCAGCTACATATGGTTGAACATATCGTTGTTGCGGGCGATAAGGCTTCCTCTCAGTTGAAACAGCATAAGCATCACCATCTCTTCTCTTTTGAAAGTTCCCAAGAGACTTTCTTGCAGCATTAGAAGATTCAACATTGGTAATCTTACCCTTCTTGATACCTTCTTCTAGTCTTTCTCCAATAGTGACTAGGTCAGAAAAACCATATGAAACACTTCCTACCATTTTCTCCCAAAGGAACGGTTGAAGAGTGTCAATGAACAAACCAGTTAATTCTTTTCCAGCCAAAGGTGGCTCCACTTGAGCAGCTAGCTCTCTCCAACATTGAGCGTATTCTTTGAATGATTCTTTCTCTTTCTGTGATATGTTTTGAAGTTGACGACGGTCAGGCGCCATGTCCAGATTGTACTTATATTGTCTTACGAAAGCATCAGATAAATCCTTCCAGCTTCACATGTGACTCTTTTCAAGTCCAACATACCACTTCATAGAAGCACCACTCAGACTATCTTGAAAACAATGAATAAGAAGCTTGTCATCCTTGGCATGTGAAGCCATTTTGCGACAATACATCAGCATATGAAACTTTGGACAATTATGCCCATTGTATTTCTCGAATACAGGAACCTTGAACTTATCAGGAAGAACCAAGTCAGAAACCAAACACATGTCTATCGCAGCAGCACCGAAGACATCTTTTCCTTCTAGACCTCTTACCCTCTTCTCAAGAGTCAAACATTGCTATCTAACTTCATCCATATATCCAGGTTCACCCTGACTTTCAGCTTGTGGACCAGCAGCCTGGTACAAAAAAGGAGAATTCTGATAAGTAGTCTGAGCAGTAGTGTGCACAACAGGTTGAGGTTCGACAAAAGTCGGAGCTGAAAAGACTGGCACAACAGATGGACCACCCATTTGAGTATTAGCAGAAACTGGCACGTAATCCGGAGGTAACCCAAATTATGGCCAAGTAGAAGCTGGTTGCTGAATCACAGGAGGGTCAACAACAGCAGTAAAAACTTCAGAGATAACAGTCCATTGAGGTGGTTCACCTCGAGCAATCAGAACTTGCATCATTTCAGTGAGCCTGGTCATACTGACCTTCAACTCATCAATCTCCATCCGAACTTCCAGGTTATGTTGTTCTTGGTTTTCCATTCTCAATCTGATAGCTCTCAATCTGTTAGCAGCTCTGGTACCGTATCTGTGGTGAGGAGACAGCTTGACGGATCAACAGACAACTGAAGAAGGAAACAACCGGGATGAGTTCCCACACAACTCAGATGAACGCAAGAATATGCGAGGATGCAATGATATGCAATGTTCACTTCCATTTTTAGAAAAACAACTCGATTATTGCAAACATGGTCAACATCGAGAATACGGTCATGAAAAATCTTGACAAAAGGAATATTTACTTTTTTCAATATTTGTAATAATCGGAATTGTTTTCCCCGAAAAATGGTTGTGATGATAATCATGATGAATATGTGGATGCAACAACCACAAACAAGATCACACAAAGCACACAGGTTCAAAGGTTTGGATCACAAGCATGGAGTCAAGGGATAAAAACCAACAACCCACAGAGGCATGTACTAAGGTTTGTCTTCATTGTACCTGCAAAAAACCAAAAGGGTGCTAACAGAGGTTCCCAGAGTTAACAGCCATCTTTAGAATTTTATCGGTACGTTGGATTACTCCCCAACGATAACATTCTTAAAATAGACCTCGTCCGAGTGTAGTATCGCGTGACAACCACCTTAGGTTTACACCCGGATAGTTTCCGCACTACGTTCCTAAATTGGCTTGGATTGGTTGAGGGTTCTAAGGTCCTCAGTATGATCAGCTCAAGGTCGGAAAATAATGCCACATATGATTACTCATCATGACATTGATAATCAAAGAGAGCCTAACCGAGTGGAGATTATCAAATTGATATCGCTTTGGACTACTCCATCACGTATCGCTTCGAATATCGCCGTCCTATCATAAGTTCAACTCAGATCCGGGTTAGAATCTATCTCACTCACAGAGGATCACCAAAACCGAAACAGAACAAACAAATAACAAACAAATCAAACCAAAATAGTAAATAAATCAAAGTAGGCCGAATCCACTTAGAGATTGACTCCCCAGCATAGTCGCCACTTTTCTGTAGCGGTAAAATCATGAGTGTAAGTTATTAGCTAACTTAACTCAAGGTAAACAGAGTCGCCACCGCGCTTTTATTTTATTCCAAATGGAAAAAGGGAAAAAGAGCGAATAAAACCTAATGAATCTAAAAGCAAAAAGCTAAAAGAATCGAACAGAGAACGGGTAAGGGGATAGATTACAAATTGGGAAGGTTTTACGCACCCAAAATGTCTGTTGTACTCCACGGGAGCCCTTTTGAAATATGTATTGCTTTTTTGGTTTGAAAATGGTTTGTTTGAAAGAGATTGAAGAGATGAGAAGAGAAACATTTTTTAATATTTTTGTGTTTGAAGAGACGATTTTCTCATGCCTACGTACCCACAAAGTGCAATGCAAGATCAAAACCTCGTAGTTCGTGGTACAAAATGCGAAAGGAAACAATGCGTTGAATTGATGTTAAAATGTAAAGATAAGTCGTCATTCTTTAGTGAATAATTCCGCTAGAAAGAATGAATCATATCTAAACATATGAAAAGAAAAGTGCACGAGGGCACAAAAACAATTGAATGAGTTTTGAATTTTTTAAAGTTTTGAAAAGAAAGTTTCGATATGCTTATATGGTTTAGCATTTATTAAGAAATGAAATCGAAAAGGTAAAACCGCTTGACCTAAATCAAGGTTTGATTATGAAAATGTTTGAAGTTTGAAAACAATGAAAGATTTTGAAGATAGAAAGAAGATTTGAAAATTTAAGAAGTGGGAGGAGATGAAGGGACTATCCTAAGACTTGAAAGTAAAAGTTAAAGGAAGAACGATCAAACTGTATGGTGAATATTCTTCGAAACAATAGGACTTACATCTTCATAAACAAGTGAACCAAATCGAGGCCAAGGTCTTAAATCCATAATAGCTCAAGCAAGGGGCAAGATCCTAAAATCTAAGTCCAAAACTCCAAGTCCAATGCTAAGGATAGTAACCATAGTCCAAAGTTAAAGTCACAAGTCTTTTTAGATGTTTAATCCTTTATTAATGTTTTTGTGTCCAAATGGACAAAGGAAAAATCACAAGCATAACAATATAAACATAAATAATATGATGAATGATATAGTATACTAAAAGCATAATAAAAGAGATAAGGAGCGAGAGATTGAAATAAAGAGGATAAGGTGCGAGAATGAATTAAAATGTTAGTATATTAATAGTATAATAATATTTACATAGCAATGGTATGATGAACTTAATCAAACACAACCAAAAAAGAGATAACCAAAATCAAGAGGCAACCAGACCCAATTGGATCTTATTCTGAATTAGGGACAAGTTTAGGTCTATGTTAAGCAATCGCCGAATAATTTATGAAGTAATTACCCTACAAATTAGGCTGGCCACCACCGATTAAGGTGGAAACTATTTGTGCTAATACATGTTAGAGAAATGATATAAAAGATCATTCTCCGAAAACATGTCGCACTAAAAGAAAAGCGGTAACGGTCTAATCTTAATCGAGATTTCACATTGGATTATCGAAGGCAACCTATCACGATTCCAAAGTATGGAGAATGATCCAAATGATTATTCATCCATAGATTTGAAATAATGAAGATTAAACATCTTCAAAAATCAACAATCGTCGAATCGGAGATCTCATCGACCAAAAAAATAAGATGAATAAGAAAAATGGATCTAGAATAGAATCCATAAGAAACAATTAAAATATTTGTAGAAATCCTTTTCATAAAATTCTTTAAATCTTATAGAAAATAAAAGAGGAAACAAAATTTTATTTTAAAGAAAAGAACAAAACACTCATTGAAATATAACACTCATTAAAATGAAAACCAAAAAAAAAATAAAATGAAGTCAAGGGGGAGGGTTAAATGCTAAGAATGATGGTGGTGATAGAAATTAATTAGATCCATTAATGGCACTAGGCCCAAGCATTCATAAGATTTTATTAAAAAAAATAAAATAAAAAAAATAAAGAAACAAAAAGAAAAAACAAAGAAGATCAATGTCTTCTTCTTCTTCACGCGAAAAAGGGGAAAGGTGCATTGTTCAAGCGGGCTCCAACACATCCGAGCAACGGCGGAGCTTAATCTTTGCGCGGTTGTGATCGATACGAAAATTAGATCTCAAACATGCCTCCAATTTCACACGTAAGTTTCTCACATATATGAATTGCATTCGCGAAAAAAACGATTTTCTACCTTCAAAGTTCATTCAGAAACGACTCATTCTTTGTTTTTTTACCAGAATCGGTTCTTGTATGGTTATGGTGAGTTTTGGAATTTGTGAGATTGAATTAAATTGAAGGTTGAATTGGTGATGAGTTGAAGCTTTGATATTGGTTTTGATTTTCTCAGTATGGTGAGGGGCTGTCAAAGCTTGAATTTGAAAGTTGATTAGAGCTGCTTTTATAGAGGAAATGAGTGAAGATTGCGATGTCGTTTTGAAGCTTGCTTGTACGTTTTACAAGGGTCACGAATATCACACTTCAGCTGCATTTTATGTTCATGCTACCTGCGTTTTGGAGTGTGTGTTCAACGCATGTACAAGAGGCGTGACAGATGAAATTGCGTTTTGCTTTTTTTCGGATGATGGCTTGCGTTTTGGCTTCAATACATGTGTTTAGTGTTGATGCAAGTCGCGTTTTTTCCGTGTACTGATGGCGTGACGTTTGCTGTAGTCTGCTTGTGCCGATGACGTGGTGTTTTTTTTGTGTGTGTAAAAAGTCACGTGTTGAAGGCTGAGAATTAGCTGGGAAGTTGGGAAAATAAAACGGGTCAGCGTTGAATTCTTCTTCAAATTTTTACTTTTCCTTTTTTATTTCCAAATTTTGTTTTAATAAAAATAGGCCTCCCTTGGTTTAGTATTTGGGCTTAAGAAGAATTATGAAAAAAATAGATATTTGAAACAAAATATGGATAAATGGATATTAATAAAAATATAGGAATAAAAAAATGACAATGAATATAGAAAAGGGATATTAAAAAAATGGAAAATGGAAAATCGGTTAAAGAATAGTAATTTTGATAATCGAACTGAAAAAAGGTATGAATAGGGTAATCGAGAAAATTGGAAAAATGGTTATTGAAAAGGGAATAGTTTAATCGAAAAATGGATAATGGATATATGGATGTTTTCTTTATCCCAAAACCAGATCTTGATTTTCTTTCTTTCTTGCACAAGCCACTGATAATAATGAATACAGTTAATCCTGAACCACTGGATAACTTGCCACTGAGGCATGACCATTTTAATCGTCTGAAATTGGTCATGATTATTCGAATTCATGCTGAGGAAAATAAATCCACAGATGAATCACTGCTGAACTTATGAACGCTTGATAAACCTGAAAATTCCACCCAAACTTCACACAGAACACTGTCTGATAAACTGATGATTTTCGCACACAACACAGCTTGAACTTTGAAAACACAATGTCCGAGAAAAGGCAATTGGCATAAATATCTTGCAGTTGAAACAATCATTTCATATTTTGACCAAGATTAGGTCAAACATCCATTTGAATTGAATAATAACTGAATAACCGCATCTGAATTGAAATCACTGCCTTATCTTTGAAAACCTGCACACACAGAGAAGAATAAGAGCACTGCGACATATTTTTGGTTGGTTAGAGGTTAGTAAATATAAACGAATAAAGCAGGTAAAAACACAGCGATCCCCTGCGAGGCATAGACCTGCAACTAAAAAAGGATACACGAACCAGTACGTGATCTTGTTTGTATGCAAGATGCAGATGAGAACACGAAAAATCTTAGGGTCAAAAATTAGGGTACGACACCTCCCACAAAGCGCTTTGTTTAATGTTGGGGCTTAACACATCTTAAGGGAGATTAATCTAAGGTCTCTTGAATCCCAAAACTCTCTGGGTTTTGATGTCATGGACATGGGATTGGTGGAAGGGGTGAGAATTCCTCACAAGTTCAAACCCCCTTGTTTTGAAAGATACAATGGTACATCCTGCCCACATACCCACCTTCAGTCTTTCCTGGGGAGATTGAAAGCCTACCCCAATACCTTCCCAGAACAGTTGCTGCTGTTACTTTCCCTGCTCCACCTCCTCAGTATACTCAACAACCACAACACTTTTCGCAACAACCTCAATTTCCTCAACAGAGATCTTACAACAACAATAACAACAATCAACAACAACTCCCTTTTCAATAGCGGCCATCTCAGATCAACAGGGTGATTGACCCTATTCCAATGCCATATGCTACACTGTTTCCACAACTCCTAAAGCTCAATATTGTTGAGTTGAGGACATTGGCTCCACTTGATCCTCAGAACCTTCCGAGAAATTATGATGTCAACGCTAGGTGTGCTTTTCATTCCAACGCGCCTGGTCATTCCACGGAAAAATACAGAGCTCTGCATATGAAGGTCCAGGATCTGGTAGATTCAAAGGCCCTGAACTTTGCACCACCTCCCAATGTCATGAAAAATCCTATGCCAAGCCATAGTGGGCCGATTAATGCTATAGAGGAAGGCTCACCCATGAGTTTAAAATAAGATATTGCAAGTATTCAGACACCTCTGGCAGAGGTTAAAGCCCAGCTTTTGAAATGCCAAGAATTTTCAGGTTGTGAGGCCTGTTGTGAATCATGCAAACTTTCTGATAATGGGTGTGCAAGCTTGAGGGGTGGAATTAATGGCTTGATCAAAGAAGGCATTCTGCAAATTACCACCACTGCTTCTACAACACCAGCAACTATTCTGTCAACAACGAGTGATTCTTCTACAACTGCAACAACCATTGTTCCTACTGATTCATCAACAACTTCAACAACCATTGCTTCCTTCACTTCAACAAACGACAATTCCATTTCATCTCCTTCTACAACTCCAGTAACCACCAACAATGATGTCTCCACAGTTACTATTTATTATGACCCGACAACGGTCCCGAATTCCAGCAACTTTCAACAATCTCAACAACAGTTTCAACCAAGCTCCAATTTACCACAGCCAACATCCACCAGAAGTCCTGTCACTATCTTTTATGATCCACAGACAATAACGGTTCCAACATCTGCTACAGTGAGCCCAGTCACCATTACGGTGCCAGGGCCTATTCCATATAATAAAGACAGTGTTGTACCATGGCATTATGGTGCTGACCTTTATTGCAATGGAGAAAAAGTCCTTCTTGACTCTTCAGTTCCTACTCCCCAAGTGGATAATGTCGGGGGAGGCGGAGGCTTCACCCGAAGCGGACGCCTCTTTGCGTCACAAGCTCCCAGAACCAACACTGAGACAGAAGCTGCTGTCAAAGCCAAAGGGAAGAGTGTGGCACCTGAAGAATTTGCATCAAAAGAAACTCATAAATCATCCTTTGATCAGGATTTGGATGAATTTATGAGGATAATTAAAAGAAGTGACTACAAGATTGTGGATCAGCTCCACTAGACTCCTTCTAAGATCTCTATACTATCCATGTTGTTGTGTTCCGAAGCCCATCGGGATGCATTACTCAAAGTTCTGCACGCTGCCTACATGCTATAGGAGATCACAGTGAATCAGCTTGAAACAGTGGTGTCTAATGTCAATACTAGCCATGGGCTAGGTTTCACTGATGCTGATTTGACCACAGAAGGACGTCTCTACAACAAAGCTTTGCACATAACCCTGGAATGCAAAGGAGCTGTACTATCTCATGTTCTTGTAGACACTGGGTCCTCACTCAATGTCTTACCCAAGAAAGCTCTTGTCAAGCTCGAATATGATGGAATAGCTCTCCGACCAAGAAATCTTGTGGTCAGGGCTTTTGATGGCTCCAAGAGGTATGTTCTTGGAGAGGTGGAGCTGCCAGTGATAATCGGTCCGCAGGTCTTTAAGACTACTTTCTATGTGATGGACATTCAGCCAACCAACAACTGTTTGTTGGGTCGACCATGGATTCACGCCACAGGCGCAGTAACGTCGACCCTTCACCAGAAATTGAAATATGAGTGGGAAGGGCAGATTATCACCATCTGTGGTGAAGAGGACATATTTGTTAGCCATCTGGCTACATACAAATATATTGAGATGGTTGGTGAAATCCATGAAACTATGAGCCAAGGGTTCGAGGCCTTGAACGTCAATGAGGCGACGACTGAAGTATTTGCTACATCCCAGGAAGATAGGATGGGTACTTCAATTGTCTCTTATCAGCAAGCCCGGAAGGTTATTGAAGATGGTAATGCTCAAGGCTGGGGCAAGTTGCTGTCAGTGGAAAAGAAAGAGGACAGATTCGGTTTGGGTTACAAACCATTCCGACAAGATCAACCAGAGGCTGCTAAAGAGCCCAAGTTCATCAGTGGGGAGATGCTCACCCCAGATGTTGTTAACAACCTGGAAGACGAGGCGGAAAGCAACCTCAACCTGGAGAGCTGGATACGTCCAAGGATCCCGGGGAATCAAGTCGTTAACTGGTCTTCCCAGGAAATTATAAGGGTTACTCCTGCAGAGTAATTATTATTTCCTGTCTTTTTAGCATGCATCGAGTCTTACATCTTGCCCAAGGTGTCATGATTCATTTTGTAATAGGGCCATATTATAATTTTGTGCAAATGGATTAATCAATGAATATCGGACATCTTTTGCAAACGAGTCTATTTTTCGCTCACTGTCTTTTCATTTTTCACTTTTGTACAAAACAATAAAATGGAAATGTTTTCAAAATAAATAACTTCATTTTTACTTTTCTAAACAAGATTAAAACTGATCACTAAAACAAACAAATCTCAACCCTTGTAGAGATTATCCTCCAGATTGCACCGACAACAACACTGCTATGACCTTGTATGACTTCGACAATCCAATTAATCAAGCTGATGAATGGGTTGAAGAAGACTATGAGTTACCTGAAGAGTTAGCCAGATTGTTGAGGCAAGAAGAGAAAGTGATCACTCCTCATCAGGAGGAGGTTGAAACAATTAACCTTGGTACCGAAGAGGATTTGAAGGAAGTGAAGATTAGGGCCAGTCTGCAGGCTTCAGTAAAAGAACAGCTCATTGACATGCTTCGAGAATACGTCGACGTCTTTGCATGGTCCTATCAAGATATGCCAGGTCTAGATACGGATATTGTTATGCACAAGTTGCCCTTGAAAGAGGATTGCCCTCCAGTGAAATAGAAGCTACGCCGTACTCGTCCAGATATGGCCATGAAGATTAAGGAAGAAGTACAAAAACGGTGGGACGTCGGCTTCCTTGCTGTAACTAGTTACCCACCGTGGGTCGCTAATATTGTACCAGTGCCTAAGAAGGATGGCAAAGTGCGTATGTGTGTGGATTATCGAGATCTGAATAGAGCTAGCCCGAAGGATGATTTCCCATTACCTCACATTGATGTATTGGTTGACAACACAACTCAGTTCTCGGTGTTTTCCTTCATGGATGGTTTTTCTGGGTATAATCAGATCAGGATGTCACTCGAAGACATGGAGAAAACAACCTTCATTACACCTTAGGGCACATTTTGTTATAAGGTAATGCCTTTTGGACTGAAGAATGTCAGTGCTACTTATCAACGGACTATGGTAACATTATTCCACGACATGATCCACAAAGAAATTGAATGATACGTGGATGACATGATTGCCAAGCCCTCACCGAAGAAGATCATCTGGTAAATTTTCTAAAGTTGTTCAAGCGTCTGAGAAAATATCAGCTAAAGCTAAACCCCAACAAATGCACATTCGGGGTACGGTCCGGTAAACTGCTGGGATTCATCGTAAGTGAAAAGGGAATTGAAGTTGATCCTGATAAAGTCAAAGCCATTCAAGAGATGCCTGCACATTCGGGGGTTCTTAGGTAGATTGAACTACATATCGAGGTTCATATCTCATTTTACTGCAACCTGTGAGCCCCTGTTCAAATTGTTAAGAAAGGATCAAACGGTCAGGTGGAACGAAGATTGTCAGAAGGCTTTTGACAAAATCAAGGAGTACCTACAAGAACCTCCGATTCTTATGCCTCCAATTGAAGGAAGACCTCTAATAATGTACCTAACAGTATTAGAAGGATCAATGGGGTGTGTGTTGGGCCAGCATGACGAGTCTGGTCGAAAAGAGTATGCAATATACTACCTAAGCAAAACGTTTACCGACTGTGAACAACGTTATTCATTGCTCGAGAAAACTTGATTTGCTTTAGCGTGGGCTGCTCGCCGACTAAGACAATATATGTTGACTTACACTACCTTGTTGATCTTAAAGATGGACCCCGTCAAGTACATATTTGAGAAGCCAGCACTTACCGGAAGGGTTGCAAGATGGCAAATAATTCTGACAGAGTATGACATTCAGTACACATCTCAAAAGGCCATCAAGGGCAGTGTGTTGTCTGACTATCTAGCTGAGCAACCCATTGATGATTACCAACCCATGAGATTTGACTTCCCTGATGAAGACATCATGTTCCTAAAAGCAAAAGATCATGAAGATCATGTTCACACTAAAGGGCCTGACCCAGAAGAAGAATGGACAATGATGTTTGATGGGGTCGTCAATATGAATGGTCGTGGAGTTGGTACAGTGCTCATTACACCTAAAGGAGTTCATTTGCCTTTCTCGACAAAACTCACTTTTTCCTGCACTAACAACGAAGCAGAATATGAAGCTTGTATCATGGGTCTTGAGGAAGCCATTGACCTCAGGATCAAAACCTTGAATGTATTCGGAGATTTAGCTTTGGTAATCAATCAGACCAACGGCAAGTAGTACACTCATCAGGAGCATTTGATTCCCTACCGTGACTATACAAGGAGATTATTGACCTTCTTCACAACAGTCAAACTTGAGTACATCCCTCGAGACGAAATTCAATTTGCAGATGCTTTAGCTACCATCTCCTCCATGATCAAGGTTCAAACTGCCAATTATGTGCCTCGGATTTCGGTATCCAGGCTAGACCGACCAACATACGTATTCTCCGTGGACATTGCAAAAGATGACAAGCCTTGGTTCCATGACATCAAAAGCTTCTTAGAAGATCAAACATACCCACCTGGGGCGTCATCTAATGACAAGAAGACATTAAGAAGGTTGGCTGGTAGTTTCTTCCTTAATGCTGATGGCTCATTATACAAGCGAAACTTTGACATGGTTCTTCTCAGATGTGTTGATAAGAAAGAGGTAGACTTGCTAATGCACGAGGTGCATGAAGGATCTTTCGGTACCCATGCTGGAGGACATGCAATGGCTAAGAAATTACTAAGATCAGGTTACTACTGGATCACAGTGGATGCAGACTGTTGTGCCTATGCCAGAAAGTGCCACAAATGCCAGATCTACACAGATAAAGTGCATGTGCCTCCAAATCCTTTGAATGTGATGTCTTCACCTTGGCCCTTCGCCATGTGGGGCATTGGCATGATTGGAAAGATCGAACCAACTGCTTCAAATGGCCACAGATTCATCCTGGTAGCCATTGATTACTTCACCAAGTGGGTTGAAGCAGCTTCGTATGCAAATGTCACCAGGCAAGTGGTAGCTCGATTTCTGAAAAGGGATATCATCTGTCGATATGGAGTGCCCGAGCGAATCATTATTGACAATGGTTCCAATTTGAACAACAAAATGATGGCAGAACTGTGTCAGGACTTCAAAATCCAACATCACAACTCTTCTCCTTACAGGCCAAAGATGAATGGCGTTGTTGAGGCAGCTAACAAAAACATTAAGAAGATTGTGCAAAAGATGGTGGTTACATATAAAGACTAGCATGAGATGCTACCATTTGCCTTACATGGGTATCGAACATCAATCAGAACGTCCACTGGGGCAACACCTTATCAACTGGTATATGGTATGGAAGTTGTCCTACCTATTGAAGTTGAATTACCCTCCTTACGGGTACTGATGGATGTAAAGCTGAACAAAGCAGAATGGGTCCGATCTCGGTACAATCAACTGAATCTGATCAAAGAAAAGAGACTAGCTGCCATCTGTCATGGGCAGTTATATCAGAAAAGGATGAAGAAAGCCTTCGATCAGAAAGTCAGACTTCGGGAATACCAAGTGGGAGATCTTGTGCTGAAAAGACTTCTTCCTCCTCATACAGATCACAGGGGCAAGAGGACCCCTAATTACGATTGTCCATTCATAGTAAAGAAGGTTTTCTCTGGTGGAGCACTGATGCTCACTACTATGGATGGTGAAGATTTCTTATCCCCTGTAAATTCGGATGCAGTTAAAAAATACTTCGCATAAAATGACCCGCTGGACATAAAAACAGAATGTAAGTCCAGGCCAAAATAGGGCATCCCGCCGAGTCAGAAACAGAATAAAAGACTCGGGAAAAAATAAGGGAAAAATGAAAAAATGTACACCCGCTGAGTTGAAAAGCCGCATTGGACAGCTCAGGAAAAAATGGGTATCCCGGTGGATTGAAAACCCGAAAGGGCGATCCACGCAAAATCAGGGAATAAGCGAACAACTGCATTCTGAATTTATCTGTATCGTTCACGATGCAGAAAGCTTCGAGAGGATAAAGCATCGGTCAGAATCAACCTTCTTCAGGAAGCAAGATAAGAAGAACGTCAAGGTCATACAGGTCATAGCAAAGGAAACTCACCGGAGCGTTGTCAACATTGTCAACACTTGTACTTTTTTAATTTGTAACAATCTCCTCATTCCAGGGGATTTGTTTCTTTGACTGTATTTTACAATTCAGGGCACCCAGATTAATAAAATCAGATTTTCAGTCACACCTCTTTTTGTACATTTATTTCATTTGCAAAATGTCCAGTATTCATGATATGATACTTGCATAAAACAAATGAGCCATTCTCAATAAAATGCTTGCAGGAAATATATTTACTTTCAGGAATATCTGACTCCTATGACAGAATTCGGTAAGGGACACCTCAGGATACTTGTGCGTTTCTTTGTTTTAACAGATTGCAGGTATTCAATACGCAGCATGGGGCATGCCAAGCACACTTCCCCAACATACCTTCTCCCCAAGAAGTATTTGGAATTCTTTTCCCCAACGGAGTTGTCAGATCTTTCTCATCCCTGGAACAGGTCTACTCAACAAGAGCATCCCTAACCAATCTCCCCACAGAAGTTCCAGCCTCTCCCCCAGAAGAGCAATGCCTGAAACTCTCACACGACAAAGTGACGGAAGTTTCCTTCTCCCCAGCTGGGTTTCTCCTTACAGGATAGGCCTATCAATGATCTATTTCCCCAAGCAGAGTTACACCTCCTAACAGATCTACCAATGGTCTCTTCCCCAGTTGAGATATTCCTCCAAGCAGATATGCCAGAGATTTTCAGCGGGATCCGAATCCCGGATCGGTTTCTCTTTTGCATAATCATAGCATTTGCATCATTTTCCCCACACAGAGCGTAGCATTCCGTCTAATACGGAGCATTACGGCAAAAATCAAACATTTGCATGATCACAAGTCAGTTTCGAGCCAGTCACCCGCAATTACCATCAGTATTTCATCAGCAATATATAAGAACTCACATCCCTTGCAAATAAAAGCCAAGGTGTCCCCTTTGCACTCTCCAACACCAATGCCTGTTAAATATACTCTTTTGACACTCGTCAGTGTCATATCATTCCCCTGCAGATATAAGCCAGAACATCCTCTTTGCATACAAAAACCTATACGTACCTTTTTGACATTCGTCCATGTCACTTTTCCCCAGCACGGTTTCCAAAACACTTGTTGCCAATCAAACACCTGTTTATAACACATTCTCTTTCGACACCCGTCCGTGTCATACTTTCCCCAGCAAGTCAAACATTCGTCCGTGTCTTGCTCATACTTCACATTACACACTCATACTTATACAGAAGTCTCTGATACTCATCTGTATCTGGTATATATTATTCCCCACAGATTCGACACTCGTCCGTGTTCTTTGTTAACCAGTTGGTACTCGTTCGTATCATCATCTCTGAACACGCGTCAGCGTTTGTTTCTACCGATACTCATCCGTATCATGGTCCTAAGGATGCTCGTCCGCATCTTTAATCTATACACAGCGTCAAACACTTATACCTTTTATTCTGGAAAGCGTAAACACTCGTCCATGTTTACCATCCCCCAGCAGAACAACTTTTCTCCTATCCGACATTCGTCCTATATCGTGATACTTTCGGCAGCCATACCCTGCCAGGTGATCGTCCTTCACCTTTGGATGATCGTCCCTCATCCTTTCCCCAGCAGAGTCTTCATTATTGGAACCCTTCTCTATCCGGCATTCGTCCTATGTCGTGATATTTAGCAGCCGTCCCCTGCTAGGTGATTGTCGCTCCCACCAAATGACAACCGGGCCAGAAGGGGTACAGACGCGAACGGTCGGCGAGAGGAGAGAGGACACACAAAGGTGAACTCAAAAGAAAAGAGTCGCCAGCTAGGCATTTTTATCCCGAAGGAAAGGTAATGCTGCATAAACCTAAGGAAAGATAGATAAGACGGTCGCGAACCAGAGAAACTGAGAAAGGGGGTTGGTTACAACCTGGGAAGGTATTAGCACCCAGATTGTCCGTCGTACTCGACGGGATCCACGCTTATAAGATTTGTGTTTTAAAGGGGTAGTGTCAGTGCAATTTGTGTATCAAAGCTGGAAAGAATGCAAGTGTCAGTGTAAAAGGAAATGTGAAGTGGATAAGAGAAGTGTCAGTGTAAGAACAGGAGTGTAAAGCTCAAGACTATGAGGCTTAGAGAATAATGCTGGAAGAGGGGGGAATATACAGAGACTTTTGTTCGATAACAATTAAGTTATGCCTACGTATCCTCTCGCGCAATGAGGAAGTCAGAACACCGTAGTTCGACCCAAAGAGACTGAAAGATAAATTGACTTGTGAACTGCTTACTTGTCTATGCTCAAGTTTATGACCTATCTGGCTCAGGTGCAAACTGTCTTGCATTAGACGGAAGAAGCAAGTTCTCGCTTGTGAGTGAAGATGATGAGAAAAGAATCCCGAAGGAGACGATTATTGTTTGTTTTTGGTATTTTCAAACTTTTATTGCTTTTGGAGTTTGTCATAAGAAAATGAGCTTAAGCCTAAACCAAGGGTTAGTAAACTCATCACATCCTCCCTCTGATTAGGGGTAATGAGAATACCTTAAGTGTGAAGTAAGCATCTCACACTTAATCACCATGATGTAGGATTAAAATCATTAACCTACTTGTATTTGTTTAGATGTTTTTGTTGTTTTTTTTAGTGTTAAGTAATGATTTTAAGCCATAATCAAGGATTTAACGGACTCATTACACCATCCTAATAGAAGGATAATAGATGAGAATGTTTAAGCTGAGGAAGGCTCCTCAACTTAATCCATGATTAGGGATTAACCTCGTGACAAAAAAAAGCCTTTATTAAAGTGGATTTTAGTTAATGGTAAGATTAAGAAGTGAATTTTATGATTTTTAAGACAACTTGAGGGGGACTTGTCCATTAACACTAGGGTTAGTCCTTCTTAACCAATTAAGGAAGAATTAGAACCCTAATGCAAGGCCCAAGTTACAAGCTTGATGTCTCAGTGATTATTAGATGGATTGATTAAAGTATTTAAACACATTAAGGGTTCAACACTTAGGATTAAAATTATACACTCCATCCTAATAGAAGGATGCAGGCATAAGCTTAATCACAAAGCCTTAAAACCTTTAGGGTTTAGTCCTTGACTATGAGATGAGAAGAGAAGACTCAAAGATGACACAAAGGTACAAGCTAAATGGGGGACTAATCAAACCCTAATTGTTATCATACTTGGAAATCCTAGAGTTAGTGAGGCTTAAGAGAAGAAATCTTCAAGGAGCCACCAAGGAGAGAAGCAGATGGAAGGAGAAAGAAACAGAGAGAAGCAAGACAACTTGCTTCACTTTAGAAGACAAGTTGCTTGAAGGAAGAAGGTGGGAGAGAGCATGAATGAGCAAGCTCACTCTAATACAAAGATAAAATGCAGCAATGATGCATAAGAGATATGAAGAGAGATGGTGAGAAGTGAAGGCAAATTCACTCCTCAAAACAACTTACCACCTAAAAAGTTAGCAAAAGAAATGCAATGCAATGAAAATGGGATGAAATGCCATGATGCAAGACAAAACCAGAAGCATGAGCATGATGTTAATGATTCTAAGAGATGATGCAAACACATGTCAAGAGTTGTGGATGATCATACAAGGATGAGGATGCAAATGAAGCATGCTTTGAACCATAAAAGTTCATGAAAGTTTATGTAATGCAAAGGATATAAAACATGGCAAATGGATGATGCAATGCTCAAACATGATTCTAATATGTCCTAAGATGTATCATATATTATGAGGATGCACAAAATGTCATGGAAAGTTCTTGAATGCAAGCAAATGAAAGATGGATACAAAGGAAGGCAAGAATTAGGGTTTATGAACAACATGCATCACAAAAATTCAAAACCAGAAGCAAATGACATGATAAAAAAAAGAAAATGGGATCAAAGGGACCTTAACCCTACACAAGTTCACTGCCCAAAGGGGAAGACCTAAATCTAAACCTAATGGAAGTTATGATTTTTCTAAGTCAACTAGGGTTTTAAAGTATCTCTCAATGATAAATGTAAAACAAATTGAAAATGAAAGATAAATTCAAACCAATTTTATCCTAGAAACTATATGACATGAGGAATGCAATGCAAGAAGAACCATCATCAAACTCTTAGTGGTTAGGCAGAATGAAATTTTCCAAGTTTGAACCAAAATATTGCCTCAAAATGAATTTAATTCCAATGAAAAAGGTCAAAATAGTTCAAGAACCAAAAAGAAATTTGTTTTGAGAGTTTGATAATGCTTCTAAATGTTTTGAAATGCAATGTGAATTTTTTGGTGATTTTTAAATACCTAAATGCATTTTTAATTAATTAATTTTCATTAACTAATTAAAAATAAACATTTAAATGATTTAAAAATGATTTTTAATGCAAAAAATAAAAATAAAAATATTTTTGGGTTCTGAAAATTAATGAAAGGCTTGACAAAAAATTTCAGAATTTTTTAATATGTTTTGCTATTTTTAAAAATTAGTGGAAGTTAAATGAAAAGAAAATGAAATAAAATTGAAATTAGGGAGAAGTCAGCAGATCCTGAGGCTGAGGTTTAAACGAATTTGGAGGGAATTGATTGGCGCCAGATCCTGTGGCCCAGATTCAAACTGGCTGGATTTGAATTAAACCTGATTAATTAATTTAATAAATCAAGATTAGGGTTTTAATGGTGAATCTGATCCATTCATTTGCGCGCGGGTCAACCCAAGTCAAACAGATCTATGGCTCACATTTAAACTGAGCCCTAACCACAATTAATGCACTAATGACTTTCAGGTGGCCACACCTCCCCTGAGATTTTGCTATCTCTCTCCTCAAGCTTCTAAAACTTAATCTTTCTGCCCAGAATCCAACCCCATACATCATACAACAAGAATCATCAACCAAAACACATTTATTTCACGTATCAAAGTTGAATCGAATCAAAACGTTTTTAGGTCAAAAAATTTCAGAAGCTTCATACAAACTCAATACTTAACCATTTGCAAAAATAAACATATCAGCATGATCAGCACATCACATAGATTAATTTAGGAACTTAAAAACAAGCTTCTGGAAAAAATGTTCTTGAGCTCACCTGAACTGGAGCTTTGATCTTTGGAACTTTCTGGCTGCTTCTTTGGTCCAAGATGCGTTTAATGAACCCCCTGAGAAGCTTGCAATGCTTGTTTGGAATTTTTTATGGCTGGTTTAAGAGATTGATGAAGTTCTGTTCAGAAGGGGTGAAAAATCGTGTTTCTGCTTGGGGTGGTTTCAGGGCCAAATGAGGGTTGGGAAATGATCAAAGGGTCATGGTGATTGGTTTTGTGAAGTTTGTTTTGATGTTCTTTGCTTGTGTATTGAGTTTCGAAAGAAAATGCAAAGGGGAGAGTTTTGGGGAACTATGGCAATGCTGTGTATTCAGGCTGGCTTGTTGTATGTTTTGAGTCTCTTTTAGTCCACATATCAAGTTGTGATAGGGCAGAGAGTTGTTGATGGCACAGCTTGATTGGTATGGCCCCTTTTGCAAAAAGTCAAGTCTAGGTGTACTATAAGGTATGGGTTGTTTTAGGGCTAGAACAAGAGCATGTATGTTGCAGCTTGAATCAAGGCTGACCATGGAAATGAATTTGAGGCCAATTTGCAAGTGGATTAGAGTTTATGTGTGGTTTTGCAATTTTGTGATCTTTTGGCCCTTTTGAAGTTTCTTAATGTACAAGTCATGAAACTTGGAGATTCTTTGGTGTATTCTGATTTTTAGGTCATGGTTCATGTTTGTGTAATGCATAGAAGTCCATTTGAAGTCACATTTTGCCTTGGCATGAGGTTTTGCAACTTTCCCTCTTTGGTGTAAAACTTGAAATTATGTGATTTTGTCCAACTTTGACAAGCCATAACTTTTGATCCAAAATGAATTAGAAAGAGTTCTTGTACTTTTTGAAAAGGGAATGATCCAATCTACAACTTTCATGTCCAAAGTTTTCTCATTTGAAGCGTTTTTGAATCAATTTGAGGAAGTTGAAAAACTTTCCCAAAATGGCAAGTTTTCATTACAAGTCACTTTCCCAAAAAGGCAACTTTGCAAATGGCTTGAAATTATTCAATTTTGTGAACTTATAACATCCCCTATGATCAAATAAAGATCATACACATTCAAAATGATGGAGAAATCCCTTTGGTTGGGTCATTGGGGGCCTCAGAGGCCCTGATTTTCCACTGACTTGCTCAAGAAGTCATCCCTTGATCAGATGCCTTCCCCATTGAATTTCTTCATGAAACTTGATATGCATGATCCTCATAACATATTGATACCAATAGAAACAAGAATGACCAAAAAATTTGGAGTTATGGCCTCTGAAACCAAAACCCTAATTTTAGGTCATCTGTGCAGTTAAACCTGGCTCTGCTTCCATGCCTTTCTCAGTTCTTGTGATTTTTTGATTTCTTTGACCTTGTGAGGATATAATATGATTCTTGAACATACATGGACCCCTTTGAAATGATTTATTACCTTTGGAGTGGCTCAAATGGCTCAGGGATGGTTCAGATCACAAACCCTAGATGCAGATGACTTTGAAACAATGCAGTGAAACAAAAATGCAATATGAGATGATATGATTGAACTCATGCAAATGAAAAGCATCACAAGCCATGGTGTGAATGAGTGAGGGCAAATTTGAGGTGTTTATAGTGATCGTCCTTAACCTTTTGATGATTGTCCCTCATCATTTTCATCTGATGGCCATCCCCATCGTTAATCTTGTTATCTGATATTCGTCCTATGTCACGATAAACCCCGAGAGCAGCTGTACCCTTCTAGGTGATCGTCTTTCACCTCTTGATGATCGTCCTTCATCATGCTTATCTGATGGGTGTCCCCATCGTCGACCTTTTCTATCCGACATTCGTCCTATGTCGTGATAAAGAGCAGTCGTCCCCTGCTAGGTGATCGTCCTTCACCTTTGATGACCGTCCCTCATCAATATTTCATTTATTCCTGAACCTGATGGCCTTCCCCATCATTTCCTTTATTTTTAATCCCCAGAGAATCTTATTTCCTTACCTGATGGTCGCCCCCATCATGGTATCTTTACCTTTCCCCAGCTTGTTGGTCGTCCCCGTCATTGCTTTATCCCTAGCAGTCGTCCTCTGCTCGATGGTCGTCCTCCATCGCCCGTATTTTATAATCATGTTATACTACCTTTTACAATTTATATTCATTTTCTTCTTCTCCCCAGTGAGTGCAAATTATGGACTGTCTTTGGTATCCAACCACAAGTTATCTTGTTTGTATGATAAGCCAGGCGCTTACATCCTGCACAGCTAACTCATGCTTGAATAGGGGCAGCTGTAAACACCCCAAATTTTCCCTCACTAATTTCACAACATTGGCTTGTGATCTTTCATGTTTGCATCAGTATAAGCATATCATCTCATATTGTATTTTTATTTCACTGCATAGTTCAAGTTCATCTACATCTAGGGTTTGTGATCTGAGCAATCCAAGGATCCATCTGAGCCACTCCAAAGGTATCCAATTGTTCCAAGAGGGTCCATGTGTGTTCTATCATCATATTATATCCCTCAAAGTTCAAGGAAGTCAAGAAATCACAAGAACTGGCAAGGCATGGAAGCAGAGCTAGGGTTTTCACTACACAGATGACCAAAATTAGGGTTTTGGTTTCAGAGGCCATAACTCCAATGTTTTTGGTCATTCTTGTTTCTAATGATCTTAAGATGTTATAAGGATCATATGTACCAAGTTTGATGAAGAAATTCATTGTGGAAGTCATTTGTTCATTAGGTAACTTCTTGAGCAAGTCAGAGCAAAATCAGGGCATCTGAGGCCCCCAACAATGGAATCAAAGGGGAATTTTCATCAAATTTAAGTTATATGATCTTTATTTGATCATTGAAATGCTTGGAAGTTCACAAAATTGAAGAAATTTGAGCTAAACCAAAAGTTGCCAAAAATGGAAATGACTTGTAATGGAAACTTTCCATTTTAGGAAAGTTTTTCAACCTCCTCTTTCTCAACCAAAAATGCTTCAAATGAAAAATTATTGGTCATGAAAGTTGTAGATTAGGTCTTTCCCTTTTCAAAAAGTACAAGAACATGTTCTAATTCATCATGGAACTCAAGTTATGATCCTTCAAAGTTGGCAAAAATCCTATAATTTTCAAGAATGCACCAAAGAAGGATTTTTGCAAAACTACTTGCCAAGGCTTCTAATGACTTCTAATGTGACCAAATGTGACATAAAATGATCAAACAACTTCAAAGCATCAGAATTGGCCCAAGAATTGGAAGGTTTCATGCCTTGAATCACAAGATACACCAAAGAGGGAAAATTTGCAAAACACATAGAAACCCTAGCATCAAGTGATCCAGCTGCAATGTTTCAATCCTATGGCCTTCCTTGATCCATGCTGAGGCCAGACACCCCAAAATCTCAGGCATGCACCATGCCCATACCTTAAGTACACATTTTTGACTTTTTTGCAAAATCACCCATACCAATCAGCATAGCCCACACCAACTCTTCTGACCTATCAAGACATGATATGTGGACTTTATGCAAGCCATAACACACAACACATTGCCCTGAATCATCCCATAGCTCAGATTACACAAAATCTCTCTCAAACTTCATCTCTTCGAAACTCTCAACTCCCTTAACAAAAATAAAAAAATTCTTTCACCAAACATCTCCACATAACCCCAGGATCATTTCCCACCCCTCACATTGGCCTGAAACCACCTCAAACAAAAACACGATTTCATCTTCCCCTGAACTGAAACTTTCAAAATAGTCCATACAAACTTGTTTCAAGCTTGCTAGAAGCATCAAGGGGTTCATTGGAGTGGAAAAGCACCAAGGAAGGGGCCAGAAAGCTCCAGATAGCAAAGTTCCATCTCAGGTATACCTCAAGAACATTTTTTCCAGAACTTTGATTTCTTGTTATAGAATGATTCTATGAGTTGCACTGATCATCCTGATATGTTTAGTTTTGAAAATGGTTGAGAAATAAGCATTTCATGATCTCTGAAAGTTTTTTGACCTAGAACTGATTTGTTTCGATTCTCTCTTTTGATGTGTTATAAATGAATTTTGTTTGGGGATTTAGGTTCAGTGATGTATGGGGATCATTTATGGGCAGAAAAATTAGGTTTTAGATGCTTAGGGAGAGAGATGAGATTTTTGCTCGCCGGAGAAGATGACCAGAACACTGTTCCGATCACCTGAGAGTGTTTATGCCATAATCAGTGTAATTAGTGAACTTTGAATGTGAGCCCTCAGATCCTGCTTCCCGCGCGTGTTTTAATGGTCCAAATTCCTCATTAACCCTAATCTTTAATTAATTAATTTAATTAATAGAAATTAGGTCAGAATCAATCCCAACCCTTGGTTTGCGCGCTGGTCAATGCCCCTTTTCCCAGTTTAAATCTGGTCCATCAGATCTTCATACTTTCCATTTAATTTCATTTTTATTTTATTTTTATTCATTTATTTTGCATAATTATTTTAAAATACTTAGAAAAATCCCAAATATATTTCCTTTTGCATTTTTATTTCAAATATTTTTCTTAATCAGAAAATGATTTTTATTTTAATTTTTGCATAAAAATTGTATTTTTAAAATATTTTAATGTTTATTTTAATTAATTAATTGAATTTAATTAATTCAAATACCATTTAAGTTTCTAAAAATCACCAAAAAAATCATGAATCATCCCTTTGCATTTAGAAACATTTCCAAACACTCCACAAAAATTTATTTTTAGGTTTGATGATAACTTGAGAATTTTATTTGAATTAAGGGTCATTTAAATTCTATTTTTGAACCCTAACTTGAAAAAAACTTTGCTGCCTAACCAAGATGAGTTTGAAGATGATTCCTTTTGCATTGTTTTTTGCATATCATGTAGTATCTAGGATATTTTTGGCATGAATTTATATTTCATTTTCAATTTGTTTGGAATTTTACATTGAGGATCACCCAAAAAACCCTAGAAACTTAGGAAATTCATAGCTTTTGAGTGGTAAGGCTTCTGACCTTTTCCTTTGGGGTGTGACCTAGTATAGGTTTAAGGTTCCTTTGAGTGAATTTTCAATTTTTTATCATGTAATTTTCTTCTATTTTGGTCATTTGCATCTCATGTTGCCTTTAAACCCTAATTTTGCATCTTCATTTGCATTCGTCTTGCATATGCATCCATACATGAACTTGCCATGTGTCGCTCCCGACAAATGAAAATGGATCAGATGAAGGTACAGACGCGAACGGTCGGCGAAGGGAACAGTGAGAACACACAGCCGTGAACTCACTGGAGAATGAATAGAGTCGCCAGCTAGGCATTTTTATCCCGGAGGAAAGGCAATGCTGCATAAGCCTAGAAAAAGATGGATAAGACGGTTTGCGAACCAGAGAGACTGAGAAAGGGGGTTGGTTACAACCTGGGAAGGTATTAGCACCCAGATTGTCCGTCGTACTCGACGGGATCCACGCTTAAAAGATTTGTGTTTTAAAGGGGTAGTGTCAGTGCAATCTATGTATGAAATAGCTGGAAAGAGAATGTACAGGTGTCAGTGTAAAGTGTATAAGTGATGTGAAGTATGAAAGTGTCAGTGTAAGGACAGGAGTAAAATGCTCAAGATCATGAGGCTAAAGAATGAAGCTGGAAGAGGGGGAATATACAAAGACTTTTGTTCGATAACCGTTAAGTTATGCCTACGTATCCTCTCGTGCAATGAGGAAGTCAGGACACCGTAGTTCGACCCAAAGAGACTGAAAGATGAATTGACTTGTGAACTGCTTACTTGCCTATGCTCAAGTGTATGATCTGTCTGGCACAGATGCTAACTGTCTTGCATTAGACGGAAGAAGCAAGTTCTCGTTTGTGAATGAAGGTGATGAGAAAAGAATCCCGAAGGAGACGATTATTGTTTGTTTTTGAGTTTTTCAGTCTTTTATTGCTTTTTGAAGTTTGTCATAAGATAATGAGCTTAAGCCTAAACCAATGGATTTAGTAAACTCATCACATCTTCCCTCTGATCAGGGGTAATGAGAGTACCTTAAGTGTGAAGTCAGATTCTCACACTTAATCACCTTTGGTGTAGGATTAAGATCATTAACCTACTTGTGATTATTTAGATGTTTTTGTGGTTTTTGTTTAGTGTTGAGTAATGAGATTAAGCCATAATCAAGGATTAAACAGACTCATTACACCATCCTAAAAGAAGGATAATAGATGAGAATGTTTAAGTTGAGAAAAACTCCTCAACTTAATCCATGACTAGGGATTAAACCCATGACAAAACAAGCCTTTGATTAAGTGGATTTTATTTAATGGTATGATGATGAAGTGTTTTTTATGGTTTGTAAGACAACTTGAGGGGGACTTGTCCATTAACACTAGGGTCAGTCCTTCTTAACCACTTAAGGAAGAATTAGGACCCTAATGCAAGGCCCAAGTTACAAGTGTAATGTCTTGATATTTATTAGATGAATTGATTAAGAGATTTAAACACCTTAAGGGTTTAATACTTAGGATTAAAGTTATACACTCCATCCTAAGAGAAGGATGCAGGCATAACCCTAAGCACAAAGTCTTAAAGCCTTTAGGGTTTAGTCCCTGATTATGAGGTGAGAAGAGGAGACTCAAAGAGAGACACAAAGGTAAAACTATGGGGGGACTAATCAAAACCCTAATTCATTGTCATGCTTGGATGATCCTAAGGTTTGTGAGGTTTTCAAGAACAATCTTCAAAGGAGCCACCAGGAAGCAGATGAACAGGATCAAGAGAAGCAAAATGACTTGCTTCATTCAAGAAGTCAAGTCACTTGAAGAAAGAAAGTGGGGAGGAGAAGAATGAGCAAGCTCAAACTCAAACACAAATAAGAATGCAGCAATGGATGCAAGAGAGATGAAAAGAAAAGGTATGAGAAGTGAAGGCAAATCCACTTCTCAAGTTTACTTACCACCTGCAATGTTAGAAAGAAAATGCAATGCAATGCAAGATGAGATGAAATGATATGATGCTAAGCAAAACCAGAAGCATGTTGATGATGATTATGATGTTATGAGGTGCTGCAAACATGAGGCAAGACAATGGGGATGTTCATACAAGATCATGAATGCAAATGATGCAAGTTAAGGAGCATGAACAAGCATGAAAAGTTATGAATCATACAAGACAAATGACATGGCAAATATGTAATGCAATTATCAAAGATGCTTTATACATGTCTTAAGATGTCAAATGAATCATAAGAATGCACAAAATGCAAAGACAAGTCATGTTATGCAAAGAAATGCAAGAGGGATGCAAATGAAAGCCCAAATTAGGGTTTATGGATCAAACATCAAACACAAACCAAAAACAGAAGCAAAACCCTAAAGTAAAAATGGAAAATGATACCCAAGGAAACCCTAGACCTATAATAAACCACTGCCCAAAGGGGAGCTCTCAACTCTCAACCAAACTCAAGATATGATTTTTTGCAAGTTATTAGGGTTTTTTAGGGTTCTTAACAAAACAAATGCCAAACAATTTGAAAATGCAAGAACAATTCAAGGCCTTTTATCCTAGGAACTACATGCTAAACACAAAACAATGCAAGAAGAATCAATGTCTCAACCTTCACCAATTGACAGAAATGAATTTTTGAACTTATGATCAAAATAATGCACAAAATGATTTAATTCAATGAAAAATTCTTAAAATGCATCAAGATCAAAAAAGAAATTTGGTTTGAAGGTTGGACAATGTTTCTAAATGTCTTGGAACATTTCATGAATTTTTTTGTAATTTTTAAATACCTAAAAGTATTTTTAATTAATTAATTCTCATTAATCAATTAAAAATAATCTTTTAAATATTTAAAAATACTTTTTTAATGATAAAAAATAAAATGAAAATATTTTTGGGTCTTAAAAATTAATAAAACTTCCATGAAAAAGTTTCATAATTTTTAAGACATTTTTGCTATTTTTAAATAATTATGCAAAACAAATGAAAAGAAAATGAATATAAATGAATTTAAAATGAATTAATGAGAAGTCAGCACATCCTAGGGTGGAGATTCAAACTCACACGCGCGGGAGTTGACTGCGCGCCACATCTCACGGCTCAGATTCAAAATCAGCTAATTAAATGCTTATGCCCTAATTACGCCGTTAAACACTCTCAGATGACCGGAACAGTGTTCCGGTCATCTTCTCCGTTCACTCAAAACCTCAAACTCACTCTACACGTTACGAAAATGAAATCTAAATGAACAGAAATGCTTCCCACTCACTCACGAATCATAACCCTCAAACAAAACAAATTTATTTTTCCTAAATAAGCTGAATCGAAAGGAATAAGTTCTAGGTCACGCAAGCTTCAGAAACAAATTAAATGCTCATTTCAAAACTATTTTCAAAACCAATGGTACCAGAATGATCAGCAAGACATGAAGAACAAGTTTGTAACTTAAAAAAACATTTCTGGAAAAATTAATTTCGAGTTACCTGAGATTTGGAGCTTTCAGTTTGGGTACTTTCTGGCCACTTCTCCTTGTGCAATCCACTCCACTTGGTCCACAGAAGATGCTTGAATACTCAAAAGGAGTTTAAGTTGGCTGGTTGATGAGTTTCGAAAGCTTCTGTTCAAGCTTGATCAGAAATGGCAATGGTGAAATAGGCACTTTCAGGTCATGGTGAGGGGTTGTTTATGATCCTGAGGGTGAATGGAGAAGGTCTATGGTGTTTGTTTGTGTGTTTGTGAGCTAAGGTGAGAGTTTCGAATGAAACTGCAAACTGAAGTGAATGATGGCAATGGGGTTTTCTGGCTGTTTCAAGCTTATGCTTTGGGTGGTTTCTTGTCTATGAAGTGTGTTGAGTTGGATGATGAAGAAAGTTTGAGTGTTTTCAGGCTGTGGAGAGAAATTCGAAGGAACTTGCAAAAGGGGAGTGTTTTGTGTATGTTGTGAATGTGTGAGCTTCAGCCTTGCTTGATGTATGGAATGGCTTGCCCTTTGTCCACATAAACCTCTCTCATTGGTCAGATGATGTGACCTGCCCTTTATTGATTGGGATGTTTACTTTTGCAAAATGTCAACTTGGTTGTAAGAGAGGCATGGGCTTGGTTCTAGGCAAGTACAAGGGCTAGGGCTGGCGCAGCATGGTGAGTGTGTGAGGCTGGCTTGATTCAAGGACCAATGCAGCAAGTTGGTGAAGCATGATCATGAATTTTGCAACTTGGTTACTTTGTGGATTTTCATGAAAAATGCCTTGTTACATGAACTAAACAACATGTGATCTTGGTTCAAACTTGACTTTTAGGACTTAGAGAATGCTTATGTGCTGGTTTGATACCAATTAGAGGTTGCAACTTGACTTGGTGTATGATTTTGCAAGTTTTCCCATTTGGTGCATAACTTGAATTTTAGTGATTTTTGCCAACTTTAACAAACCATAACTTTTGATCCAAGATGAATTAGATCATGTTCTTGTACTTTTTGAAAAGGGAAAGATGAGATCTACAACTTTCATGACAAAAGTTTTTCCATTTGAAGCATTTTTGGATCCAAAATCATGGCTTGAAAAATGACATAAAATGATGCATTCTTGAAAAGTCAACTATGCCCAAAAAGTCAACATTTGCAAAAACCCTAAATTCTTGATTTTTATGAACTTCCACCTTCTTCCATGATCAAATAAAGATCATATACACTCAAAATGATGAAGATCACCCATTGGTTGGGTCATTGGGGGCCTCAGATGCCCTGATTTTGCACTGACTTGTCTGAAAAGTCAACCCTTGATCAGATGACTTCCCCATGGAATTTCTTCATGAAAATTGATATGCATACTCCCTATACCATATAGAGATCATTGGAAACAAGAATGACCAAAAAATTTGGGGTTATGGCCTCTGAAACCAAAACCCTAATTTTCAGTCAACTGTGTAGTTCAAGCTGGCCCTGCATCCACTCAAACCCTAGTTCTTGTGATTCCTCTGCATTTTTGACTTTGAGGAGATGGAATATGATATAAGAACACACATGGACCCCTTTGAGTTGATTGGTGGCCTTTGGAATGGCTCAAGATGCTTTGGGATGGCTCAGATCACAAACCCCAGGTGCAGATGCCTTGAAGGCTATGCAGTGAATCAAAAATGAGATGTGAGATGATATGATTGTGTTTATGCATATGAGATGATCACAAACCATGGTGTGAATGGGTGAGGGCAAATTTGGGGTGTTTACACCATGACATTTCATGCATTAATATGTCATCTTAGACATCTTAGGACATGTTAGAATCATTCTTAATAATTTCTTCATTCATTTGCCATGATTTGCATTCATTTCCTTTCATTAACTTTCATGAACTTTCAAACTTCAAGGCATGCTTCATTTGCACCCATTCTTTGTATGATCATTCATATACACTTGGTATGTCTTTGCATCATGTCATAGCATCATTGGCACCATATGTATGCTTCTGGGTTTGGTTCTTTGTCTTTGCATATGCATCTTTCCATCTCATTTCTTTCGTTATGCATCTTGTGCTAACATTTTCAGGTTAATGGTAAGTTGTTTTAGGGGTGGATTTGCCTTCACCTCTCACTTCTTCTCATCTCTTTCATATTGCACCCTTGCTGAATTTTTGATTGCCTTTGAGTGGGCTTGCTCACTTGTGTTCTTTCTCTCTCACTTTCTTTCTTTAATTTACTTATCTTCTTCAATGAAGTAAGTAACTTATTCTTCTGCTTCTTTCTCTTTTCATTTGTTTCTTCCATTGGTGGCTTCCTTGAAGATCTTTCTCAAGCCTTACAAACCATAGGAACATCCAAGCATGATAATAATTAGGGTTGTGATTAGTCCCCCTTAGTTTTTACCTTTGAGTCTTCTTTGTGTCTCCCTTCTCATCTCATCATTAGAGACTAAACCTTTAAGGTTTTAAGACTTTGAAATTAGGGTTATGCCTGCATCCTTCTCTTAGGATGGAGTGTATAACTTTAATCCTAATTGTTAAACCCTTAATTTGTTTAAACCTCTTATTCAATCCACTTAATAATCACTAATACATTAACTTGTAACTTGGGCCTTACATTAGGGTTCTAATTCTTCCTTTATGGTTAAGAAGGACTAACCCAAGTGTTTAATGGACAAGTCCCCCTCAAATTGTCTTACAAATCATAAAAATCACTTCTTAATTTCATCTTTAATTAAAATCCATTTAATAAAGGCTTGTTTTGTCATGAATTTAATCCCTAACCATGGATTAAGTTGAGGTATCTTCCTCAGCTTAAGTGTTCTCATCTATCATCCTTCTATTAGGATGGTGTAATGAGTTCACTAATCCTTGATTATGGCTTAAACTCATTACTTAACACTAAACAAAACCCAAAAACATCTAAATAATCACAAGTAGGTTAATGATTTTAATCTTACATCATCATAGAAATTAAGGTGATATGCTTATCTCATACTTAAAGTACTCTCATTATCCCTAATCAGGGAGGATATAATGAGTTTACAAGCCTTTGATTTAGGCTTAAGCTCATTAATTTATGCAAAACTCCAAAAAACAATAAAAGATTAAAAACACAAAAACAAACAATAATCATCTCCTTCGGGATTCTTTTCTCATCACACTCATTCATAAGCGAGAACTTGCTTCTTCCGTCTAATGCAAGACAGTTAGCACTCGAGCCAGACGAGTCATACACTCTAGCATAGGCAAGTAAGCAGTTCACAGTCAATTTATCTTTCAGTCTCTTTGAGTCGAACTACGGTGTTCTGACTTCCTCATTGCACGAGAGGATACGTAGGCACAACTTAACTGTTATCGAACAAAAGTCTCCATGTCTTCCCCCTCTTTCAGCATTTTTTAAAAGCCTCAGTTCTTGAACATTCACTCTTTTGCACTGACACCTGTACATTCATTCCTTAGCTTTTGCACACAGATAGCACATACACTACCCCTTTAAACACAATATTTTAAGCGTGGGTCCCGTCGAGTACGACGGACAATCTGGGTGCTAATACCTTCCCAGGTTGTAACCAACCCCCTTTCTCAGTTTCTCTGGTTCGCAACCGTCTTATCCATCTTTTTCTAGGTTTATGCAGCATTACCTTTCCTTCGGGATAAAAATGCCTAGCTGGCGACTCTATTCACTTCATTTCATTTTCTCCTTTCGCCAACCTTTCGCGTCTGTACCCTATCTGACCCGGTGTCTTTTCGGGGGAGCGACAGCATCTAGTCTTAGTTCTTCCAATTCATATAAGTCTAAAATATGTTTCTCACTTGTGTTAGTATAGTTAAAGTTAAGAGTTTTAATTGCTCAATAAGCTTTGTGCTCTAATTCTACTGGCAAGTGGCGTGATTTTCCATAGACTAATTTGAAAGGTGTGGTTTCGATGGGTGTCTTAAAATCTGTTATGTAGGCCCATAAAGCTTCAGGTAGCTTGGTAGACCAATCTTTCCTCGATGTAGTGACAGTTTTCTCCAAAATTTGTTTTATCCATCTATTTGAAACTTCTACTTATCTACTAGTTTGCGGATGGTAAGGTGTTGCTACACGGTGTCTTACTCCATATTTTAATAAGAGTTTATCGAATATTTTAGATATGAAATGAGAGCCTCTATCACTTATGATAAGTCTTGGCACACCGAATCTCGGGAAGATAATGTTCTTAAAAAGCTTCATGACTACTTGTGTGTCATTTGTTGGAGAAGCTATAGCTTCGATCCACTTCGAAACATAATCGACAACAATGAGTATAAACTTATTTCCAAAAGAAGGTGGGAATGGTCCCATGAAGTCAATTCCCCATACATCGAAAACTTATACTTCTAAAATGCCTTTTTGGGGCATCTCATCGCACCTCGATATGTTTCCAGTGTGTTGGCATCGGTCGCAATTTAGAATGGCAAGGTGAACAACTTTCCAAAGAGTGGGCCAAAATAGGCCTGATTGAAGAATCTTTGTGCAAGTCTTTAAAGTGCTTGTGTGTCCATCGTAAGGAGTAGAATGACAATGGGAAATTATGTTTTCCATTTCTTCTTCTTGGACACATCGACGGTAAATACCATCGGGTTCACGCTTGAAAAGCAATGGTTCATCCTAGTAGTACTGTTTTAAATCATGGAAGAATTTCTTCTTTTGTTGGTATGTGAGATCTGGTGGAAGTACCCCGACAACTAAATAGTTGACTATGTTAACGTACCATGGTAGAGCGGTTTGCGTACATATTTCTTCCACTGTTTCTTCTTGGCTTTGTTCATATAAAGTTAAGGAAGATATCTCATTTTCTAATTGGGGTATAAGGTGTTCATCAGGGAAATCATCATTAATTGGTATTTGGTCTGGTTTAATTCCTTCCATACGTGATAAGTGGTCTACTACTACATTGTTAGTTCCTTTCTTATCCTTAATTTCCAAATCAAACTCTTGTAGAAAAAGGATCCATCTTAGTAATCTAGGGGAAAAATACCCTAATTGGTCCCTTAACTCTACCTCGGGGTCCAATTTGGTCCCTTATCTTTAAAAAGTTTCAAAGTGGTCCTTTAATTGTTCAAAAAGGGCCACGTTAGTCCTTTCCGTCCAATATTTCCAAACGGTGCTAATTTTTTACAGGGTGGCAGCTTATGTGGAACTTTGTTAAACGTGTGGCACGTGACTTGGCAAAAATTCCCAGAAAAATTCTAAAAACATTTGTGGAACCTAGGATTCGAACTCAGGTTCACTTGATTGCTACAAATCATATCAAACCACTACACCACTTCACACTTATTTGTATTTACAACACAATGATTTGGTTTTATTGTATAATTTCTTTCTCTTTCTCTTTCTCTATCATCTTCTTCATCTCCAAATCCCACATCCAATGGTTGAACATGTACCACTAGATAGATATACTGAAAACAGTAACGCCAAAAAACACTTCCAACACTTACTACAACACATGATTCAAGTTCTTGAATTATACATAACATTCAGTAATCCCAATTTTCACACTTAGTTATTTCTCTGAAATTCTCTATCCCTTCATTTTCAAGCTTCATTTTTTTTCTTTGAATTTTTTGAGGTAATTCAGTTTATAGAATAATAGAAGATTTTATGGATATATAGGTTCGATTTTGGAATGGGAATGGCTTGTTTTTCCTACCTTGTTGTACTGGGTCATTTTTTACCCCAAATAGGTTTCAAATTAAGTATTTTAGGGTTTATAGAGGTTTATGCACCAGTTCATTTGTTTTACCTTCAATGACGTTTAATCAATGTTATAATTTTCAACATGAATTTATATGGAACAAGAAATTAGAGTGTTTTGGTAGGAAAAAATAGAGTTTCGTTGTCCATGTTTCGTTATTGTTGCTGCAAGTCTCAACAGAATGATGTTCATAATGAAATTGAGCCACTTGTTAGTAGAAGTAGGGGTGATAGGAAGAGTGGTTATGGTAAAGAGGAAAGTAAAAGGTTGAAGAAGAGATTTTCGTTGAGATTGCGACCGAGGTTACGGTTATTGGTTATGAGAATTAAAAGGGCTTCTTTTGAATCTATTTTGAGTGAAGTTGGAGTGTTTATTAGGAAGAATGTTAAAACAGTGGCGTTTTCTACCTCGTTAAAGATGATAAGGCTTCTGGTGAAGAATCACAACAAGTGGTAGATGAAGAAGAATTAGGAAGCAAAATTGGGATTGGAGATGAAGAAGATGATAGAGAAAGAGAAAGAATTTATACAATAAAGCCAAATTATTGTGTTGTAAATACAAATAAGAGTGAAGTGGTGTAGTGGTTTGATATGATTCGTAGCAACCAAGTGAACTTGAGTTCGAATCCTAGGTTCCACAAATATTTTTATATTTTTATGGGAATTTTTGCCAAGTCACGTGCCACATCAGCTGCCACCCTGTAAAAAATTAACGTCGTTTGGGAAAATTGGACGGAAAAGACTAACGTGGCCCTTTTTGAACAATTAAAGGACCACTTTGAAACTTTTTAAAGATAAGGGCCAAATTGGACACTGAGGTAGAGTTAAGGGACCAATTTGGGTATTTTTCCTAATCTCAGCTTTGCGTCCTTTTTACTTAGAAGGTATTTGATGGCGGCGTGATCGGTATAAAAGATGATTTTAGCTCCTACTAGGTATGAACAGAATTTATCGAGTGCAAACACGACGACTAAGAGTTCTTTCTATGTTGTGGCGTAGTTCATCTGAGCAGGGTCTAGAGTTCTACTTGCATAGTATATTGTGTGAAGTTTCTTATCTTTTCTTTGCCCTAAGACTGCGCCTACGGTGTAATCACTCGCATCGCACATAATCTCGAATGGTAGTGTCCAATCAGGTGGTTTCATGATAGGTGCGGTGATAAGAGTTGTTTTGAGTGTTTCAAATGCTTTTAAACAGTCTTCGTCAAAGTTAAATTCAGAGTCCTTCATTAGTAGAACGGTCAAAGGCTTAGTGATCTTTGAAAAGTCCTTAATGAATCATCGGTAAAAAATAGCGTGTCCTAAGAAACTTCTTATTTCTTTCACGATTTTAGGCGATTGAAGGTATTTTATTACTTCTACCTTTGCTTTATCTACCTCGATGCCTCTGTTGGATATCACATGTCCTAGAACAATCCCTTGCCTAACCATAAAATGGAACTTTTCCCAGTTTAGTACAAGATTCACTTTTACGCATCTCTCGAGTACCATCTCTAAGTTAGATAGACATCCTTCAAAGATTTGTCCGCATACGGAGAAATCATCCATAAACACTTCCTTGATGTCGTCTATGAAATCGGAAAAAATCGCCATCATACATCACTGAAATTTCATTGGAGCATTACATAAAATGAACGACAAACGACAGTAAGCGAATGTTCCATAAAGGCACGTGAATGTTGTCTTTTCTTGGTTGTCAGGGTGAATAGGAATTTGGAAAAATCCTGAGTAAACATCCAGGTAGCAAAAGTAAGAATGTTTGGCTAATCTTTCCAACATTTGATCGATGAAGGGTAAAGGAAAATGATCTTTTCGGGTAGCGTTGTTCAGTTTTCGGTAATCGATACACATTCTACTCCCGGTTACTAATCTTTGTGTTATGGACTTACCTTTTGAGTTCTAGTGACTGTAATGTCTCCCTTCTTTGGTACGACATGCACTGGGCTAACCCATTGAATGTCGGATATTAGATATATAATTTCGGCGTCTAGTAACTTCTTTACTTCATCTCTGACTACGGTACTTAGAATCAGATTAATCCTTCTCTGAGGTTCTCTATAGGTCTTACAATCTTCCTCTAGCATAATGTGGTGCATACATATTGAATAACTTATTCCTTTTAGATCAAATATGTTGTAGCCTAACGCATTTGAGTATTTTCTTAAGACGTCTAAAAGTTTTTCGGTTTCGAGTTGTCCTAAGTCTGCATTTACTATAACTGGTCTTTTAAGTTCAAAATCTAGGAATTTGTATCTAAGATTTTTAGGTAATGCCTTGAGTTCTAGAGTGGGTTTCTTTGGGCATGTCATATGGTCAGGTGTAAGAGCTAAGCATTAATTTAGACTTTCGTCTCGATAGGGTTCTTTCCAATTATCATCTTCGAAGATCAGAGGAGATGGAATTTTCATTATATCAGAATAGGTAGTCTCTTCTTTTTCCATTTCCCTTCTGCACTCGCCAATGACGTCTATAAGGTAACAAGTATCGTCTATGGCCTGAGCTTGGAGGAATTGGGTTAAAATGAATTCGATTTTCTCTTATCCTACTTCGAATGAAAGTATGATAGAAGTCGTAGCATCTTCCTTGATGTCCATGATTATGAAATTAGTTTGGATGTAGAAATGGCCTATTCGTACAGGAAAGTTCTCTAGAATATCGACCAAGAATTTTACTGTGCGATCGGCTAGTTGAACTGACATCTTGGTTGGTCTTAGTTGTCCCATATCGAGCTTCTTACAAATTGATAATGGCATAACACTTATATTGGCTCCTTAGTCGCATAAAGCTTTGTCTATGACAAACTTTCCTATTACATAAGGAATAGAGAAACTTCCTAGATCCTTCAGTTTATGAGGCATGTTATCTTGGATACTTGCGCTACACTCAGTAGTAAGTGTAATTGTTTCATTCTCCTCGATTTCTTTTTGTTAGATAATATCTCTTTTAGAAATTTAGCATATGAGGGCATCTAAGTAATAGCTTCTGTAAAGGGTATCGTAATGTTTAACTATTTCAGAAGCTCTACGAATTTCTTGAATTGTCCCATAGTTTTAGAATTTGTTAATCGTTGGGGGTACGAAATTGGTGGTTTATACGGTGGCGAAGATACATAAGGTATTTCCTTTTCCTCGGCCTCTTGTTCATTGGCTTCCTTTTCCTGTGGCTTATCATTCTTCTCAGTTGATTTCTCAAGTTGTTGGTACAAGGCTGGATTTTTCGGTTCTAGGATCGGCAGGTTCGTCCAATTTTTTTCCGCTTCTTAGTATAACCGCATTTGCATGACCTTTGGGATTTGGTTGCGGTTGTCCAGGAAACGTTCTTGCTAGGGTGTGTAACACCCTAAATTTTTCCCTCTTCATTTTAGGCATCATATCACATCATATTCATCATGAACATATCATTTTCTTAGCATCCTAGCATAGAAAGATGAGGCATAACATCCTTCATGTCCTAGCATTAGGCATATGGTCATCTGTGGAGGTTCTTGAAGCATTACAAGCCATGACAAGGGTCCCAAGGGTTTTGTACAAGTCCTATGGTGAGTCTACACTTCATTTACAAGTTCAAGTCCATTGGCAAAAGTTCAGAAGATTGCATGATCATCAGAGATCTCAGGACAAGGCAAACCTCCTACACAAGGCACCTAAACTAGGGTTTGAGATTCAAGCACCAAGATCTCACAACTTTGGCCATTTCATTTGGGAAAAGTCTTCTATATGTCAAGAGGATATTAGGTGTCAATTTTCATGAGAAAATTCCATGTGGAAGTCAGAGAATTCTTCAGTTGCTTGCAGATGAAGTAATTGGTCAACTGTGCCCTTAAAAAGTCAACTGTGTGATTTCAAGGGGTCTAACCCAAATTTTTTGGCCAAGGGGTGTCCTTACAATGTTATAAGAGGTTTGGAATGATCAAAGTTCAAGAATCATGGAGATTTGAAGGGTTTTGCAAAAATGGTACAAAGTTGGTTTTTGAGAATTTCCAAATTTGGCAACTTTTGCCCTAATTTTCAAATGGCCTTAACATGATCAAAAATTCTTCAAATGGACCAAAGTCAAACATGAAAGTTGGAGATTAAGGGCTCCCATTTTCAAAAAGTACAAATACTTTTTCATGGGATTTGTGGTTCATCCTCTAGCCTCTTCGAAAAACTCACCAAAATTAGGGCAAAACCAAATTTTCATGCATGCTACCAAAGCCAATTGTCATGAAACTTACTTTTGAGGCATGGAATGGTTCAAGTAAGTTTGTAAACTTAAAATACAAAGCATTTGGATTTTTTTTCTCCAAAGAAACTCCAATTTTCGTGCACAATAAGAAAGTTGCTTACAAAGAGGATATTTTGCAAAATCATGGAAAAAGTGTGATACCTCAATCCAATGGCCAAGATCCTTTGTATTATGATTAAGGGTACAGATTGCATTGCACATGGGATGAGAATGCAAGCAAGGCATGAGGGTGGCATGCTTATCTCACAATTTGCAAATTATGCAAAATCACAAATATCTCATGATCCACACGTGCAAAGTTGGGCATTTCTTCAGCATTGCATTGTGAGATCACATAAAAGCAGCTAGGGTTTCAGAATTGGGAACCTCTCTCTCATTCTCTCATTTCCAAGTTCTTTCTTAATTTTCATTTTCTCTCATTTCTCTTCATACAAGTGATCAATCTCAAAACCAATTGTGGATTTGTGATCAGTGAGAGCTAAGGATCATTAATCACCCACTCTTTCAAGCTCTCTCTCAAGTTTAGCAACATTGCCATTTCAGGGCAGGTGTGAGCAAATATCCAGATCCAACTTCATTCAAGACTTTAGATGCATTTATTTTGCATCTAGAGTGAAGGAGGAGTGCATTTCATCCATTATCTGGTCTTCTAGCATCTTGAATCAAGATCTGCAACTCAGGTATGGTTCCAAATCTTGAGATCTAGAAATGAAATTAATGATGTGTTTTGTGATCTGTGAGTTGCACTGAGCATTCTGCAATTGTTGGTTTCGAAAATGATGCATCATAGTGAGAGATATTTGAATTCAAAGTTTCATGGTCAAACTAGTTTCCTTTCAATCCCTTCGATTCATTGAGTTTTAGCAAATTTTGATCTCATTTTTGAATTCAGAGTAGCTTAATTAGTCAATCTGGACGTTTTTGTTCATTTATTTTGTGTTTTGAGCTTCTGGTGTGAATTCCGGTGCCGGAGCCCTAGCTCCGGTCACCGGAAACTGGGTTCATACATTAGGGTTTGCGCAAGGTTGAAGATGATCCACAACCATTAGATCCAGCCTTCCATCCGTCCAGATCATGACACCTAGCCCTAAACCACGACCTCCATATCATGTGTTCTTATGTTTATATTTTAAATCATTTTGTTTTGCAGCACATGTTACTTACTATGTTCCATCCATTCACAAGGCAGTATTGTGCCACATCATTTAATGAGGTGAGAGACCACACGCGTTGGATGCATCTGATGGATCTTGTATTTCCCAGCTTATTTCATAAAATTCCACCATAAAACTCATATTCATGCGTCAATTTAGTGGGATCAATGTTGTTATGCGCACCCCTCTCCAATCTCAGCCCAATCCATTTCAGTTCAAACCCTTACTTCTAACACCCCCAGCCTCTTTTCTTTTAATTTCTTTTTTCTTATTTTTATTCTTTTATTTCATTTTGGTTTCTAATTAATTAAAAATATTTCCCATTATTATAAAATTCCCAAAAAAATCATGAGTCTTCCTTTAAGTGTCTTTTATTTTTCCATATTTTTATTTTCTATATTTTTATTTTCCACGTGTCATAATTAATTCCTCATTCCAAGTAACTTCTTTTTAATCATTTCTTGAGTACACTGCCTTGTCCATTTTCCATAGGTCTCATTATTTTGAATTTTGTTCCCATTCTTTTTGCTCTGGATTCCTAAGAGGATTTACTTCTTGTGTGATTTTTCTCTTGATTTTTAGAATTTTATTCCTTGGGTCTTCGTTCTTTGACTTATGTTGGAAGTTATTAACCCTAGTTTGTGTTCTTGCCTCCATTTGACCTAGTTTGCTTATGAATTCTTCCAAATCCTTTTGTCTCATTGATATACCATGTTTGAAAATCATTTGGTTTAAGTTGTGGAATTTTTAGATGCTTTGTTGATTTAATTTGAATTTTTGTTCTCACCTTGTCCCATTTTGCTTCCTTTGAACCTTTAGCTCTCTTATAAGCTTAGAAGGGCACTTGTGCCAACTTCTTCTTCTCATTTGGGGTTTTTTTGGGGTATGGGTACCTTCCTGGTCCTAGGATAGGGTTTGTGTCTTTGGAATTTCTGTGTTTGCTTCTCTTTTGTGTTCTTTCTTTCTTAAGTGTTTTCATCTCATGTCCTTACTTCTTTCACTCCCATTTTGTGATTGTTTGTTATTGTGTGTCCATTCTCTTCATCTTGCTAGCTTCTTAAGCTTTTCTTTGGTTTATTTTGGTTCTGGTCTTGTGCATTGAGTTCATGTTTATGCATTGTTGCTTTGCATCTTTCTTAAGTGTGCATTTGGTTTCATATGTGTTTCATATTGCATCATTTTGACTTGTAAGTTTCATCTTTCATTCTTGTGAGTTGAATTTGCATTGAGCATGTATATATATATATATCATTTCACTTCTGTTTGTATGATGTTAACATGTCATCTTGTTCATCTTGTTTCACTTATATGCATGTTATAACCTTGCAGGGGCAATGGTAAGTGTGAGGTGTGGAAATTGAGTTCCACATCTCCAAATTTCATCTCTTCCTCTTATGTTTATTTGTACTAACCCTTTGATTGTTGGGCTTAGGCCTTTCTCATCTCTTCTCCTATCTTCTTCTTCTTCCTTCTTCTTTAGGATAGGAAACCACACTAACTTTAGGATATCCATGCATGTTAACACTTAGGATTCTTTAGTCCCCCTTTAGAATTTTACCTTTGTGATCCTTTGGTTCTTCTTCTCTTCTCATCTCATAACCATAAAAAACATCTTAATAAGTTTTAAGTGATGTCTTGATCCATAGCCTTATCCCATGAGGTATGCTTATAGTCTTCCCATCTTGGGATAGTATAAGTTTACCTTGTGATGCACAAGTTTGATCAAGGTATCTTCTTCATAAAGAAAAGCATAAAAAAACACTTCTTCATCTGTAAATAACCAAAAAAACTTAATAAGTTCAACAAGTTAGTGAGCTTAGGCCCTAATCTTTGGGTTCAAGTTTTGGGGATTTTCTCCTTACTTGAGTGTGTTTGTTCTATTATTCCATCTTGGAATGTAGTGACAAGTGTACATTCCATGGAAAAGAGCTTGAGTTCACTTCCTTGTGACATACTCATAAAAGCTTCATAAAAAACACAAACAAACAATAAGCGTCTTTCCTTCGGGAATTCTTTTCTCATCTCATTCGCTTCATACGTGAACTTGCTCCTACTTGTCACTTTGCAAGACGGTTACGCACTCGTCGTCCGAGTCTGCAACACCTGAGCAATGGCATAGGCAGTTCAAGCCTTAATTCACAAGCAATTTCCTTGCCACCCCTAGTTAGGGGAACTACGGCGTCTCTGATCCTCATTATCCTGATGAGGTACGTAGGCAGCGGGGTAGGGCCCGTTCGAGCACAATCTTTATTTTCCCTACATTTCTCTCTTTGTTTTCTCATCCAGTTTCTTTCTCGGTTCTTTTATCCAGTTCATTTTATTTTCTTTTGCAGCAGCTTTCATACCCTCACCCTTTGAAACAGTTTCTTTTGCAAGCGTGGATCCCGTCGGGTACGGCGGACGATCTGGGTGCTAATACCTTTCCAGGTCGTAACCGACTCCCGAACTCAGTATCTTTGGTTCGTAGGACCTGTGTCCTTCCTCTTCTTTTTTCTAGTTTGTGCAGCATTACCATTCCCTTTCCTTTGGGATAAAAATTCCTGGCTGGCGACTCTATTCTTTTTCCGCGCCACTTTCGTGTTTGTACCGGGATGGAAATCCGGGGAGCGACAGCTGGCGACTCTGCTGGGGATCGAACCCAGAGTCTCTGATTCCCTTGTGAGTCTCTCCTAGCGCTTATTTGTTGTTGTTTCATTGGGTGATGTTTGGTTGCTGTGGCTTGTTGTATTTTATTTATTTACGGCTTTTTTTACAGCTTTATTTAAAGTTTTCAGTATTTATTTTATGCATCATGTATATATACTGGACTGTCTGGACTGGTTTCTGTTTGGTGGGATGGGTGTTACTTGTTTCTGAGAGATGAGCTCATTACCACGGCTCGAGTGCACCTTAGGACTTAGAGTGGTTCCACTTTGGCCTCATGAGATCTTGTCATGGGGGTAGTAGTGAGTTCCACACCCAGGTTGCAATTGTTTTGGAAATGTCTTGATTTGGGGATCTTCCTCTCTCATTACATAACCTTGACAGTTATGTGCAGCTGGGGACCGATCATTGAGAACCTTGTGGAAACATCCCTCTTTAGTGATGACAGTGGTAGCCCACATTTTGTGGCAAACCCATTCGCATCCGAGGGCCCACTTGGGGATCACATAGGATGACCTTGTTTCATGGACTCAGCCGAGGCCTCCCTGCGTAGTATATAATGCCAAACCGATTCCCTGATTTGGTCATGAGCCATTTCTCGGAGATGGTGAAAGTATTATTGTTATTCGGCTTTGAGAGTCTGTGATGTCTGACCCGGAGCCTATTACCAGTGAGATTGGGAGGGGTTTACAGGTGTGCAGGAACCCATGGCCTCTACATACACTCATTATTCAATGGTCCTTGTTATGATATGTGGTCCTATGGTTATGATTTCTGGTCCTATGGTTCTATGGTTCTGGAGTTCTGGTTTTCTTGATACTGGTTTTCTTGGTACTGTGGTTCTGAGATTTTTTATCAGAGAGTTGTGATTCAGAGGACTTTTGGTTTGTCAGTGATCAGAGGGGCCCTTGTCAATGTCCAGTTCAGATGGTCCCAGTTGATCATATGCCTGCATTGCATTGCATTTGCATCATTCTTGCATTAACTGTTTATGTTTCCCATTTTTCAGGTCATTGTTCTCAGTTCCCAGTTCTGGTATCTCCATGGCAGAAATCAGAAGAGTTCCAAGGAAAAAGAATGGTCACTATACTTTTCTTCAGCCCGAAGTTAGAAGTGTTCAGAAGTTAGCAGGTCTGATGAATGACCAAGTCTTGGGCAATTTCAGGAAAAGATATGGCCAGATACTGAAGTTTGTGGACAAGCCCACTGCAGACTAGAAAGACAGTTTGCATACCTTGTTGCAATTTTATGATCCTCTGTTGCGTTGCTTTGTTTTTCCAGGTTACATCTTAGCTCCCACATTGGAAGAGATTGCCAGTATGCTGAATGTTCCAGTCAGAGAAACATTGCCATTCTATGGGTCTGAGGTTGTGCTTAAAGATGAAGACATAGCCAAAGTTTGTCGTCTGCCAGCTGCTACAGTTAAGAAGGCTCTGAAAGAGAGTGAAGGCAAAGGACTCCCTTGGAGTGTGATCATACTAGAGGCAGAGAGATATGCTACAGAGGCTAATTGGAATGACTTTGGCGCTTTGCTTGCATTGATGGTGTATGGGTCCAGCTTGTTCCCTGGAGAGAAAGAATTTGTCAGCATGGAGGTGATCTCAATCTTTGCAAAAGGCAATCCAGTGCCTACTCTTTTGGGTGACTTCTACTACAGTGTTCATTACAGAAATGAGAAGGGTAGGGGTGGTCCAGTAGTCTGCTGTGCTTCTTTGTTTGCTGAGTGGTTTGCCAGACAGATGCCAAAGTCAGGCGCCTTCAAGGAGATGAGGGATGAGTGGAGATGGTCAAGAAGACTGATGGGGTTAACTGATGAAGATATTGCCTGGGGATATGACAGATATCTGCTAGGTAAAGAGTTGATGGTCAGGTTTGGAAGGTTTGATGGAGTACCTTTGCTGGGAAGGAAGGGTGTCATCAGTTACTATCCATCACTAGCCAGGAAACAGTTTGGCTACCCTTTGAAAGATCCTCCTCAGATGGAAGAGTTTGCTGAATCTTTGTACTTTCCTGCTGAAGGAAACAAGGAGTTAGTTCAACAAGCAGTCCAAGCCTGGGCTCACAGGATCAGGAAATGTAAGAAAGACTTCGGCAGAGTTGATCCCAAGACATATCCACCATTTGTTGCATGGTTGCAAAGATATGTAGAAGCAGTTCTCATGCCTTTCTAAGTTGAGGCTCCAATTTATCCCAGAGAAGTGCCAAGTCAGAGTAGTACTGTCTCCCTTGAAGAGTACAAGAAGTTAGAAGCTCAGCTGCATAAAGTTAGAGTGGAAAATGCTGAAATGGTAAGCCTATACCATCTTGCCAACAGGGCCAAGAATAACGCAGAAAGCAAGTTGCAGAAGATCCAAGACTCTCTGGAAGCTAAAGAGAAGGACTTTGCTGGAAGGGAAGCTCATTTCCACAGATTGGGTTTAATGGAGGCTAAACGAGAAGCTGAACGCAAAAAGACTTTGAAGACTCTCAAAGAAGCTCGACAATCCATTGTTTGGTTGCAAGGCCAAAGAGAGGAAGAGCAGAATAAATTCAGAGAGAAAGAAGAGTTCTTTGAAGTTCAAATGGCCTTCAAGAAAGAAGAGGTGGAGCAAGTCCATACCATCCGGAGGGAAAAGACTCAGCAGCTAGCACAAAGCCAGTTAGCCCTGGAGGAAGCAAGGAAAGAGATTGAAGAGCTCAAGCTGAGAGCAAGTGTCAAGAAGAGCAGAGCAGAGGTGGCAGAGCCTGGGTCTTTAGCTTAGTTTATTTTTCAGACTACCTACAGACTTGTTGTAGGAGTTTTGCTTTTATTTGTTTTGTCTTTTTATTCATGTATTGGCTTGTAACCCTTCGGGAATATTTCTGTTTGTATTCTGACTTTTGGGCCGGCATTGGTTTGTCCATGATACAATGTTAATATGCAAATTATCGTTTCTGAATGTGCAAGACTCATTTGTCTGATACTGCTAATGTCTTAACACTCATCAAAGAGAAAGTTTGAAAGTTAACACTGAAAGTGATTGTATGAGAATAGATGCCAGAACTGGGGCATGCGAATGCTTAAAACTTAGGAACATGAGCAGTTGCATTGCATTGCATATAACCTGTTTGTTTGTTTTGCAGGTAGTGTCTCAGTTGCTAACGTGTTTTGTGTTTCAGGCACTATAGCTCCCCGGAAAGTTCGGGAACAACCAGTCACACACAGATACCCAACAAAGGTTAACAGAGAGCGAATCATGGAGCAGATGCAAGCTGACTTAGCAGACCTGAGGCTAAGGATGGACAACTTTATGACTCTGATGGCAGGCATGGGTCAGAAACAAGAGCGTCTGTGGGAGATGATAGAAAATGGTCAACCCAGGAACAACATTGCTGTTGATGGTAATCATAACGGTGCGGGCGCACGTCAGGTTGAAGTCCTTGTTACACAGCCAGAAGTCACTATAATCAATGATGGGCTGAATAATATTCAAATGGATAACCAGAACGAACAGTTCACTCTGCTGGACGAAGCTGAAGGTCAAGGGGCTGAGATGAACAAGAGGTTTGAGGAAATGGCAGAACAAATCAAAGCTATTCAATCTCAGAGCTCTTTTGGATTTGACATAACAGACTTGGGCTTGGTTCCAGGGGTCAGGATCCCTTATAAGTTCAAAGTTCCAACTTTTGAGAAATACAATGGCACTGCATGCCCAAAGACCCATCTTCAATCCTTCGTAGGAAGGATCGCTGCTCACACAGATGATGAGAAACTCTAGATGTACTATTTCCAAGATAGTTTGGTTGGAGCTTCTCTGGAATGGTATATGAAGCTTAGCAGAGTCAATATCAAGAGCTGGAAAGACCTAGCAGAAGCTTTTATGAGACAATATCAATATAATTTGGACATGGCTCCAAATCGCACGCAATTGCAGCACATGGCTCAAACTGCTAAGGAGGGCTTCAAAGAATATGCTAGGAGTGCAACCACCGCTGCTAGAGAATGAGATGGTTGACATGTTTATGGGGACTTTGCAGGGTGTGTTTCTTGAAAGATTGGCGTCCAGTTCTGCCACCAAATTCAATGACATTGTTATTGCTGGAGAGAGGGTTGAGACCTTGTTGAAGATGGGAAAGGTCCAAGATCCAAGTGATAGTAGCTCTAATGGAGAGAGGAAAGCTTTCAGTGGACCTCCTAGAAGAAGAGAAGGGGAGACAAATGTTGTATTTGGCCGAGGCCGGGGCCGTGGTTATAGAAGACCGTATGAGCATGTGGCAGCAGTCACAATTCCTTCTACTCCTGTGCAACAGATGCAACCACAACAACAACAACAACCACCCCGTAACAAATATCAGCAGAGACCTTATCAGCCAAGGCAAACTCGCCCGGCTAATAGGGTGATTGAGGCAATCCCTATGACTTATGCTGCTTTGCTACCAAGACTACTGGATTTGAATCTGATTCAATTGAGAACTTTGGCGCCACCACCTCCTGGAGAGCTTCCAGTGGGTTATGATGTCAATGCATGATGCACTTTCCACTCTGGAGCACCCGGGCACTCGAGTGAGATGTGCAGGGCATTGCATCATAAGGTTCAAGACTTGATAGACTCCAAAGCAATCAACTTCGCACCACCGTCGAATGTTAATTCGAACCCTATTCCGAATCATGGAGGGGCAAGAATCAATGCTGTTGAGGGTGGTGAAAAGTTGAGTCTGATGCTGAGTATTGAAGAAGTGAAGACTCCTTTGATGGTAGTGAAAGAGAGGTTGCTGAATGGTCAAGTGTTTCCAGGATGCTGCTCTGATTGTGAAGAATGTTTGAATGTTGAGAATGGGTGTGAGAAGCTGAAGATGGGATTGCAGAGTTTGATTGATGATGGATCCTTGCAGTTTAACAAGGTTGGTGATGAAGTTGAAGATGTGTCAACAATAACCATTTTCTATGACGAAGCATAGATGCCTGCTAGAAGACAGCCTGTAACAATCTATGCTTCTGAGATTAGCCCTGTGACTATCACCGTTCCTGGGCCTGTTCCATACACAGACGATAAAGCCATTCCTTGGCATTATGGCTCAAATGTATATGTGGCTGGACAGAAGATTGAGAGCAAGTCTGTTGCTATTGACCCGACTGTAGAGAACGTCGGAGGAGTTGGAGGTTTCACAAGAAGTGGTCATTTGTTTGCTCCCCCTGTGCTGAGAGGGGATCCTGAGGACGAGGCTTTGTCAAAAGCCAAAGGAAAGCAAGTTGTGACTGATGAATCAACTACTCCTGTGGCTGGGCAGGGTACATTTGAAAAAGAGGTCGAGGAATTCATGCGCATTATCAAAAAGAGTGATTATAAGGTGGTTGATCAGCTGAACCAAACACCTTCCAAGATATCCATTCTATCGCTGCTGATGTGTTCTCCCGCACACAGAGAGGCCTTATTGAAAGTACTGCAAATGGCCTATGTTCCTCAGGAAATTACTGTCAACCAACTTGAAGCTGTTGTAGGCAGTGTTAATGCAAGCCATGGCATGGGCTTTACAGACAGAGACCTTACGTCAGAGGGCAGAAACCACAACAAAGCACTACATATCACTATGGAGTGCAAGGGTGTTGTGTTGTCACATGTTCTTGTTAATACAGGCTCTTCCCTTAATGTGCTTCCGAAGAAGGCATTAATGAAACTCAATGTTGATGGTATAGTCCTGAGACCCAGTGATTTGATTGTCAAAGTGTTTGATGGGTCTAGAAGATCAGTTTCCGGAGAAGTTGAGTTGCCCGTCAAAATAGGTTCTTAAGTTTTCAAAAGTATCTTCTACGTCATGGACATCCAGCCTGCCTATAGCTGCTTGTTGGGACGCCCATGGATACATGTTGCTGGAGTTGTTACTTCAACCCTGCATCAGAAGCTCAAATATGTGGTTGACGGACAGGTAATTACGGTGTGCAGAGAGGAAGACATCTTCGTAAGTCACTTGTCAACATTCAAGTATGTAGAGATGGATGGAGAGATCCATGAGACTTTATGTCAGGCCTTCGAGGCAGTCAACGTCAGCATCTTGACTCCCGTAGAGAAGAGCAGTGAAAAGGAAGGTACATCTATCCATTCCTACAAGCAGGCAAAGGAGGTTGTTCAATCAGGAAGTGCCCAAGGCTGGGGCAAGCTGCTGGAGCTAGAAAAGAAAGACGAAAAGTTTGGCTTAGGGTATCAGCCTGGTGGATCTACTCCAAGTGGTAAAGCCATTACGTTTGCAAGCGCTGGATTGCTCGACCGCAACCAGATCTGTGTGACAAGCCAAGATGGGGACAGTGATGGTGACTGGGACAACTGGATTCACCCGTGTGCGCCCGGCGAGGAGCTAACAAACTGGTCTGCAGAAGACATTGTTCAAGTTACCTGGCACTCAGAGTAATTATTTTGTTTCCTTTTATTATCATACTGCATTGTCAAATCCAGCATTCTGCCCAAGATGCTAGGATCCATTGTATCGGGCCACCATGTTTTGTATGCATCTTATTTTGCTATGAAATAAAAGGACATTTTTAGACAAATTGTGTTCTCTTTCTTTGTTTTTAAAATTTTTCACAAAAAATATAAAAATGGCAATGTGTTTTCCCTTTTTGTTTTTGTGTTAGCGTCTCTTTTTCAAAATAAGCAGATTCTGAATAAGCACATCATCTGTGCAGTGTTGATCATCCAGATTCCATTGATAACGTTCCTGCTATGACTACGCATGACTTTGACAATCCTGTCTACCAAGCTGATGAAGGGGTTGAGGAAGACTGTGACCTCCCTGAAGAGTTGGTCAGATTGTTGAAACAAGAGGAACGGGTTATTCAGCCTCATCAAGAAGAAATTGAGATCATCAACATTGGCAGTGAAGATGTGAAGAAGGAAATCAAGATTGGGGCCAGTCTGCAGGCCGGCGTCAAAAAAGAGTTGATCAGTATGCTGAGAGAGTATGTGGATATCTTTGCTTGGTCATATCAAGATATGTCAGGGTTGAATACCGACATCGTTGTGCATAGGCTACCTCTGAGAGAGGATTGTCCTCCTGTGAAACAAAAATTGAGAAGAACTCGTCCTGACATGGCGATGAAGATCAAAGAGGAGGTTCAGAAGCAATGGGATGCCGGTTTCCTTGTTGTGACTAGTTACCCACCTTGGGTGGCTAACATTGTACCTGTACCAAAGAAGGAAGGCAAGGTCCAGATGTGCGTTGACTACCGCGATTTGAATAGAGCAAGCCCAAAAGATGACTTTTCGTTGCCACACATTGATGTGTTGGTAGACAATACTGCTCAATTCTCAGTATTTTCCTTCATGGATGGCTTCTCCGGATATAATCAGATTAAGATGGCGCCGGAAGACATGAAGAAGACAACGTTCATTACCCCGTGGGGTACATTCTGCTATAAGGTCATGCCCTTTGGTTTGAAGAACGTCGGGGCAACTTATCAGCGGGCGATGGTCACATTGTTCCATGACATGATACACAAGGAGATTGAGTGTTATGTGGACGATATGATTGCTAAATCCCGAGACGAAGAAGAGCATCTGTTCAACCTAAAGAAGTTGTTTGATTGGTTGATCAAGTACAAGCTGAGGTTGAATCCAAACAAGTGCACTTTCGGAGTGCGTTTCGGGAAACTGCTGGGTTTCATTGTTAGTCAAAGAGGGATTGAGGTAGATCCTGCAAAAGTAAAAGCTATTCAAGATATGCCTGCACCGAGAATAGAAAAAGAAGTGTGCGGTTTTTTTTAGGGAGGTTGAACTACATTTCTCGGTTCATATCTCATCTAACTGCCACGTGCGAACCAATATTCAAATTTCTAAGAAAAGAGCAAACGGTCAGGTGGAACGAAGACTGCCAAAGAGCTTTCGACAAGATAAAAGAATATTTGCAGGAGCCTCCAATTCTAATGCCTCTAGTGGAAGAAATACCTTTAATCATGTACTTGATTGTGCTAGAAGGGTCAATGGGGTGTGTTCTAGGCCAACATGACGAGTCTGGTCGATAAGAGTACGTTATTTATTACCTTAGCAAAAAGTTTACCGACTGTGAATCCCGTTACTCACTGCTTGAGAAAACTTGCTGTGCTTTGGTATGGGCTGCTCGCCGACTGAGGCAGTACATGTTGACTCATACCACACTGCTCATTTCCAAAATGGATCCTGTCAAGTACATCTTTGAGAAACCAGCGTTAACCGGAAGGGTTGATAGGTGGCAGATGATTTTAACTGAATATGACATCCAGTATACTTCTCAGAAAGCCATCAAGGGAAGTGTATTGTCAGATTACCTTGCACAACAACCTCTTGTAGATGATTATCAGCCAATGAAGTTTGATTTCCCTGATGAGGACATCATGTACCTCAAAGAAAACGATTGCGAGGAACAACTTCCGGAGGAGGGGCCTGACTCTGAATCCAAATGGAAGTTGATGTTTGATGGGGTAGTCAATATCAATGGACATGGAGTTGGTGCCGATCTTATCACTCCTAAAGGTGTTCATTTACCCTTCGCCGCCAGAATTACTTTTGGCTGCACCAACAATGAAGCGGAATACGAGGCATGCATAATGGGAATAGAGGAGGCAATTAATCTTCGAATTAAGAACCTCGACATATTCAGAGATTCATCCCTCGTCATTAATCAAGTTATCGGCAAGTGGTATACGCATCAAGAGCATCTAATTCCATACAGGGATTATGCTAGAAAACTGTTGACATTCTCCATGACAGTTAAGCTTCAATACATACCACGTGATGAAAATCAGTTTGCCGACGCATTGGCCACTCTTTCTTCGTCAATTAAAGTCTTGTGTTGGAATTATGTGCCCAGAATTGACATCTCCAGGCTTGATGCTCCAGCTCATGCCTTCTCTGTAGACGCCGTGTCTGATGAGAAACCTTGGTATTTTGATATCAAGTTATTCCTGGAAAAGCAAGAATACCCAACAGGGGCATCTTCCAATGACAAGAAGACCTTGAGGCGACTTGCTGCTAGCTTCTTCTTGAACACAGACGGGGTTTTGTACAAGAGAAACTTTGACATGGTCTTGCTCAGATGCGTGGATAGACACGAAGCAAGCCTGTTAATGCAGGAAGTCCACGAAAGATCTTTCGGTACCCATGCAGGAGGGCATGTTATGGCTAAGAAATTGCTGAGATCAGGGTATTACTGGATGACAATGGATGCAGACTGTTGTTCATTTGCTCGTAAGTGCCACAAGTGCAAGATATATGCAGACAAAGTGCATGTTCCTCCAAGCCCGCTCAACGTCATGTCATCCCCTTGGCCCTTTTCTATGTGGGGCATTGACATGATCGGGAAGATAGAGCCTACTACTTCAAATGGTCATCGCTTCATCCTGGTCGCGATTGATTACTTCACCAAATGGGTGGAAGCAGCATCTTATGCCAATGTCACTCGTCAAGTGGTGGCAAAATTTCTGAAAAGGGATATCATATGCAGATACGGAGTGCCCGAAAGGATCATTACTGACAATGGTTCTAATCTCAACAACAAGATGATGGCAGACTTATGTCGGGACTTCAAGATACAACATCACAATTCTTCTCCTTACCGACCAAAGATGAATGGTGCGGTAGAGGCAGCAAACAAGAATATCAAGAAGATTGTGCAGAAAATGGTTGTCACTTACAAAGATTGGCATGAGATGTTACCATTTGCTTTGCATGGGTACCGAACGCCAGTCAGGACGTCAACAGGGGAAACTCCCTTCTCTCTGGTGTATGGCATGGAAGCAGTCCTGCCTGTTAAAGTAGAGATTCCTTCATTGCGTGTGATGATGGATGTAAAGCTGGATGAGGCTGAATGGGTGCGTGCTCATTATAATCAGCTATGTCTAATTGAGGAAAAGAGATTAGCGGTTATCTTTCATGGTCAGCTTTATCAGAGGAGAATGAAGCGTGTATTCTACCAGCGAGTACGTACTCGGGAGTATCAAGTGGGAGAACTTGTGCTGAAGAGGATCGTTCCTCCCGGTTCATATCACAGGGGCAAATGGACCCCAAACTACGAAGGACCATTCATAGTGAAGAAAGTCTTCTCATGAGGAGCACTGATGCTCACCACTATGGATGGAGATGACTTCCAATCCCCTGTTAACTCGGACGCAGTTAAAAAATACTTCGCATAAAGAGACCTGCTGGACACAAAAACAGAAATAAAGTCTAGGCAAAAAAGGGCATCCCGGCGAGCTAAAAACAGAATAAAAAGCTCGGGCAAAAGTTAGGGAAATAAAAAAAATGTACACCCGCTGAGTTGAAAAGCCACAATGGACAGCTCAGGCAAAAAAGGGTATCCCGGTGGATTGAAAACCCGAAAGGGAGATCCACGCAAAACAAGGGAGTAAGCGAACAACTGCGATCCGAGTAATCTGAACCACATCATCGTTTCGTACAACTTGACAATATCAGAAGGAAAGGAAACAGTCCCCTCATCCTCTCAGAAAGCCAAAGCAGAATGGAGAGTCTTGAAGACATGCTGGTCATAGCAGAAATGGAACTCATTGGAATGTCGTATCCATTGCCATTAGGATAGTTTCTTTTCTCAATTTTATGGTAGCTACCTCTTTCCAGGTGGTTGCTTCCTGATGTAAAATCTTTGCCTATTCAGAGGTCGTTCAATAAAAAGAATATTCAGTCAAAAAGTTGTGTGTGTTTATTTTTGTTTGCAAAATGTCCTGAATTTTTGGCAAAAATAGCATTGCATTTAAACATGGTGATAACTTTGAAAGAAAACTGACATGCAGGGAAACTGTAACCCTCTTTGAGTGTCGGGTGACGATGGATGAACAGATCATACCATTGCAAATCCCCGGGGCACACTTGTGTTTTCTGTTGTTGCAGGTTGCATGATGGCGTCACATTCTCCCAAGCAATTTACTCTTCCCCAGTAGAGTATCTCCAGTAATTTATTATTCCCCAGCTAAGCCTTGGCAAGCAGCCCAAGCAATTTATTCTTCCCCAGTGGAGTAAGCCCAGCATGTATCTGAAAGCCTGACATCCCCAAGCAGAATTCTATCCCCAGCAAAGATCACAGCCAGAGCTTAGAACCAGCAAATGTTCTCCCTATCCAGAGTATTGTTGAAGCATATTCCCAGCCAAGTCTGAAGATGACTCTTCCCCACAGAGTTCATATTTAATCTTCACTTCCGCTAGTGAAATATTCCCCAACCAAGTTGCCATACTTTTGGGTCAATTTGATGATACAGCCAGGTATTCATCACCTCAGTCAGAGTCAGGTGTCCAGACCTCCTGGCATGTCTCCCCCTGCAGAGTTGTACCTCTTGCTGCCAATCAGGCACTTGTTTGTTGCTCGTCTGCACTCTCCAGCGCTCGTCTGTGCTCTTGATTTGTTTGCTGCTCGTTGTTGCACCCCAAAATTTGCCCTCACAAAACAAGACTTTGTGTGCTAAGAGGTTCACAAGGTTCACAAGATTCACTAGACACCTTATGAGGTTCACAAGATTCACTAGACATCTTATGAGGTTCACAAGGTTCACAAGACCTCCCATGAGGTTCACAAGGTTCACAAGACCTCTTATGAAGTTCACAAGGTTCACAAGACATATTTTGAGGTTCACAAGACATCTTATGAGGTTCACAAAGTTCACAATTAGTCAGAAGATTTGACAATTCCCTCAGATAATGCCTCCTCCTAAGCAGGGCATCCAAAACTAGGGTTTTGACTTTAATCAGGCTAAATGGACTTCCAAGACCTCAAGTGAGATTCATAACATCTTATATGTGTTTAAGAACCCCCATGACAAGTTTCAAGACTTTTCTCAAAGGTTTGCTCAGTCAGATGATCAGATAGGTCAAAATTAGTCAAAGCAGTTAAAAAGTCAAACTGAGGTCAACTGTGGTCAAACCAAAGTCAAACTTCATGATTTTTTTCCAACATCAAGTATGTGAAGTAAAATTCATCATTTGATCAAGGGTTGATCATGATTCATCAAGGAGATTTCAGATCATCAAGAATCAAGAGTTTCTAAATTAGGGTTTCCTCAAGAAACGTCAACTGAAATTTGACCAGCCATAACTTTCACATGCTTCATCAAATTTTTCCCATCCAAAGCTCATTTTGAAGGAAATTGAATTCTCTACAACTTTGTGTATCACAAGCCAAGCCCAAAAATGCTTCATTTGGAAGGTATGGGCTAAGACATTATAGGTCCTTTTAAAAGTCAACAAAAAGTCAACAACTTCAAAAGGGCATAACTTGAGAATGGTAAAAGATATGGACATGAAACCAATGGGGTTGGTTAAAGGACTCTTTAAGCTTTCCAAAATGTCCAAGAACACCCTCATAGCATTAAAATTGAAGGATTTGTGCCCTTGCAAAGTTGGGAAATTTTTGGGTGGTTTATGAAGAAAATAGGGTCTTAAAACCATAATTCTTCAAATGGGCTGAACTTTTTGTGACCCAAGGTGTTCCATGACATCATGCACAAAATTTATTTAATATTTTCATAATTTTATTTTATTTATTTTATTTATTATGATTTTTTATATTAAAAATCATTTTAAATTCAAATAAAATATAAAATATGAAGATTTAAAATATATTTTGATTTTAGAAAGTCATAAACATGAATTGGATCAGATTGATATGCAATTGATGATGATTGTCTTAAGATAGAAAGGTTTCATTCAAAAATATTTGAAATTCAAGCCATGATCTTTTTCAATCTTTTGAATCCAAAAAGTCCAAACAACCATCCAATTTTTTGACCTAGTTTCATTCAACTATAAGTATACAAACCACACAAATGCATAGGGGACGAAAAATTTCTGCCTCAAGAGTAAGTTCAAAACTTCAAAAAATCCTTCAAAAGTGAGTTTTCGGTTTCAACCCTAGAGGAGATTTCAAGGTATTTTAAGAACATCACAAGCTTCCCTGGACATCCCTGAATCAAAACCATTCATCACATTGCTCCATAACATGACATATTGAGAAATCCGAACAGTTTTTTCCTCACATTTGATTTTTTCGATTCAATGAATTTGCTGCATATTAATTGATTTTGATTGTTTAATCTTATTTGTCTCATTGTGTTGAAGCTTTCTGGATCAATTGATTGGAGTTTCATTGCCTAGAACGAATTTGGCCATTGCTAGGGTTTCGGCCAAGCTTTTAGGGTTCCATGAAAGACCTAATATAAATAATTTTTAAAGACATAGAATGATTGTGTGAGCTCTGGGAATCAGAATACCCTAATCAATTGGAAGAAATTTTGTTGTTTCAATGGTGTTTGAATTTCGCAGGTTGTGTACATTGAGAAATTCGCAGGTATGTTCGCAGCAGAAAACGCAAGGGAATTCGTAGGTAATTTGGGGAAGACGAAGATCAGTGGCGCCAAGATCTTCATTCAAATATTTGATATAATATTTTGTGTTTTATTGTTAATATTATTTCAGAACAGTTAGTTTGGCTCAGTTGGTTTGTGTATGCGCGTTGGAAGCTGATGGTCCTGGGTTCGAATCCCCCAGGCCATTTTGTGTTGTTTGCTTTTTGTTATGATTTTTTCAGGTTATGAAACAAAACAAAATGATACTCATTCCTTACCACGAGCGCGCAAGTAGCCTGGCTGGTTTTGCATCTTGAGAAGTGAGGTAAGGGACCTGGGTTCAAATCCCAGGTCCTTTCTTTTTGAGCAATTTTCCATGTTTTCTTATCTTTATTTATTTTATTATATTGTTTCTATTTTATTTAAATTAGTAAACATAATTTATAAATATTATTAGAAATGCTTTTATTCAAAATTCTTAAAACTTCATAATTTCTTTTATAAAAATATTTTTTATTTATAATATGTATATATATAATTTGTAAATAAATTTAGTTTGATTTAATTTGTAGAATAAATGAGTAAAACCCTAATATTTTCATAAACCCTAATTTAATATGATTAACCCTAATAATATTTTTCTAAAACCCTAATTATTTTATATAAATGTTAATTATGCTTCTTTATTTTTATTATTTGTTTATATTATCATTATTCATAGTTTTATATAAATCATGTAAATAATTTTAGATTATGTTTAAAACAATAAAAAACTCCTAATTTGATCTTATTAATATAATTTATTTTTATAATATGTTTATTTAATTATAATTAACCATTATTTTTATAATATGTACATAAATTTAATTTTTCATAATAATTAGTATATAGTATGAAATTGCTTATTTTTATTCTTAAAATCTTAAAAAAAATAATTATTCATTAAAAAAATTGCACTTTTAATTTATTATTCATTATTATGCTAATTTCTTTATTTTTATTCTTATTTATTTTATTATTACTAACCCCATTTATTTATATGTTATATGATTTTTATTTTATTTTATTGTTACTAACCCAATTATTTATTATTATTTATTTGCTTATTTAATTCATTTTAATTATTATTATTATGTAATTGTACCTAATATGTAATAGTTGTAGTAATTTTTAATATTTAATTTTAAATGCTATGGTTAGTAAAATAGGGAGTGCAAGATATGTTTGTATTTAAAAATTAATTTAGATCATTAACTTAAAGATAAATATTTGAACTTGTACACTCACACACGTAAGTCGATCCTGGATCGTCATCTCACTTCTTAAGGGTTACCTCTCAAGTTGCCTAAACAAAAGGTCAAGTAAGGTGTATAAAGCAAAGTCCCTCATCTTATATCATCTAGTCCCTTAACAGATAAAAAGATCAAGTCCCTTAATGGTTGCCTTCGTAATGATCTTGTCCCTTTCGAATACAGATGATAAGTCCCTTCGAATTGCTTATACACCACACAGTTGCCTAAATAACAGATGCCCCTTCACTTATCTCTTACATCCAAGGTAATGACTACTTATTCCTTAATAATAGGGATAGTCTTACCACCTAAAGGATATTTAAGAACAGAAAAGACTTAACTTAGGGTAGGTTCCTCTTATGTACTTGCTCACTTTTCAAAAACATTTCAAACACTTCATACATTTCAAACAATTTTCAAAACAAAGGTTTTATATATATCCGTATATGGATCATTATAAAGCACTTAAGAAAATTTCTATTCACACACTACACTTTTCAAAACAATTCCAAGTGAGCTAAGTAACTAAGAGCCCATGGATAACCATGGATGTAAAGGGTGCTAATACCTTCCCTTTACATAACCTACCCCCCGGACCCAAAAATCTTTTTAAGGTCTTTCCTGTTCTTTTATGCCCTTTCCTTTTGGATAAAATAAAAGTCGGTGGCGACTCTTGCTATCCGCAACATAACTAAAAGTCAGTTCTCCCACCGTGTTACACTCGTCTGCACTTCCCAGCACCCGTCTGTGCTTGATATCTATTCCTTACTGCTCGTCTGCATCTTTCAACACTCGTCTGTGTTATCACTTCGGTATTGCTCGTTTGCTCTCCCCAGCAGTGATCCATGATTACCTTGCTACTTGATCATCTGCAACTTTCAACACTCGTCTGTGTCTGATATTTGATCTTGATTGTTGCTCGTCTGCAATTTCCAGCACTCGTTTGTGCTTTGAAGTGTAATGTTTTTGTTTGCTTGTCTGCAACTCTCAACACTCGTATGTGTTTGACATTTGACATTTGACGTTACTCGTCTGCAATTTTTCAGCACTCGTCTGTGTTTGTTATCTGTTTGAAGCTTACCTGCTTTGTCTAGATACTCGTATGTATCATCCCCAACACTCGTATGTGTTGATATCTGTTTGAAGCTCGTCTGCTTTGTTTGGATACTCGTATGTATCATCCCCAACACTCGTCTGTGCTAGCTTATATTTGTTTGTGAGGATTTGTTGATTATCCTGATATTCTTCTGTTATTATTCCAAATGCTCGTCTGTGTTTGAATTTCTGGTATTCATCTATACCAGTTGCTGATACTCGTCTGTATCATTGCCTGAAGCGCTCGTCTATGTTTCTTAGATCATTGTCTGATACTCGTCTGTATCATTGACTTATGGCACTCGTCTGTGTTATCTTGATGATCATCCAATACTCGTCTGTATTGAAGAGGTTTCAATTCCTGACAGTGGGAATTAATGTCAAAATGGTTACCGGTCCTGGCGTAACAGGTAAATCCGAAGGAGGCTCTTCTGTCTCAGGCTTCAATTATTGTTGTTGCACCTGGCGTAACAGGTTTGCTCAAAGAAGACTCGTCTGTCTTATACCATATATCCCCGAATAATATATGAAGAAGGTTCGTCTACCTTGTTTATGCATGTCTATCCCACAGACTTTAGTGCATTCCCGGTCCTGGCGTAACAGGTATATCCGAAGGAGATTTGTCTGTCTCAAGTCATATGTTTTGCATTGATTGAGGACTCGTATGTCCAGCTCCTGACGTAACAGGATTGTTCGAAGAAGACTCGTCTGTCAAAGTGTTCTTGTTCCAGATATCAGTTTCAACTTGGAAGAAGCTCGTCTGCTTTTTTCTCCCCTTTGTTTGGGTTTATTTCCCAGTGTTGCATTCTTCGTCAGAGTACAAATTTCCGGTCTTTTTGGTATTCAACCACAGTTTATCTTGAACGGTCGATAGCTCGTGCTACCGTCCTTTTCAAATTAACAGTTGCTTGAATAGGGGCAGCTGTAACACCCCAAATTTTGCCCTCTTCATATTAGGCATTATATCACATCATATTCATCATGAACATATCATTTTATTAGCATCCTAGCATAGAAAGATGAGGCATAACATCCTTCATGTCCTAGCATTAGGCATATGGTCATCTGTGGAGGTTCTTGAAGAATTACAAGCCTTGACAAGGGTCCCAAGGGTTTTTTACAAGTCCTATGGTGAGTCTATACTCCATTTACAAGTTCAAGTCCATTGGCAAAAGTTCAGAAGATTGCATGATCATCAGAGATCTCAGGACAAAGCAAAGCTCCTACACAAGGCACCTAAACTAGGGTTTGAGATTCAAGCACCAAGATCTCACAACTTTGGGCATTTCATTTCGGCAAAGTCTTCTATATGTCAATAGGATCTTAGGTGTCAATTTTCATGAGAAAATTCCATGTGGAAGTCAGAGAATTCTTCAGTTGCTTGCAGATGAAGTAATTGGTCAACTGTGCCCTTAAAAAGTCAATTGTGTGATTTCAAGGGGTCTAACCCAAAATTTTTGGCCAAGGGGTGTCCTTACAATGTTATAAGAGGTTTGGAATGATCAAAGTTCAAGAATCGTGGAGATTTGAAGGGTTTTGCAAAAATGGTACAAAGTTGGTTTTGGAGAATTTCCAAATTTGGCAACTTTTGCCCTAATTTTCAAATGGCCTTAACATGATCAAAAATTCTTCAAATGGACCAAAGTCAAACATGAAAGTTGGAGATTAAGGTCTCCCATTTTCAAAAAGTACAAGTACTTTTTCATGGTATTTGTGGTTCATCCTCTAGCCTCTTCGAAAAACTCACCAAAATTAGGGCAAAACCAAATTTTCATGCATGCTACCAAAGCCAATTGTCATGAAACTTACTTTTGAGGCATGGAATGGTTCAAGTAAGTTTGTAAACTTAAAATACAATGCATTTGGATTGTTTTTCTCCAAATAAACTCCAATTTTCGTGCACAATAAGAAAGTTGCTTACAAAGAGGATATTTTGCAAAATCATGGAAAAAGTGTGATACCTCAATCCAATGGCCAAGATCCTTTGTATTATGATTAAGGGTACAGATTGCATTGCACATGGGATGAGAAAGCAAGCAAGGCATGAGGGTGGCATGCTTATCTCACAATTTTCAAATTATGCAAAATCACAAATATCTCATGATCCACACGTGCAAACTTGGGCATTTCTTCAGCATTGCATTGTGAGATCACATAAAAGCAGCTAGGGTTTCAGAATTGGGAACCTCTCTCTCATTCTCTCATTTCCAAGTTCTTGCTTCATTTTCATTTTCTCTCATTTCTCTTCATACAAGTGATCAATCTCAAAACCAATTGTGGATTTGTGATCAGTGAGAGCTAAGGATCATTAATCACCCACTCTTTCAAGCTCTCTCTCAAGTTTAGCAACATTGCCATTTCAGGGAAGGTGTGAGCAAATATCCAGATCCAACTTCATTCAAGACTTTAGATGCATTTATTTTGCATCTAGGGTGAAGGAGGAGTGCATTTCATCCATTATCTGGTCTTCTAGCATCTTGAATCAAGATCTGCAACTCAGGTATGGTTCCAAATCTTGAGATCTAGAAATGAAATTAATGATGTGTTTTGTGATCTGTGAGTTGCACTGAGCATTCTGCAATTGTTGGTTTCGAAAATGATGCATCATAGTGAGAGATATTTGAATTCAAAGTTTCATGGTCAAACTAGTTTCCTTTCGATCCCTTCGATTCATTGAGTTTTAGCAAATTTTGATCTCATTTTTGAATTCAGAGTAGCTTAATTAGTCAATCTGGACGTTTTTGTTCATTTATTTTGTGTTTTGAGCTTCTGGTGTGAATTCCGGTGCCGGAGCCCTAGCTCCGGTCACCGGAAACTGGGTTCATACATTAGGGTTTGCGCAAGGTTGAAGATGATCCACAGCCATTAGATCCAGCCTTCCATCCGTCCAGATCATGACACTTAGCCCTAAACCACGACCTCCATATCACGTGTTCTTATGTTTATATTTTAAATCATTTTGTTTTGCAGCACATGTTACTTACTATGTTCCATCCATTCACAAGGCAGTATTGTGCCACATCATTTAATGAGGTGAGAGACCACACGCGTTGGATGCATCTGATGGATCTTGTATTTCCCAGCTTATTTCATAAAATTCCACCATAAAACTCATATTCATGCGTCAATTTAGTGGGATCAATGTTTTTATGCGCACCCCCCTCCAATCTCAGCCTAATCCATTTCAGTTCAAACCCTTACTTCTAACACCCCCAGCCTCTTTTCTTTTAATTTCTTTTTACTTATTTTTATTCTTTTATTTCATTTTGGTTTCTAATTAATTAAAAATATTTCCCATTATTATAAAATTCCCAAAAAAATCATGAGTCTTCCTTTAAGTGTCTTTTATTTTTCCATATTTTTATTTTCTATATTTTTATTTTCCACGTGTCATAATTAATTCCTCATTCCAAGTAACTTCTTTTTAATCATTTCTTGAGTACACTGCCTTGTCCATTTTCCATAGGTCTCATTATTTTGAATTTTGTTCCCATTCTTTTTGCTCTGGATTCCTAAGAGGATTTACTTCTTGTGTGATTTTTCTCTTGATTTTTAGAATTTTATTCCTTGGGTCTTCGTTGTTTGACTTATGTTGGAAGTTATTAACCCTAGTTTGTGTTCTTGCCTCCATTTGACCTAGTTTGCTTCTGAATTCTTCCAAATCCTTTTGGCTCATTGATATACTATGTTTGAAAATCATTTGGTTTAAGTTGTGGAATTTTTAGATGCTTGGTTGATTTAATTTGAATTTTTGTTCTCACCTTGTCCCATTTTGCTTCCTTTGAACCTTTAGCTCTCTTATAAGCTTAGAAGGGCACTTGTGCCAACTTCTTATTCTCATTTGGGGTTCTTTTGTGGTATGGGTACCTTCCTGGTCCTAGGATAGGGTTTGTGTCTTTGGAATTTCTGTGTCTGCTTCTCTTTTGTGTTCTTTCTTTCTTAAGTGTTTTCATCCCATGTCCTTACTTCTTTCACTCCCATTTTGTGATTGTTTGTTATTGTGTGTCCATTCTCTTCATCTTTCTATCTTCTTAAGCTTTTCTTTGGTTTATTTTGGTTCTGGTCTTGTGCATTGAGTTCATGTTTATGCATTGTTGCTTTGCATCTTTCTTAAGTGTGCATTTGGTTTCATATGTGTTTCATATTGCATCATTTTGACTTGTAAGTTTCATCTTTCATTCTTGTGAGTTGCATTTGCATTGAGCATGTATATATATCATTTCACTTCTGTTTTTATGATGTTAACATGTCATCTTGTTCATCTTGTTTCACTTATATGCATGTTACTAACCTTGCAGGGGCAATGGTAAGTGTGAGGTGTGGAAATTGAGTTCCACATCTCCAAATTTCATCTCTTCCTCTTATGTTTATTTGTACTAACCCTTTGATTGTTGGGCTTAGGCCTTTCTCATCTCTTCTCCTATCTTCTTCTTCTTCCTTCTTCTTTAGGATAGGAAACCACACTAACTTTAGGATATCCATGCATGTTAACACTTAGGATTCTTTAGTCCCCCTTTAGAATTTTACCTTTGTGATCCTTTGGTTCTTCTTCTCTTCTCATCTCATAACCATAAAAAACATCTTAATAAGTTTTAAGTGATGTCTTGATCCATAGCCTTATCCCATGAGGTATGCTTATAGTCTTCCCATCTTGGGATAGTATAAGTTTACCTTGTGATGCACAAGTCTGATCAAGGTATCTTCTTCATAAAGAAAAGCATAAAAAAACACTTCTTCATCTGTAAATAACCAAAAACACTTAATAAGTTCAACAAGTTAGTGAGCTTAGGCCCTAATCTTTGGGTTCAAGTTTTGGGGATTTTCTCCTTACTTGAGTGTGCTTGTTCTATTATTCCATCTTGGAATGTAGTGACAAGTGTACATTCCATGGAAAAGAGCTTGAGTTCACTTCCTTATGACACACTCATAAAAGCTTCATAAAAAACACAAACAAACAATAAGCGTCTTTCCTTCGGGAATTTGTTTTCTCATCTCATTCGCTCCGTACGTGAACTTGCTCCTACTTGTCACTTTGCAAGACGGTTACGCACTCGTCGTCCGAGTCTGCAACACCTGAGCAATGGCATAGGCAGTTCAAGCCTTAATTCACAAGCAATTTCCTTGCCACCCCTATTTAGGGGAACTGCGGCGTCTCTGATCCTCATTATCCTGATGAGGTATGTAGGCAGCGGGGTAGGGCCCGTTCGAGCACAATCTTTATTTTCCCTACATTTTTCTCTTTGTTTTCTCATCCAGTTTCTTTCTCGGTTCTTTTATCCAGTTCATTTTATTTTCTTTTGCAGCAGCTTTCATACCCTCACCCTTTGAAACAGTTTCTTTTGCAAGCGTGGATCCCGTCGGGTACGGCGGACGATCTGGGTGCTAATACCTTCCCAGGTCGTAACCGACTCCCAAACTCAGTCTCTTTAGTTCGTAGGACCTGTGTCCTTCCTCTTCTTTTTTCTGGTTTGTGCAGCATTACCATTCCCTTTCTTTTGGGATAAAAATATCTGGCTGGTGACTCTATTCTTTTTCCGCGCCACTTTCGCGTTTGTACCAGGATGGAAATCCGGGGAGCGACAGGGTGTTGCACCCCAAAATTTTCCCTCCCCTAGTCAAGGCATTGTGTACCAAGGTGTCCCAAGAGGTTCACAAGGCATCCCAAGAGGTTCACAAGGTTCACTATTAGTCAGAAAGCTTGGAAGTTCCCTCAGACAAAGCCTCCTCCTAAGTAATGCACCCTAAACTAGGGTTTTGGATTTCATCAGGCTAAATGGACTTTCAAGGCCTCAAGTGAGCTTCATAACATCCTACATGTCTTCAAGATTCCCTATGTCAAGTTTCAAGGCTTTCCCAAAAGGTTTTGCTCAGTCAGATGATCAGATATGCAAAAATCAGTCAAAGTGGTTAAAAAGTCAAACTGAGGTTAACTGTGGTCAAACCAAAGTCAAACTTCATGATTTTTTGCCAACATCAAGTTTATGAAGTAAAATTCATCATTTGATCAAGGGTTTATCATGATTCATCAAGGAGATTTCAGATCATCAAGAATCAGGAGTTTCTAAATTAGGGTTTTCATAGGAAAGGTCAATTGAACTTTGACCAGCCATAACTTTCACATGCTTCATCATACATTTCCCATCTAAAGCTCATTTTTAAGTAAATTGGATTCTCTACAACTTTGTGTCTCACAAGCCAAGCCTAACAATGCTTCATTTGGAAGGTATGAGCCAAAACATTACAGGTCATTTTAAAAGTCAACATCTTCCAAAGGGCATAATTTGAAAATGGTAATGGATATGGATATGAGACCAAAGAGGTTGATTATAGGACTCTCTAAGCTTTCCAAAATTTCAAATAACACCTTCATTGCCTTAAAATTGAGGGATTTGTGCCTTTGCAAAGTTGGGAAATTTTTGGGAGGTATATGAAGCAAACGAAGCCTTAAAACCAAATTTGCCAAATGGGCCTACCAAATTGCCACCCAATATTCATGATGTCCTCAAGCACGACCCAAACCAAGTATTATCTGATTTTTTATTTTTTATTTAGTATTTATTTGAATTTTATTCATTAAAATTCAAATTAAATCAAAATAAAATATAAAAATCAAATAGTTGGACATGATTTTGATTCTAGAAGATCATAAACACCATTTAACTTGATTGGATACTCTCCAAATTCGTGCAAAGCCTTAAAAGCATGAAAATATTTGATTTTTATTACATTTAAGACCATGGCTTTCTTCATCATCAAGGCATCCAAAAAGCCCAAGAGACTATCACTTTTTTGACCTAATTCTTTTCACCATAAGTACATGAACACAAGGCAATGCTGAGGGACGAAAAATCTGAAGCTTAGAGGCACATTCAAAACTCAAATTTCCAACAAACGACAAGATTCGGTTTTGGCATTTGGGATTGTTTCAAAGCAATTTGAAGGTTGCTATGGGTTCCCTGATCATCACTGAGTGTTTCTCCATAATCATTATCATCAAAATCATCTTGAATTGCTTAAACCGAATTCATTTTTCTTGATTTTTCTTAATTTTCGATTTCAAATATTTATGCATTATAAACATGATTTGATCTTATATTATTGTTTGTTTGGATGTTTAGAATGTTTCTGGACCATTTGATTGAAGCTAGCGTGCAGAAACAAGGATGTACCATTGCTAGGGTTCGAAACTTTGAAATTGGGAACTCAATGTCAAAGCAATTTCATACGAAATTAATATCATATTTGGACTTAGGAGACTTCTTTTAATTGATTATGGTGTTTGGAATAAATTTATATTGTGTAATATGATAATTTGTATATGCAGGACATGTAGTGACGAAAATAATTCGTCACTATAAGCTTTAGCGACAGATGACTGTAACTAGAAGCTAACTGGACGGTTCTGTGAGGAAGATGAAGTGGGCGCGCAAATCTGATTTTTAAAATTAGTTTTATTTTATTAATTATTATGTGTATTTGTGTTATAAACTATGCAGGTAGCCCAGTGGCAAAGTGCATGCGCGGGGGAGTGAAGGAGCTGGGTTCGATCCCAGGCTCCATCCATATTTGTTTATGTTTATTTTACTTTTGCAGGTTTAATATATCAATAATGTTGTCCCACATATATAACAGTTGCGCGCGCAGCCTGGGGGCAAGGGAGGAGGCTGGGAAGCCTTAGGTCAGGGGTTCAAACCCTGATTTCCATCTTTTATTAGTATTTTCTAAACTTTTATTTTTTATTTTCAAATTATATATTATTTTAATTAATTAAAACTAATTATAAATTAATCTTAATAAATCAACAATTAATCCTTCAAACTAATTTCTTTTAAATATTTTTTAAAAAAAATTTAACTTTTGTAAATAATTTTTCCTAATTCTATTATTTTTCTCACATATTTTATTTAAATGTCATTTATTATTTTAATTAATTAGGTTCTTACTTTATAGGTAAAATTAATTAAGTGTGTTTAAACTAATTATTTCTATAACCCTAATTTCTTTTTTTGTTAACCCTAATTTCTTTTCTAACCTTAACCTAATTACAATCCTAATTTATTTCTAACCTTAATTTATTTATTTTTTATCTTATTATCTTAATTTATTTATTTTTGGCTTTATTATTTATTTTTGGCTTTATTATTAATTTTTTCTTTACTATATTTAAGTCTTGCTTTATTTAAATTATTAGAAAAATGTATAGATTTATATTTACTTGTAATTTATTTTTCGCCCGATTATTTTGTATCTGCCTTGAAGCCTTGTAATAGCGTAGTTTTATTTTTTTCGTTTTTTTTTTAATTATATTATTTAATTGCTTGGTTAGTAAATAGGGCATGATAACTTAATTGCAAATAATTAAAATTAGATAATTAATTAAATAAGATAAATAATTAAAAACACTCACACACGTAAGTAGATCTAAGATCGTCGTCTTCACTTCTTAGGGTTACCCTTCTGTTGCCTTATTCAAATGGTCAAGTAGGGTGTCTTAAGCAAATTCCAAAAGATATCATCTTGTCCCTCCCTTCGATTTAAAAGATCAAGTCCCTACGATGTTGCCTACAGTGTTGCCTAAGTTGATCTTGTCCCTTCAAGATAAAAGATGATGGTCCCTCCCAAATTGCTAAAGACACCCTATTGTTGCCTACATACAGTGACCCTATATATGTCCCTTATTCAACAATCCAAGGTAATGACTACCTATTCCTTAATAATAGGGATAGTCTTACCATTGAAAGAACATACGAGAACATGAAAGACTTAATTTTGGGTAGGTACCTCTTAGTTGCTTGCTCACATATCAAAATACTTTTTACACCTCACTTTCTTAAACAATTTTTCAAAACAAGGCTTTGTATACATCCATACGAGGATCATTACAAAGTACTTAGAAAAATTTCTAATCACACACTACACTTTCCAAAAACAATTTAAGTGAGCTAAGTAACTAAGAGCCCATGAATAACCATAGATATAAAGGGTGCTAACACCTTCCCTTTGTATAACCTACCCCCCGAACCCAAGTCTTTTAAAAATAGGTCTTTCCTATTCTTTTATGTCCATTCCACTTGGATAAAATAAACGTCGGTGGCGACTCTTGCTATCCGCAACATTTATAGAAAGTCAGTTCTCCCACCGTGTTATAGAACTGGCGACTCTGCTGGGGATTTAATAAAAGAGGGGTACCCTTAGGAATTAGATCACTTAAATTGTTTGCCTTGTTTGCTTTATTTTACTTGTTGGGCCTTATGTGTGAAAGATCCTAACCCGGATCTAGTGTACCTTAGCTAAATGGCAATAGACCAAGGAAACTGTACGGCGTATACCGATATGGTTGATCTGGTGGCCATAGTTAGTGTGACTTCTTGGTTGGTGCTTATGTTCCTTAAGTAAGTTGAGGATAATATGAGGATGACATATGTTGTCAATGCACTAACTGACTTTTAGAACCCTAGTCATCCCATCTTGGCCTTTAGAAAGTAGTGAGATAGCCGGCTTTGGTGAAGACTGAAGTTGGTTGATACTCGATACTACACTCATTCAGATCCTAAACTTGGAGGGTTTTGGTTGGCAAGTAAGTTGCCTACTGAATAACCACCCTTGGGAAGGATCAGTGATATTGAGATCCCTTAGAACCTGGTTACTTTTGTAGGACAGGATGAACCAACAAAACTTCAGGGGAGGGTACTTACCTTTAAACCTCATGCAAGCCTTCAAACTTAGGGTTATTGTGTGACTTGTTTGTGTGTGCCACATGTTTGTTGATTTGAGCATAACATCATGACATTATGCATCATAAGCATAGCATTTTCACTAACCATTTCAAGGACCAAAGGATTTATCTTTGTTCTTTGTTGCAGGTCATGGCTTCTGCTCGTAGGAATACTATCTGGATCAACTTTATAGGAATACCTCCTAAGCTTAAGGAATCGGTCTCTCAAATTTCTGAAAACTCCCAATTCATCAAGAGGCATGGTTACCTACTGGATCTAGTCACTTCAGGGTTCAATGAAGACATGATGAGTGTCCTGTTTCAGTTCTTTGATCTTAAACATCATTGTTTCACATTCCCTGATTATCAGCTGGTTCCTACAATGGAGGAGTTCTCTAAACTACTGGGTATACATATCCTTGATCAAATACTTTTCACAGGCTTAGAAAAAGAGCCTAAACCTGAGGTTATTGCTACAGCCCTACATCTGAAGAAATCAGACATTGTCCTAGAAACGAGAAGCGGAGTTAAGGGTATTCTTGCTAAGGTATTGATAGAGAAAGCTCAGGTATTCTTGAAGGCTATGAGTTATGATGCCCTTGAGGAGATCTTGGCCTTATTAATCTATGGCCTAATGTTGTTCCCTAATCTCGACCAGCTCATAGACGTATATGCCATCAACATATTTCTGACTCGCAATTCAGTGCCTACATTACTTGGAGACATCTTACACTCTCTCCATACCCGTATTACGAAGGCACGAGGAACTCTGATGTGTTGCATACCTCTATTGTCTAGGTGGTTTATTTCTCACCTTCCTCGATCAGTGGTGAAGAATGAACAAGGGTTAAGGTGGTCCAAGAGGATCATGTCACTTTCTCATTCAGACATTCATTGGTGCTCTAGATCCATGGAGAATATTATTATCATTGACCGTTGTGGGGAGTTCCCTAATGTGCCACTCCTTGGCATAAGAGGGGGCATTACTTACAACCCTTCTTTAGCTTTACGCCAGTTTGGTTATGCTCGGAGTAATGGTCCTCATGACATGCTTATTCAGGGCATTATGTTCGACTACGACAACGATCTGCAAGGTTACCATTGTCGCTCCCGGAGATGTGCATCCCGGTACAAGCGCGAACGGTCGGAGAAAGAAGAAATGAAATGAACTGAAAAGAGTCGCCAGCTAGGCATTTTTATCCCGAAGGAAAGGTAATGTTTCATAAACCTAGAAAGAAATGGATAAGACGGTTGCGAACCAGAGAAACTGAGAAAGGGGGTTGGTTAAAACCTGGGAAGGTATTAGCACCCAAATTGTTAGTCGTACTCGACGGGATCCACGCTTAAAAGATTGTGTTTAAAGGGGCAGTGTATGTGTTATCTGTGTGCAAAAGCTGGAAAAGAAATATACAAGTGTCAGTGCAAAAAGGGTGAATTGCTCAGGAATGAGGCTTAAAAGAGAATGCTGAAGGAGGGGGAAGACACAGAGACTTTTGTTCGATAACAGTTAAGTTATGCCTACGTATCCTCTCGTGCAATGAGGAAGTCAGAACACCGTAGTTCGACTCAAAGAGACTGAAAATGAATTGACTGTGAACTGCTTGCTTATCTATGCTCAAGTGTATGACTCGTCTGGCTCGAGTGCTAACTGTCTTGCATTAGACGGAAAAAGCAAGTTCTTGTTTGTGAATGAGTATGATGAGAAGAGAATCCTGAAGGAGACGATTATTGTTTGTTTTTTGTGTTTTCAGTTTTGTTATTGTTTTTGGTGTTTGTCATAAATTAATGAGCTTAAGCCTAAATCAAAGGCTTGTAAACTCATTATATCCTCGTTGATTAGGGATAATGAGAATACTTTAAGTGTGAGATAAGCACCTCAACTAAACTACCATGATGATTTAGGATTAAGATCATTAACCTACTTGTGATTATTTAGATGTTTTTGGGTTTTTGTTTAGTGTTAAGTAATGAGTTTAAGCCATAACCAAGGATTAGTGAACTCATTACACCATCCTAATAGAAGGATAATAGATGAGCACACTTAAGCTGAGGAAGATACCTCAACTTAATCCATGATTAGGGATTAAATTCATGACAAAACAAGCCTTTATTAAATGGATTTTAATTAAAGGGATGAGATTAAGAAATGGATTTTAAGTTTTGTAAGACAACTTGAGGGGGACTTGTCCATTAAACACTAGGGTTAGTCCTTCTTAACCATGAAGGAAGAATTAGAACCCTAATGTAAGGCCCAAGTTACAAGTTAATGTCTTAGTGATTATTAAGTGGATTGATTAAGAGGTTTAAACAAATTAAGGGCTTAACACTTTGGATTAAATTTATACACTCCATCCTAAGAGAAGATTGCAGGCATAACCCTAATTCCAAAGTCCTAAAACCTTAAGGGTTTAGGCTCTAATGATGAGATGAGAAGAGAGACACAAAGAAGACTCAAAGGTAAAAACAAAGGGGGACTAATCACAACCCTAATTATTATCATGCTTTAATGTTCCTATGGTTTGTAAGGCTTGAGAAAGATCTTCAAGGAAGCCACCAATGGAAGAAGCAGATGAAAGGAGAAAGAAGCAGAAGAAATAAGTTACTTACTTCATTTAAGAAGATAAGTAACTTAAAGAAAGAAAGTGAGAGAGATGGAACATAAGTGAGCAAGCCCACTCAAAGGCAATTAAAAATGCAGCAAAGATGCAATATGAACAAGATGAAGAGAAATGAGAAGTGAAGGCAAATCCACATCTCAAATTAACTTACCACCTGAAAATGTTAGCACAAGATGCATAAGGAAAGAAAAGAAATGGAATGAAGCATATGCAAAGACAAAGATCAAAACCAGAAGCATACACATGATTTAAATTATGCTATGATATGATGCAAAGACATACAAGATGCATAAGTGTGATTATGCAAGGGAATGAATGCAAATGAAGCATGCTTTGAAGTTTGAAAGTTCATGAAAGTTAATGAATGGAAATGAATGCAAATTATGGAAAATGAATGAAGGAATGATCAAGCATGATTCTAACATGTCTTAAGATTTCTAAGATGACATGTGAATGCATGAAATGTCATGGCAAGTTCATGTATGGATGCATATGCAAGATAAATGCAAGTGAAGATGCAAAATTAGGGTTTTATGAAAGGATGAGATGCAAATGGCAAAGACAGAAGCAAATGACAAGACAAAAAATTGAAAATGCACTCAAAGGAACCCTAAACCTATACTAGGTTACCATCCAAAGGGGGAGGTCAGTAGCTAAACCTAGAAGGAGTTATGAATTTCCTAAGTTTCTAGGGTTTTTTGGGTGATCTTCAATGTAAAATGCCAAAAAAAATGAAAATGAAAGATAAATTCATACCAAAAATATCCTATAAACTACATGATATGCACAAAACAATGCAAAGAGAATCATCTTCAAACTCTTTTTGGTTAGGCAGAAAAGATGTTTTCAAGTTAGGGTTCAAAAATGGGATTTAAATGACCCTTAGTTCAAATAAAATTCTCAAGTTATGATCAAACCTAAAAAGAAATTTGTGTGAAGAGTTTGAAAATGTTTCTAAATGCAAAGGGATGATTCATGAATTTTTTGGTGATTTTTAGAAACTTAAATGGTATTTTAATTAATTAATTTCCATTAATTAATTAAAGTAAACATTTAAATATTTTAAAAATACAATTTTTATGCAAAAAATAAAAGAAAAATCATTTTCTGATTAAGAAAAATATTTCAAACAAAAATGCAAAGGGACATATTTTTGGGCTTTTTCTAACTATTTTAAAATAAATATGCAAGATAAATGAATAAAAATGAAATAAAAATGAATTTAAATGGAAGTATGATGATCCAGTGGTCCAGGTTTAAATGAAAAAGGGAGGGAGTTGACTGCGCGCCAGATCCAAGGGTGGAGATTCAAATTGGCTTAATTATTTGATTAATTTAATTAATTGGAAATTAGGGTTAACTGAAATGATCCAGGCCACACGTTCACGCGCTAATCACCATCCTACGGCCAGAATTCAAACTGGACACTAAACCCTAATTATAAACCCTAATGACTTTCAGGTGACCCTAAATCCCCAACTTCTTCCCTAGGCCAAATTAAGAGCTCTAAATCTCCAGATCAACTCTCCTAACCATTCTAAGCAAGATTTAATCATCAAACAACATTTATATTGCATCAAACATGAGATTCGAATCAAAACATAAAATCTGTAAGAGTTTCAGAAGCACGATACAAGCTCAAATCTCAACCATTTTCAAAAGTAAAAGGTGCAGTGTGATCAGTGAAGCATGAAGAACATTTCTATAACAAAAAATACAAGTTCTGGAAAATTAATTCTTGATGATACTTGAGCTTGAGCTTTCTCAATCTGAGCTATATGGGCCTCTTCTTGGTGCCAATCAACTCCAATGGACCTCCTGAGTATGCTTTGAGGCTTGGAATGAATTTATTTGGGCTATTTTGAAGTTTCAGTTTTGAAATGTGAGAAATCGTGTTTTGGTTTTGTGATATTCCAGGCTATAATGGAGGGTGGGAAGTGTTCTATGAGTGATGCTGAGTTGAATGGTGAAGTTTGTTGTTTTGATGGTTTGTTTCTGAGTTTCGAAGAGGGAAAGCTTCTTGAGGATTTTTGCGTTCTTGAGTTGTGTGTTGATTCATGGCAATGTGTTGTGTGTTATGGCTTGCATAAAGTCCACATATCATGTCTTGATAGGTCAGAAGAGTTGGTGTGGGCTATGCTGATTGGTATGGGTGATTTTGCAAAAAGTCAAGTTTGGTTGTACTTGAGGTATGGGTCATGGCAGGCCTGGTTGCAAGGGGTGTCTGGCCTCAGCTGGGTTCAAGGAGGTCCATAGAAACAGATTTGGCATGCTGGCACAAGTGTATGGGAAGATTCATGCCATTTTGCAAATTTGAGAAGTTTTGGCCCTTTTGGAATTTCTTGAAGTTCAAGGCATGAAAATGTATGATTCTTGGGCCAATTCTGATCAAAATGAGTTGCACTATGATGGTATGATGTTTAGAGATGCATTAGAGGTCATGAAATGGCTTGGCAAGTGGTTTTGCAAAAATCCCTCTTTGGTGCATTCTTGAAAATTATAGGATTTTTGCCAACTTTGAAGGATCATAACTTTAGTTCTATAATGAATTAGAATATGTTCTTGTACTATTTGAAAAGGGAAAGACCTAATCTACAACTTTCATGACCAAGAATTTTTCATTTGAAGCATTTTTTATTAAGAAAGATGAGGTTGAAGAACTTTCCCAAAAATTTGGAGTTAAAGCCTCTGAAACCAAAACCCTAATTTTGGTCATCTATGTAGTGAAAACCCTAGCTCTGCTTCCATGCCTTGCCAGTTATTGTGATTTCTTGACTTCCTTGAACTTTGAGGGATATAATATGATGATAGAACACACATGGACCCTCTTGGAACAATTGGAGGCCTGTGGAGTGGCTCAGATGGATCCTTGGATTGCTCATATCACAAACCCTAGATGCAGATGAACTTGAAATATGCAGTGAAATAAGAATTCAATATGAGATGGTATGTTTATGCTAATGAAAACATGAAATATCACAAGCCATGGTGTGAAATTAGTGAGGGCAAATTTGGGGTGTTTACAGCTGCCCCTATTCAAACATGAGTTAGTTGTGCAGGATGTAAGCGCCTGGCTTAACAGACAAACAAGATAACTTGTGGTTGAATACCAAAGACAGTCCAAAATTTGCACTCACTGGGGAGAAGAAGAAAAGGGATATAAATTGTAAAAGGTAGTATAGTATGATTATTAAAATGTGGACGACGAAGGACGACCATCGAGCAGAGGACGACTGTTGGGGATAAAGCAAGGACGGGGACGACCGACAAGCTGGGGAAAGGTAAAGATACCATGATGGGGACGGCCATTAGGTAAGGAAACAAGATTCTCTGGGGATTAAAGTAAAGGCAATGATGGGGACGGCCATCAGGTTTGAAAGGTAAAGTAAACAACGATGGGGACGACCATCGGTTTAAAGAATAAATGAAATATTGATGAGGGACGGACATCAAAGGTGAAGGACGATCACCTAGCAGGGGACGGCTGATCTTTATCATGACATAGGAAGAATGTCGGATAGAAAAGGTCGACGATGGGGATGGCCATCGGAAAAAATGATGAAGAACGATCATCAAGAGGTGAAGGACGATCTCCTAGCAGGGTACGGCTGCTCTCGGGGTTTATCACGACATAGGGCGAATGTCAGATAACAAGATCTACGATGGGGACAGCCATCGGATAAAATGATGAGCGACGGTCATCAAAAAGTGAAGGAAGATCACCTAGCAGGGGACGGCTGCTAAATATCACGACATAGGACGAATTCCGGATAGAGACAGGTTTCAATAATGGAGACTCCGTTGGGGAAAGGATGAGGGACGGTCATCCAAAGGTGAAGGACAATCACCTGGCAGGGGACGGCTGTCGAAAGTATCACAACATAGGACGAATGTCAGATAGAAGAAAAGTTGTTCTGCTGGGGAATGGTAAACACGGACGAGTGTTTACGCTTTCCAGAATAAAAGGTATAAGTGTTTTGACGTTGTGTATAGATTAAAGATGCAGACGAGCATCCTTAGGACCATGATACGGATGAGTATCGATAGAAACAAACGCTGGCGCATGTTCAGAGATGATGATACGGACGAGTACCAACTGGTTAACAAAGAACAAGGACGACTGTCGAATATGTGGGGAATAATATATAAATAGGATATGGACAAGTATCAGAGACTTCTGTATAAGTATGAGTGAGTATTGTGAAGTATGAGCAAGACACGGATGAGTGTTCAACTGGCTGGGGAAAGTATGACACGGACGAGTATCAAAAGAGAATGTATAGATTATGAACAAACATTTGTATATGAGAGTGTAAAAGGTGTTTTGGTGACTTGTGGGGATAGTATGACACGGACGGGTGTCGACAAGAGGGTATTATAAAGAAGTGTTTGGTTTGCAGCAAGTGTTTTGGCAACTGTGCTGGGGAAAGGCGACACGAACGAGTGTCAAAAGGGTATGTATAGGTTTCTGAATGCAAAGAGGATGTTTTGGCTTATTTGCGGGGGGTGATATGACACGGACGAGTGTCGAAAGAGTATATAAAAACAGGAATTTGTGTTGGATAGTGCAAAGGGGACGCTTCGGTTTTTATTTGCAAGGGATGTGAGTTTTTATATACTGCCGATGAAATACCGATGGTAATTGCAAGTGATTGGCTCGAACCTGACTTGTGATCATGCAAATGTTTGATTTTTTCCGTAATGCTCCGTATTAGACGGAATGTTATGCTCTGTGGGGGAAAATGATGTGAATGCTATGATTATGCAAAAGAGAAACCAATCCGGGATTTGGATCCCACTGAAGACTGGATCCCTGGCTGATCTGCTTGGGGGGGGTCCCAGCTGGGGAAGATCATTGGTCGATCTGTTAGGAAATACAGCTCTGCTTGGGTAGACCTTTCCCATAAGGAGAAACCCAGCTGGGGATAAGGATGCTTCTGTCACTTTGTTGTGTGAGAGTTTCAGGTATTGCTCTTCTGGGGAGAGGCTGGAACTTCTGCGGGGAGATTGGCTGGAGATATTCTTGTTGAGTAGATCTGTGCTAGGGATGAGGAGGCTTTGACAACTCCATTGGGGAAAAGTATTCCAGGGATATTGTTCGTGGAGGAGGTATGCTGAGGAAGTGTGCTTGGCATGCCCCCTACTGCGTATTAAATACGTGCAATCTATTTAAGATAAAGAAACGCACAAGTATCCCGAGGTATCCCTTACCGGATTCCGTCATAGGAGTTAGATATTCCTGAAAGTAAATATATTTCCCACAAGCATTTTATTAAGAATAGCTCATTTGTTTTATGCAAGTATCATATCATGAATACTGGACATTTTGCAAACGAAATAAAAATGTTCAAAAAGAGGTGTGACTGAAAATCTGATTTTATTAATCTGGGTGCCCTGGATTGGCAGATACAGTTAAATAAACAGATCCACTGGAATGAGGAGATTGTTACAAATTGAAAAAGTAAAAGTGTTGGCAATGTTGACGACGCTCCGGTGAGCTTCCTTTGCTATGACCTGTATGACCTTGACGTTCTTCTTATCTTGCTTTTTGAAGAAGGTTGATTATGACTGATGCGTTGTCCTTTCGAAGCTTACCGGGTTGTGAGGAATACAGACGAATTCAGAATGCAGTTGTTTGCTTATTCCCTGATTTTGCGTGGATCGCCCTTTCGGGTTTTCGATCCATCGGGAAACCCATTTTTGCCTGAGCTGTCCAATGCGGCTTTTCAACTCAGCCGGTGTACACATTTTTTTTAATTTTCCCTAATTTTTTCCCGAGTCTTTTATTTTGTTTTTGACTCGACGGGATGCCCTATTTTTGCCTGGACTTACATTCTGTTTTTATGTCCAGCGGGTCATTTTATGCGAAGTATTTTTTAACTGCATCTGAATTCACAGGGGATAAGAAATCTTCACCATCCATAGTAGTGAGCATCAGTGCTCCACCAGAGAAAACCTTCTTTACTATAAATGGACCGTCGTAGTTAGGAGTCCACTTGCCCCTGTGGTCTGTATGAGGAGGAAGAAGTCTTTTCAGCATAAGATCTCCCACTTGGTATTCCCGAAGCCTGACTTTCTGATCGAAGGCTTTCTTCATCTTGTTCTGATATAACTGCCCATGACAGATAGTAGTTAATCTTTTTTCTTCGATCAGATTCAGTTGATTGTACCGAGACCGGACCCACTATGCTTCATCCAGCTTTACATCCATCAGTACCCGTAAGGAGGGTAGCTCAACTTCACCAGGTAGGACTGCCTCCATACCATACACAAGCTGATAAGGTGTTGCCCCAGTAGACGTTCTGATTGAGGTTCGATACCCATGCAAGGAAAATGGTAGCATTTCATGCCAGTCTTTGTAAGTGACCACCATCTTCTGCACAATCTTTTTGATGTTCTTGTTAGCTGCCTCAACAGCGCCATTCATCTTTGGCCTGTAAGGAGAAGAGTTGTGATGTTGGATTTTGAAGTCCCGGCATAGTTCTGCCATCATTTTGTTGTTCAAATTGGAACCGTTATCAGCGATGATTCGCTCGAGAACTCCATATCGACAGATGATGTCTCTTTTCAGAAATATGGCTACCACTTGTCTGGTGACGTTTGCATACGAAGCTGCTTCAACCCATTTGGTGAAGTAATTAATGGCTACCAGGATGAATCTGTGGCCATTTGAAACAGTCAGTTCGATCTTTCCAATCATTTCAATGCCCCACATGGAAAAGGGTCAAGGTGAAGACATCACAATCAAAGGATTTGGAGGTACATGCACTTTGTCTGCGTAGATCTGGCATTTATGGCACTTTCTGGCATAGGCACAACAGTCTGCATCCATTGTGATCCAGTAGTAACCTGATCTTAATAATTTCTTAGCCATTGCATATCCTCCAGCATGGGTACCGAAAGATCCTTCATGCACCTCGTGCATCAGCAAATCTTCTTCTTTCTTGTCAACACATCGGAGTAGCACCATGTCAAAGTTTCGCTTGTATAATGAACCATCAGCATTAAAGAAGAAACTACCGGCCAGCCTCCTTAATGTCTTTTTATCATTGGATGATGCCCCAGGTGGGTATTTTTGATCCTCTAAGAAGCATTTGATGTCATGGAACTAAGGCTTGTCATCTTTAGCAATGTCCACAGAGAATACGTACGCCGGTCGGTCTAGTCTGGACACCGAAATCCGAGGCAAATAATTGGCAGTCTGAACCTTGATCATGGAGGAAATGGTAGCTAGAGCATCTGCGAACTGATTTTCGTCTCGAGGGATGTACTCAAGTTTGACTGTTGTGAAGAAAGTCAATAATCTCCTCGTATAGTCACGGTATGGGATCAGATGCTCTTGGTGAGTGTACCATTTGCCGTTGGCCTGATTGATTACCAAAGTTGAATCTCCGAATACATTAAAAGTCTTGATCCTGAGGTTAATGGCTTCCTCAAGACCCATGATACATGCTTCGTATTCTGCTTCATTGTTAGTGCAGGCAAAGGTGAGTTTTGCCGAGAAAGGCATATAAACTCCTTTAGATGTAATGAGCACTGCACTAACTCCACGACCATTCATATTGACATTCCCATCAAACATCATTGTCCACTCTTCTTCTGGGTCAGGCCCTTCAGTGTGAACAGGATCTTCATGATCTTTTGCTTTTAAGTACATGATGTCTTCATCGGGGAAGTCAAATCTCATGGGCTGGTAATCATCAATGGGTTGCTCATCTAGATAGTCAGATAGTACACTACCTTTTATGGCTTTTTGAGAAGTGTATTGAATGTCATACTCTCTCAGAATCATTTGTCATCTTGTAACCCTTCCGGTAAGTGCTGGTTTCTCAAATATGTACTTGACGGGGTCCATCTTTGAGATCACCAAAGTAGTGTGAGTCAACATATACTGTCTCAGTCGGCGAGCACCCACGCTAAAGCACAGCAAGTTTTCTCGAGCATTGAATAATGTTGTTCACAGTCGGTAAACTTTTTGCTTAGGTAGTATATTGCATACTCTTTTCAACCAGACTCGTCATGCTGGCCCAGCACACACCCCATTGACCCTTCTAATACTGTCAGGTACATTATTAGAGGTCTTCCTTCAACTGGAGGCATAAGAATTGGAGGTTCTTGCAGGTACTCCTTGATCTTGTCAAAAGCCTTCTGGAAATCTTCGTTCCACCTGACCGTTTGTTCCTTTCTTAATAATTTGAACAGGGGTTCACAGGTTGCAGTGAGGTGAGATATGAACCTAGATATGCAGTTCACTCTACCTAAGAACCCTCGAACTTCTTTTTCAGTCCTAGGTGCAGGCATCTCCTGAATGGCCTTGACTTTGTCAGGATCAACTTCAATTCCCTTTTCACTTACGATTAATCCCACCAACTTACCGGAATGTACCTCGAATGTGCATTTGTTGGGGTTTAACTTCAGCTGGTACTTCCTCAGACGCTTGAACAACTTCAGCATATTTACCAGATGATGTTCTTCAGTGAGGGACTTGGCAATCATGGCATCCACGTATCATTCAATTTCCTTGTGGATCATGTCGTGGAATAACGTTACCATAGTCTGTTGATAAGTTGCACCGGCGTTCTTCGGTCCAAATGGCATTACCTTGTAAAAGAATGTGCCCCAAGGTGTGATGAAGGTTGTTTTCTCCATGTCTTCGGGTGACATCTTGATCTGATTATACCCAGAAAAACTATCCATGAAAGAAAACACCGAGAACTGAGCTGTGTTGTCGACCAATACATCAATGTGAGGTAGTGGGAAATCGTCCTTTGGGCTAGCTCTGTTCAGATCCCGATAATCCACACACATTCGTACTTTGCCATCCTTCTTAGGCACTGGTACAATGTTTGAAACCCATGACGGGTAACTAGTTACAGCAAGGAAGTCGGCGTCCCACTGTTTTTGTACCTCTTATTTAATCTTCGTGGACATATTCGGGCGAGTACGGCATAGCTTTTGTTTCACTGGAGGGCAATCTTCTTTCAAGGGAAGCTTGTGCATAACAATATCTGTATCTAGACCTGGCATGTCTTGATAGGACCAAGCAAAGATGTCGACGTATTCTCGAAGCATGTCAATGAGCTGTTCTTTTACTGAAGCCTGCGGACTGGCCCCAATCTTCACTTCTTTCAAATCCTCCTCGGTACCAAGATTAACTGTTTCAACCTCCTCCTAATGAGGAGTGATCACTTTCTCTACTTGCCTCAACAATCTGGCTAACTCTTCAGGTAAATCATAGTCCTCTTTAACCCCTTCATCAGCTTGATTAATTGGATTGTCGAAGTGATATAAGGTCATAGCAGGGTTGTTTTCGGTGCAATCTGGAGGGTAATCTCTGAAAGGGTTGAGATTTGTTTGTTTTAGTGATTAGTTTTAATCTTGTTTAGAAAAGTCAAAAAAATGAAGTTATTTATTTTGAAAACATTGCCATTTTATTGTTTTGTACAAAAGTGAAAAATGAAAAGACAGTCAGCGAAAAAGAGACTCGTTTGCAAAAGATGTCCGACATTCATTGATTAATCCATTTGCACAAAATTACAATATGGCCCTATTACAAAATGAGTCCTGACATCTTGGGCAAGATGCAGGACTTGATGCATGCTAAAAAAGACAGGAAATAATAATTACTCTGCAGGAGTAACCCTTTTAATTTCCTGGGAAGACCAGTTAAGGACTTGATTCCCTGAGATCCTTGGACGTATCCAGCTCTCCAGGTTGTGGTCACTTTCCGCCTCGTCTTCCAGGTTGTTAACAACATCTGGGGTGAGCATCCCCCCACTGATGAATTTGGGCTCCTTTGCAGCCTCTGATTGATCTTGTCGGAATAGTCTGTAACCCAAACCGAATCTATCTTCCTTCTTCTCCACCGGTAGCAACTTGCCCCAGCCTTGGGAATTACCATCTTCAACAACCTTCCGTGCTTGCTGATAGGAGACAATTGAAGTGCCCATCCTATCCTCTTGGGATGCAGCAAATACTCCAGTCGTCGCCTCATTAACGTTCAAGGCCTCGAACCCTTGGCTCATAGTTTCATAGATTTCACCATCCATTTCAATATACTTGTATGTAGCCAGATGGCTAACAAAGATGTCCTCTTCACCACAGATGGTGATAATTTGTCCTTCCCACTCATATTTCAATTTCTGGTGAAGGGTCGACGTTACTGCGCCTGCAGCGTGAATCCATGGTCGACCCAACAAACAGTTGTAGGCTGGCTGAATGTCCATCACATAGAAAGTAGTCTTAAAGACTTGCGGACCGATTATCACTGGCAGCTCCACCTCTCCAAGAACAGATCTTTTGGAGCCATCAAAAGCCCTGACCACAAGATTGCTTGGTCGGAGAGCTATTCCATCATATTCGAGCTTAACAAGAGCTTTCTTGGGTAAGACATTGAGTGAGGACCCAGTGTCTACAAGAACATGAGATAGTATAACTCCTTTGCACTCCAGGGTTATGTGCAAAGCTTTGTTGTGGTGACGTCCTTCTGTGGTCAAATCAGCATCAGTGAAACCTAGCCCATGGCAAGTATTGACATTTGACACCACTGTTTCCAGCTGATTCACTGTGATCTCTTCTGGCACGTAGGCAGCATGAAGAACTTTGAGTAGTGCATCCCGATGAGCTTCGGAACACAACAGCAGGGATAGTATAGAGATCTTAGAAGGAGTTTGGTGGAGCTGGTCCACAACTTTATAGTCACTTCTTTTAATTATCCTCATAAATTCATCCACATCCTGATCAAAGGATGATTTATGAGTTTCTTTTGAAGCAGATTCTTCAGGTATCACACTCTTCCCTTTGGCTTTGGCAGCAGCCTCTGCCTCAGTATTGGTTCTTGGAGCTTGTGACGCGAAGAGGCGTCCGCTTCAGGTGAAGCCTCCGCCTCCCCCGACATTATCCACTTGAGGAGTAGGGATGGAAGAATCAAGAAGTACTTTTTCTCTGTTGCAGTAAAGGTCAGCACCATAATGCCATGGTACAACACTGTCTTTATCATATGGGATCGGCCCTGGCACCGTGATGGTGACTGGGCTCACTGCAGCAGAAGTTGGAACCATTATAGTCTGTGGATCATAGAAAATGGTGACAGGGTTTCTTGTGGGAGTTGGAGGTAATGAATTGAAACTTGGTTGTTGCTGAAACTGTTGCTGAGATTGTTGAAAGTTGCTGGAATTCGGGACCGTTGTCGGGTCATAATAAATAGTAACTGTGGAGACATCATTGTTGGTGGTCTCTGGAGTTGTAGAAGGAAATGAAATGGAACTGTTGTCTGTTGAAGTGATGGAAGAAATGGTTGCTGAAGTTGTAGACGAATCAGTAGGAACAATGGTTGTTGCAGTTGTAAGAGAATCACTTGTTGTTGACAAAAGAGTTGTTGGGTGTTGTAGAAGAAGTTGTGGTTATTTGCAGGATGCCTTCTCTGATTAAGCTATTGATTCCATTCTTCAAGCTTTCACACTCATTCTCAGAAATTTTGCATGATTCACAACATGGCTCACAACCTGGGAACACTTGGCATTTCAAAAGCTGGGCTTTAACCTTTGCCAGAGGTGTCTGAATACTTGCAATATCTTCAATCAAACTCATGGGTGAGCCTTCCTCTATAGCATTAATCATTGGCCCACTGTGACTTGTCATAGGATTTTTCATGACATTGGGAGGTGGTGCAATGTTCAGGGCCTTTGAATCTACCAGATCCTGGACCTTCATATGCAGAGCCCTGCATTTTTCCGTGGAGTGACCAGGTGCGTTGGAATGAAAATCACACCTAGCGTTGACATCGTAGTTTCTTGGAAGGTTCTGAGGATCAGGTGGAGCCAATGTCCTCAACTCAACAAGATTGAGCTTTAGGAGTTGTGGCAGCAGTGTAGCATATGGCATTGGAATAGGGTCAATCACCTTGTTGATCTGGGATGGTCGCTGTTGAAAAGGGCGTTATTATTGATTGTTGTTATTGTTTTTGTAAGATCTCTGTTGAGGAAATTGTGGTTGTTGCGGAAAGTGTTGTGGTTGTTGAGTATACTGAGGAGGTGGAGTAGGGATAGTAACAGCAGCAACTGATCTGGGCAGATATTGGGGTCTCCCTCTTCCCATGTGCACAGAGTTTGTTTCACCAGATCTACGGGGCCCAGTAAATGGCTTCCTTGTACTGCTTGAACTGGCACCGTTGTCGGAGATCTTTCCCATCTTCAGTAGGCTCTCTATTCTTTCCCCAGCTATCACCACATCTGCAAAGCTGGTGGAAGAAAATGCAGCCAATCTATCAATATAGGTACCCTGGAGAGTATTCATGAACATGCCTGCCATCTCCCTTTCATACATTGGGGGTTGAACTGCAGCAGCTAGTTGCCTCCACCTTTGGGCATACTCTCTAAAGCTTTCACGGGAAGACTGAGACATCCCCATTAGAAGGGTCCTGTTTGGAGCCATGTCCAGATTATACTGATACTGACGGATGAAAGCTTCAGCCAAGTCTTTCCAGCTTCTTACTGTGGCTCTGGTCAATTGGGAATACCATTCTCGGGATGCCCCTGTCAAGCTATCCTCGAAGTAAAACATCCACAGCTTCTCATCCATGGTGTAGGCTTTCAATCTCCCCAGGAAAGACTGGAGGTGGGTACGTGGGCAGGATGTGCCATTATATCTTTCAAAACATGGGGGTTTGAACTTGTGAGGAATTATCACCCCTTCCACCAATCCCATGTCCATGACATTAAAACCTAGAGAGTTTTGGGATTCAAGAGACCTCAGTTTCTCTGCAATTTCATCCAACCGACGGTCGTAAACCTCATCTCCAGCCCCAACCACTGTAAACTGTTCTTTTTGAGGATCCTCTTGCAAGACCCTTCCTCCAGTAGTGTTACCCTGGGTATTTCTTATGACATTGACGTCTGGGTTCAGATGAGGTCCAAACTCTGGAGGATCAGTGCGAGGCTGCACATGATCGTTGTTACTGGTACCCCCTGTACCTGGATGGTGATCCTAAGGAGTTTGTCGCTCAACCAACTCCCTCAGTCTTTCCTGGCTCTGAGCTAGACCAGTCATCACTGTCATGAATTGAGTCATTTGATTTCTCATCTCAACCCTTTCATTGGCCATCTGGGCCCTCACTTCATTCAGGTCTTGTTGAACCTGATCCATATGTAGTCCCGGAAGGTTGTTTCTTGTCGAGTACCGGTGTATTCTGTTGACAGGGAACACTCTTCTGCGAGAAATGTTTCCTGAAACCACAACAAAGTGAGAAACAGCAATAAAACCAAAAACCTACAAAACAAAGAGAACGTTAGTATGCAATGCAGGATGCCTATTTGTCCTCCAAGGGTATCCGATTTGGTTCTTTGGTTTTGACCTTTCTAGACCTTGAGGAAATGCTGATGATGTTGTAGAGAGATATAAAGCCCACCAAAAATAATACAAACCATATATATTACAAAGAGTGAAGATACATAGTTTGATTACAACAAAGTTCCCATGGCGGGTCAAAATACAACAACGACAAAAGAAAAATACAATCAAAATGAAGTACAAACAAAAAAAGAGTCAAACATCCAATCCAAAGTCATTTTCTCTTACTTCCTTCAGGAGGGCCTCAGTCACTGGACCAACCGGGTTCTCTTTGATAGTCCTGATGAGGAGGTTCCTGGTAGCAATGGCACTGGTCAACTGTTTATGCCTATCCTGGTCCTTTGACCTCTTCAACCCCGCTCAGAGTTTCAATTCAGATATCTCCTTCTGTGCTACTAATAATGCCTCCTGATTCCTCTTCTCACTAGCCTCCAATTACTATATCTTAGCTTGGGTCCTTTGATCTTCTTGTGCACGGGCCTCAGTGATCCTGATCCACCTAGCCTGGATTTCCTCTAAGTAATGCTCTTCCCTAGCCTTCTGAGTCTTTGCTTCATTGTAAGCAATCTTCAACACTAACTCTCCTGCTCTAGCCTTTTTGATGTAGTCGTTCGTCTTCTCAATCTTGGTTAAGTGCTCAATCCGGAGCTTCTCTAACCTCTCATTATCTAGACGGTTGTCATTCCTCTCCCAGAGGGTCTTCTTCAAGGCTTCAGAAAGCTGAGTACTCCTCTCTTTCAGTTTCTCAAACTCTTCCAAACTGACAGTGCCTGCAGGTTGCACTGTTGAAGGTCCAGGTACATCTTCTAAAGTGAATGGCATCCGGGTGATCTGTGCCTTGGTACGAGACCAGTCAAGATATTGTGCTGATGCAATGTTGTTGCACTTGCCAAGGATAGTTGTTCCTTTAGTCTGAATGTTATCCCAGGCCCAGGCTGCCTGTCTGAAAATAGCAGAGTTGTGTTGGATTTCACAATAGAGGGTCTCAGTCAAGTTTTGCCCTCTTGGAGGATGAACCAAAGCATACCCTAACTGTCTCTTAAAAAGCAAAGTGTTGTAGTTGATGCAACATTTTACTCCAATCAAAGGCACATTAGGATATTTCCCACAGCTAGTAATGATGTCTTTGCCCTTGGTGCTCTGAGTGCACCATCTGATGTCTTCTGATGTCAGGGCAATCAATCTCTTAGCCCAGTTTCTTGGCTGATGAGGGTTCAGGAAAGTTTCTGACTTTGGCAAATGACTTAGCAGCCAACAGTAATAGACAGGAGCACAACATCTGACCAGTCTTCCTCTTTGTTTTCCATTCCTCTGGTGTACTGAATAATAGAAGTCTCCAAGCAAGGTAGGCACTGGGTTCCTTAGTAAGAACAGGTGAATGGCATTCTTGCTTACAAACTTTGGCTCGTCTACAAACGAGATAATTCCATATATGCTGAGGGCTAAGAGTGCACAAACAGCATCCCATTTTCCTACTACAGCATGCAGGGTGGCCTGGGAGATCAAGAAGTCCAGGTGAAGGCCTGAAACCCCAGCCTTGGTGGTCATGCTCTGATAAATGAGGGCAGGCTCCAAATGCACTGCCTTGGCTATGTCTTCATTCTTGGGATAAACCATCTCAGGGTTGAAAGGAATCCCTCTCCTGATAGGAACTCCTAACAACATGGACAATTCTTCTAACAGAGGTCCCAACTAAAAATCAAGGAATGTGAAGCATCTGAGAGGAGAATCATAAAACTGCAAGCAAGTATGGATCATGCTCCTGTGGGATGCATCCAGGTCCATGATCATGTCCAATATTCCTCCATAATGTTCCCTGAATAATGGGACATGATCAGGAGTAATGAGAGATTGGATCTGTATGATGCCTGTCAGGGTAGGCTCAAAGAAGTGATATGTGATGTTGCTCTTTCTGGAAGTGTCCATGCTAATAATGGATGTTGGTGAAGAAACTGAGGAGAAACTACTGATAAAGGTCATTGAAGAAGACTGATGAAGATAACTGGAGAAGGTGCTGAAGAAGGGTCTTTGATGAAGACAAACTGATGAATGATGCTGGAGAATATAACTGAAGAAGTCTGAGCAGCTGAACAGGTCAAAACCAAACCAAAGATAAGAAGGTGGATACCCTGTAAAACAAATAGGCAAATGTTAAATGATTCAAAAATGATGTATGCAGAATGATATGCAAAGGGTTTGTGATCAAGTGTTGGATCTGTGATTTGCCTTGATAGGGTCCATGTGTTCATAAGTCCAGATGGAGGCTTAGAAAACCAGTAACCAGGTGGGGGACTCAAATAAAGAGTCACAAATTCGGGGTTTCACAAGAACTGTCCAAAGTGATGCATTCTTAAAACAACACTAGTAACAGGGTATGATGAGGCCAAGGTTTCCTGCAAACCTGCAAACATTCCAACCCCCTCACATGTATTGTTCTAGAACAAGGATCCTCAGACTTGGATCAGTTATGAGAAGTGTAAACACTTCTAACCTGGAGGTACAGTGTTTATAATAACCATAAAAGATCCTCCTCTAATTCACCTCATATGCTGAAGGTCATAAAAGGTCATCCATACTTAGCAGGCTTCCCAGATAGCCCTAGTACTACAGGAAATCCGTAGCACAAAGTTCTCAAGAAGAAACCCATGTCTGAACCGTGTATCATATTCCCGCACCAGACCGAAATGGAATGGGAAAGAATATGAAGCCACTCTAGCCTATGTGTCACTCAGGTCCCCGGTATCGAACATTAATCACTCAATGATTCTCACCCACCAAAACAGACAAGAGATCCAGCACATATGATAATGACAGTATGAAATGTATAAAACTGTAAATGAGAGCAATAAATAAATATGTAAAAAAAGAAATAAATAAAGCAATAAATAGGGACAAGTAGCACATAACACCCCCGTAAACACAAATTAAACAAGCGCTAGGAGGAACCCACAAAGAGAACCAGAAGCCCTGGTTGCAATATAAGGGTCCCCAACAGAGTCGCCAAGCTGTCGCTCCCGAAGATTTGCATCCCGGTACAAGCGTGAATGGTCGGCGAAAGGAGAAATGAAATGAACTGAAAAGAATCGCCAGCTAGGCATTTTTATCCTGAAGGAAAGGTAATGCTGCATAAACCTAGAAAGAAATGGATAAGACGGTTGCGAACCAGAGAAACTGAGAAAAGGGGTTGGTTACAACCTGGGAAGGTATTAGCACCAAGATTGTTCGTCGTACTCGACGGGATCCACGCTTAAAATATTGTGTTTATAGGGGCAGTGTATGTGATATCTGTGTGTAAAAGCTGGAAAAGAAATATACAAGTGTCAGTGCAAAAAGGGTGAATTGCTCAGGAATGAGGCTTAAAAGAGAATGTTGAAGGAGGGGGAAGACACAGAGACTTTTGTTCGATATCAGTTAAGTTATTCCTACGTATCCTCTCGTGCAATGAGGAAGTAAGAACATCGTAGTTCGACTCAAAGAGACTGAAAATGAATTGACTGTGAACTGCTTGCTTGTCTATGCTCAAGTGTATGACTCGTCTGGCTCCAGTGCTAATTGTCTTGCATTAGACGGAAAAAGCAAGTTCTTGTTTGTGAATGAGTATGATGAAAAGAGAATCCCGAAGGAGACGATTATTGTTTGTTTTTTGTGTTTTTCAGTTTTGTTATTGTTTTTGGTGTTTGTCATAAATTAATGAGCTTAAGCCTAAATCAAAGGCTTGTAAACTCATTATATCCTCGTTGATTAGGGATAATGAGAATACTTTAAGTGTGAGATAAGCACCTCAACTTAACTACCATGATGATGTAGGATTAAGATCATTAACCTACTTGTGATTATTTAGATGTTTTTGGGTTTTTGTTTAGTGTTAAGTAATAAGTTTAAGCCATAACCAAGGATTAGTGAACTCATTACACCATCCTAATAGATGGATAATAGATGAGCACACTTAAGCTGAGGAAGATACCTCAACTTAATCCATGATTAGGGATTAAATTCATGACAAAACAAGCCTTTATTAAATGGATTTTAATTAAAGGGATGAGATTAAGAAATGGATTTTAAGTTTTGTAAGACAACTTGAGGGGGACTTGTCCATTAAACACTAGGGTTAATCCTTCTTAACCATGAAGGAAGAATTAGAACCCTAATGTAAGGCCCAATTTACAAGTTAATGTCTTAGTGATTATTAAGTGGATCGATTAAGAGGTTTAAACAAATTAAGGGTTTAACACTTAGGATTAAATTTATACACTCCATCCTAAGAGAAGATTGCAGGCATAACCCTAATTCCAAAGTCCTAAAACCGTAAGGGTTTAGTCTCTAATGATGAGATGAGAAGAGAGACACAAAGAAGACCCAAAGGTAAAAACTAAGGGGGACTAATCACAACCCTAATTATTATCATGCTTGAATGTTCCTATGGTTTGTAAGGCTTGAGAAAGATCTTCAAGGAAGCCACCAATGGAAGAAGTAGATGAAAGGAGGAAGAAGCAGAAGAAATAAGTTACTTACTTCATTGAAGAAGATAAGTAACTTAAAGAAAGAAAGTGAGAGAGATGGAACATAAGTGAGCAAGCCCACTCAAAGGAAATTAAAAATGCAGCAAAGATGCAATATGAACAAGATTAAGAGAAATGAGAAGTGAAGGCAAATCCACTTCTCAAATTAACTTACCACCTGAAAATGTTAGCACAAGATGCATAAGGAAAGAAAAGAAATGGAATGAAGCATATGCAAAGACAAAGATCAAAACCAGAAGCATACACATGATGTAAATGATGCAATGATATGATGCAAAGACATACAAGATGCATAAGTGTGATTATGCAAGGGAATGAATGCAAATGAATCATGCTTTGAAGTTTGAAAGTTCATGAAAGTTCATGAATGGAAATGAATGCAAATTATGGAAAATCAATGAAGGAATGATCAAGCATGATTCTAACATGTCCTAAGATGTCTAAGATGACATGTGAATGCATGAAATGTCATGGCAAGTTCATGTATGGATGCATATGCAAGATGAATGTAAGTGAAGATGCAAAATTAGGGTTTTATGAAAGAATGAGATGCAAATGGCAAAGACAGAAGCAAATGACAAGACAAAAAATTGAAAATGCACCCAAAGGAACCCTAAACCTATACTAGGTTACCATCCAAAGGGGGAGGTCAGAAGCTAAACCTAGAAGGAGTTATGAATTTCCTAAGTTTCTAGGGTTTTTTGGGTGATCTTCAATGTAAAATGCCAAACAAATTGAAAATGAAATATAAATTCATGCCAAAAATATCATAGAAACTACATGATATGCACAAAACAATTCAAAGAGAATCATCTTCAAACTCTTCTTGGTTAGGCAGAAAATATTTTTTCAAGTTAGGGTTCAAAAATGGGATTTAAATACCCTTAATTCAAATAAAATTCTCAAGTTATGATCAAACCTAAAAAGAAATTTGTGTGAAGAGTTTGAAAATGTTTCTAAATGCAAAGGGATGATTCATGATTTTTTTGGTGATTTTTAGAAACTTAAATGGTATTTTAATTAATTAATTTCCATTAATTAATTAAAGTAAACATTTAAATATTTTAAAAATACAATTTTTATGCAAAAAATAAAATAAACAACATTTTCTGATTAAGAAAAATATTTAAAACAAAAATGCAAAGGGAAATATTTTTGGAATTTTTCTAACTATTTTAAAATAAATATGCAAGATAAATGAATAAAAATGAAATAAAAATAAACTTAAATGGAAGTATGTTGATCCAGTGGTCCAGGTTTAAATGAAAAAGGGAGGGAGTTGACTGCGCGCCAGATCCAAGGGTGGAGATTCAAATTGGCTTAATTATTTGATTAATTTAATTAATTGGAAATTAGGGTTAACTGAAATGATCCAGGCCACATGTTCACGCGCTAATCACCATCCTACGGCCAGAATTCAAACTGGAGACTAAACCCTAATTATAAACCCTAATGACTTTCAGGTGTTCGGAGCAAGCTCTGATCATCTTCTCCAGTGACCCCAAATCCCCAACTTCTTCCCTAGGCCAAATTAAGAGCTATAAATCTCCAGATCAACTCTCCTAACCATTCTAAGCAAGATTCAATCATCAAACAACATTTATATTGCATCAAACATGAGATTCGAATCAAAACATAAAAACTGCAAAAGTTTCAGAAGCACGATACAAGCTCAAATCTCAACCATTTTCAAAAGTAAAAGGTGCAGTGTGATCAGTGAAGCATGAAGAACATTTCTATAACAAAAAATACAAGTTCTGGAAAATTTGTTCTTGATGATACCTGAGCTTGAGCTTTCTCAATCTGAGCTATCTGGGCCTCTTCTTGGTGCCAATCAACTCCAATGGACCTCCTGAGTATGCTTTGATGCTTGGAATGAATTTATTTGGGCTATTTTGAAGTTTCAGTTTTGAAATGTGAGAAATCGTGTTTTGGTTTTGTGATGTTTCAGGCTATAATGGAGGGTAGGAAGTGTTCTATGAGTGATGCTGAGTTGAATGGTGAAGTTTGTTTGAAGTTTTGATGGTTTGTTTCTGAGTTTCGAAGAGGGAAAGCTTCTTGAGGATTTTTGTGTTCTTGAGTTGTGTGTTGATTCAGGGCAATGTGTTGTGTATTATGGCTTGCATAAAGTCCACATATCATGTCTTGATAGGTCAGAAGAGTTGGTGTGGGCTATGTTGATTGGTATGGGTGATTTTGCAAAAAGTCAAGTTTGGTTGTACTTGAGGTATGGGTCATGGCAGGCCTGGTTGCAAGGGGTGTCTGGCCTCAGCTGGGTTCAAGGAGGTCCATAGAAACATATTTGGCATGATGGCACAAGTGTATGGGAAGATTCATTCCATTTTGCAAATTTGAGAAGTTTTGGCCCTTTTGGAATTTCTTGAAGTTCAAGGCATGAAAATGTATGATTCTTGGGCCAATTCTGATCAAAATGAGTTGCACTATGATGGTATGATGTTTAGAGATGCATTAGAGGTCATGAAATGGCTTGGTAAGTGGTTTTGCAAAAACCCCTCTTTGGTGCATTCTTGAAAATTATAGGATTTTTGCCAACTTTGAAGGATCATAACTTGAGTTCTATAATGAATTAGAACATGTTCTTGTACTTTTTGAAAAGGGAAAGACCTAATATACAACTTTCATGACAAAGAATTTTTTATTTGAAGCATTTTTTATTAAGAAAGAGGAGGTTGAAGAACTTTCCCAAAATGGAAAGTTTCCATTACAAGTCATTTCCATTTTTGACAACTTTTGGTTTAGCTCAAATTTCTTCAATTTTGTGAACTTCCAAGAACTTCAATGATCAAATAAAGATCATATAACTTCAATTTGATGAAAATTCCCCTTTGGTTCCATTGTTGGGGGCCTCAGATGCCTTGATTTTGCTCTGACTTGCTCAAGAAGTTACCCAGTGAACAGATGACTTTCACAATGAATTTCTTTATCAAACTTGGTACACATGATCCTTATAACATCTTAAGAATAATAGAAACAAGAATGACCCAAAAATTTGGAGTTAAAGCCTTTGAAACCAAAACCCTAATTTTGGTCATTTGTGTAGTGAAAACCCTAGCTCTGCTTCCATGCCTTGTCAGTTCTTGTGATTTCTTGACTTCCTTGAACTTTGAGGGATATAATATGATGATAGAACACACATGGACCCTCTTGGAACAATTGGAGGCCTGTGGAGTGGATCAAATGGATCCTTGGATTGCTCAGATCACAAACCCTAGATGCAGATGAACTTGAACTATGCAGTGAAACAAGAATGCAATATGAGATGGTATGCTTATGCTAATGCAAACATGAAAGATCACAAGCCATGGTGTGAAATTAGTGAGGGAAAATTTGGGGTGTTTACAAGCATCAAAGGTTCATACGAGCTTGGGGTAAAGTGAACAAGGTTGACAGCAAGACTCTAGAACCAAAGTACTCCATTCCTATGGAACCTTATCTCAGACGGGTACGAGCACGTGCTCAGACTCTTATGATGCCATATCCTGCTATCCTGCAAGTTACCATGGAGCCTATTGCTGAAGGAGATACTCCTTATATCATCCTTCATCCAAACATGCCCACTAACATTGAAGAGTTGCAGAGGTCCTGGATCCAGTTGAAGGAACAAAGGAATACTTTTGAGACTCATTTCAAAGCTAGTCAAGAAAGAATCATGGAGCTGACAAGACAACTTCACGAAGAGCGGAATCTCAACACATACCTCCGTACAAATAGGAAACGTCCATGGGAGACTTAAAACCCCATCTTTGTATTTATTTCATTTTATTGTAAGCCCAAGAGGCAAACAAGTTTATTGCTTACTACTAAAAGTTTCATTTCTGGTTGCTTAAACAAATTTAAATCTTGCGGTCCTTGAAAACATTTCATATAAATACCATATCATTGCATCACAGGTTTCTTATGAACAGGTATTTTATCTTCTCGCTGTTTATTTCAGCAAAAATGGCTCTCGAACAAACTGTCAAGGATCTCCAGGCTCAGAATGCTCAGTTCTAAGAAGTGATCTTGAATTTGTCCAAGGGGCAAGAAGAGTTAAAAGCACTCCTCTCTGAAAATCAGGAAGATAACAAGAATGGTCAGTTGGAACAATTGCAAGCTGAGCTGGCAGAAATGAGGATCCAGATGAATGGCAAGGTGGCTTTTATCCAAAGTTTAGCTCAGGGGCAAGAAGAGCTGAGAACCTTTGTCCACAAACTTCAAAGTAATGGAGTCAGGAATCTAATCGTCAGTCAACCTCCGATAAAACAAGTTGACTTGGTCGAAAAGAAGATAAGGATAAGAGAAGGTAAGAGACAGGTTGCCACTGATTGTTCTTCAGTTGAAGAAAAAATACCTGGTAAGGTTAATCCACCTCCACACAAGGAATGCGGAAGACAGTTTATCAAATTCAGCACTCCAATGTCGCAAGTCCTGCAGTGCTTGTTGGAGATGAAGCTAATTTCTTTGAAAAATCCTCCTCAAAATCCTAATACTTCCTCTCCTCGCTATAATCCCAAGTCAAGGTGTGGGTATCACTCCAACCGTCCTGGACATGATACTAATAGTTGTTGGACATTGAAGAAAAAGATTCAAGACCTGATTGACGAAGGAATCCTAGAGGTTACACCAGAAGGTCAAATTGAGTTCTACTATCGTCCATCAAACATCGAAGCTGCAAGACAAGTTGCCCAAAGTAGCAAGAAAAAAGCCTACCTATTCCTGTTGAGATATGGGGCACCTTGGGACATCCAAGTGGAAAATTTGATTTCATGGTGAAATATACTGCTCCTGAAAGTTCACAGATTGCAATTGAAGACATTCAGCCAACTGGATGGGACAACATTTGAACTTTCATTTGTAATTTCTTTTATTTTTTTTAAACACTTACTATTATGTTAAACTTTTGTTTTCATTAATGCATTGCATATGTTTGTCTTGAATTAATCCATTCGTTTCACTATATTTTGAACTATGCTTCTTATCTCCATTGTGTGATATTTAACTCTTGATAAAGCTATAAGCCTGTAAAGGGAGGATGACGAAAACAATACCATAATCTTATGCAATATGCTTTTGAACAGACTATGCTGACGATGTACAGGCATTATTTCAATTCATAAGAAGTGGAGATATAAGGAAGTTAATCCCTAGTCAACCCTTTTGAGCCTATGAAGTAGGAGTTTTTTATTCTCATGCAAATTAAAACCCTTATTCATAACCTGGGGCAGGGTAGTTACTCGGTTAACTCAACTATGCCAATTGTTTGTGTTGTACACAACTAATGATGTTTCCCTGTAATCACTAAAGTCTGCAAGTCAATATCTAGAAAAAGAAAATCTCGCTAAGTCAAAACCTATGAAGGAGACTTAGTAAAAAATTAAGACATCCCGCTGACTGTAACCTTGAAATAAACAGTTCAGGAAAAAAGAAGGGATAACAAAGTCAAAATAAAAAAGGAGGTCACTATAGATCCTAAATAAAGAAAGATGACTGAATTTTCAAATAAATTTTTTGATTCCTGAATCATCACAAATGTCAGTGTTACAATTCCAAACTACTTTGGAACCTCAATGCATAAGTTAACTGAACATAGGACTGAAAAACATCACGAAGAATGGGTTGGGTACAAATAAATTTGATCCTTTATCCTTTGTTTCTTAAATCGTAAACCAGACCATGTTACAACCCTTTAAAAGTCCTAACTGAAGCATGGTTAGTTCGAAAGCGTACTGCTACCAAAAGGTATCCTGACTCCTTTAGGGCTTATTATAAAACTTGAGTTAATATCACAGTTTTCACAAAAATTGTTTTTCTAAAATAACTCTTTTTCAAAACTTCAAGACAGACATAAGCATTGCATTTTTGAATATATTTGTTTGCATATACCTGAGTGTTTGATAAACAGAGAAACTTACAGGATGAATGTTCAATAAACCAAAGTCCTTCCGATAAACAAAGTTGCTTCCTGGATCAAAGTCCATGTATACAAAGGGGCATAATCATTATCTCCCAATCAAAGGGGCAGGCCATGATATTGCCTAACTCATTTGAGGCAATCAGGACAGGATTCAACTATGTTTAAGTAGCCAGGGGCAGATCTCCTCATCTATCTGAATTACCAAGGGTAACATTACAGAGTTCATGATGCCAGGGGCACATTATTGTGGGGCATTCTGTTTAGATACTTCAATTATGGGACAATTCATCCTCAACCAAGGGGCAACGCTCTCTTTCCAAATCTAATACACGGAGTGTATATGGTCCATCACAATTGTATTACCTTGATATTGGATGCTCAACAGAAGCCATTGTGAAAATTAATTGTCTATGCCAGTAGTATCAGATGGTGTCAGTATCATGTCTTTAGATCTAGCTATGAAGATTTCTGGGAAGGTATTCAGGAAAGTTAAGAATCTCAGGAGCTCTAAACCCAATTGGTTATACACTCTCAAAGTGGAAACGATTATGTTTTTGAGTTCAGCTTTACTTTTCCCTCTTTATTCAGGTTGACTTTTCCCCTTTTACTAAAGCGAGAAACGTCCATTGGTTATATTTGAATGTGTGTATGCTTTTGAATATGATTGATGTTTACTAGAAATGCATAAAATGCAGTAATAGTATTTACTTAGGACGAACGAGGGTAGGAATTCAATGAAGCTTCGTCGGTTCATCCCCACAGGGTAATCTTTAAGGATATCCATACAAAACTCTTCAAGTAATATCTTATACTTCCCACTCGACGAAGTCTTCAAGCAATTTCATATCCTCCGAAGAATTAAATCTCCCAGATCTATGTCCATCTCTTTTATCCTCAGTCAGGATATTCAGGAACTTATTCCTTCAATAAGAAGCACGAAGAACGAAGACGGGAGGTTCTGAGTACCATATTATTAAACAAGACGGGAACGAAGTCCTCATGTTCCTCAGCAACGAACCTGGATTTATCTTCCCCAGCCAGCAGTTGTTATACAGAGATACCCAGACACTTCAGGTTACATGATTCATACATACATCATTTACATTATATCATGGCATACGCATCCATAACCCATATGAAATTCTTACTTAAGAGCATCATGTTATACATGCATACATCAAATAATCTTGCATAAACTAACTTTTTCTTTTCAGGATAGTTGCAGGAAGATAAACACTATCAAATAATTCAGAGATAATCACAACGAAGATTCATTTCTGATGATCAATACAAGTTATCCTTGAGATGGCACATAAATGGTCTATACGAAGACCTAGTGTTCAGTCCAGGATATTACTAGAAGCCATTCATGAGTAATCGCCACGAAGATTTAATCCTGATGCTCAAGTTTTCCTTGGAAGGGTACGTAAATGATCTATACGAAGATCTAGTGCTTAATCCAGGATATTTCCAGAGGAGATAATCGTTACGAAGATTTATTTATGATGGTCAACTATCTTTGGGATAGTGTGTAAATGATTTATACGAAGATCTAGCACTTAATACAAGAGATTCTTTCATAAGAAATTCAGGAGTAATCGCCACGAAGATTTAATCTTGATGCTCAAGTTGTCCTTGGAAGGGTACGCAAATGATCTATACGAAGATCTAGTGCTTAATCCAGGATATTTCCAGAGGAGATAATCGTTACGAAGATTTATTTCTGATGGTCAACTATCTTTGTGATAGTGTGTAAATGATCTATACGAAGATCTAGCACTTAATCCAAGAGATTCTTTCAGAAGAAGTTCAGGGATAATCGCCACGAAGATTTAATCCTGATATTTTTTTTGTCCTTGGGAAGGTATGTAAATGGTCTATACGAATATCTATTACCTAATCCGGGATATTTCCAGAAGCGATAATCGCTACGAAGATTTATTTCTAATGGTTTATGCAACAGTTTATCTGTGGGATGGTACATAAATGATCGATACGAAGATCTTGTACTTAGCCCAAGATATTACCAAAAGCAATTCAGAAAATATCGCCACGAAGATTTGATTCTGATGCTTAAATTAAAGTATGTTCCTAAATATAGTTCAGAGCCGATCTATACGAAGATCTAAGTACTGACACCTAATGAAGGATATTATTTTCCCCCAGAGATAATGCAGAGACGATCTATACGAAGATCTAGTGTTGACATTCAAACTCAAACCAAGTTACAGGAATGATTCAGAGACGGCCTATACGAAGACCTAGTACTGATATTCAGTGACAAGCTTTTGATACTATCACCTCCTGATATTATGGATGGCATCTATGAGCCCATCTCCATCTCCTCTGAATGGCATCTTTAAGCCCATTCAAGCATATACAACCAATCAGAAGTGTTACTTTACGCACCGGAGAGTGCAAAGGCATTTGTGTTCAATCCCCTTCAACCTTCCAAGTCACGAATGGCACACAGGCCAATCTAACTCCTCAGGTTTCAGAAAATTGAACAGGGGCAGATGTTGCACCCCAAAATTTGCCATCCCCTAGTCAAGGAATTGTGTACCAAGGTGTCCCATGAGGTTCACAAGTTTCACAAGGCATCCCAAGAGGTTCACAAGGTTCACAATTAGTCAGAAAGCTTGGAAGTTCCCTCAGACAAAGCCTCCTCCAAAGCAATGCACCCTAAACTAGGGTTTTGGATTTCATCAGGCTAAATGGACTTTCAAGGCCTCAAGTGAGCTTCATAACATCCTACATGTCTTTAAGGTTCCCTATGTCAAGTTTCAAGGCTTTCCCAAAAGGTTTTGCTCAGTCAGATGATCAGATATGCAAATATTAGTCAAAGTGATTAAAAAGTCAAACTGAGGTCAATTGTGGTCAAACCAAAGTCAAACTTCATGCTTTTTTTGCCAACATGAAGTTTATTAAGTAAAATTCATCATTTTATCAAGGGTTGATCATGATTCATCAAGGAGATTTCAGATCATCAAGAATCAGGAGTTTCTAAATTAGGGTTTTCATAGGAAAAGTCAACTGAACTTTGACCAGCCATAACTTTCACATGCTTCATCATAAATTTCCCATCCAAAGATAATTTTGAAGGAAATTGGATTCTCTAAAACTTTGTGTCTCACAAGCCAAGCCTAAAAATGCTTCATTTGGAAGGTATGAGCCAAAACATTACAGGTCATTTTAAAAGTCAACATCTTCCAAAGGGCATAATTTGAAAATGGTAATGGATATGGATATGAGACCAAAGAGGTTGGTTAGAGAACTCTCTAAGCTTTCCAAAATTTCCAAGAACACCTTCATAGCCTTAAAATTGAGGGATTTTTGTCTTTGCAAAGTTGGGAAATTTTTGGGAGGTATATGAAGCAAATGAAGCCTTAAAACCAAATTTTGCCAAATGGGCCTACCAAATTGCCACCCAATATTCATGATGTCCTCAAGCACGACCCAAACCAAGTATTATCTGATTTTTTATTTTTTATTTAGTATTTATTTGAATTTTATTCATTAAAATGCAAATTAAATCAAAATCAAATATAAAAATCAAATATTTGGACATGATTTTGATTCTAGAAGATCATAAACACCATTTAACTTGATTGGATACTCTCCAAATTCGTGCAAAGCCTTAAAAGCATGAAAATATTTGATTTTTCTTACATTTAAGACCATGGCTTTCTTCATCATCAAGGCATCCAAAAAGCCCAAGAGACTATCACTTTTTTGACCTAATTTGATTCACCATAAGTACATGAACACAAGGCAATGCTGAGGGACGAAAAATCTGAAGCTTAGAGGCACATTCAAAACTCAAATTTCCAACAAAAGACAAGATTTGGTTTTGGCATTTGGGATTGTTTCAAAGCAATTTGAAGGTTGCTATAGGTTCCCTGATCATCACTGAGTGTTTTTCCATAATCATTATCATCAAAATCATCTTGAATTGCTTAAACCGAATTCGTTTTTCTTGATTTTTCTTAATTTTTGATTTCAAATATTTATGAATTATAAACATGATTTGATCTTATATTATTGTTTGTTTGGATGTTTAGAATGTTTCTGGACCATTTGATTGAAGCTAGCGTGCAGAAACAAGGATGTATCATTGCTAGGGTTCGAAACTTTGAAATTGGGAACTCAATGTCAAAGCAATTTCATACGAAATTAAAATCATATTTGGACTTAGGAGACTTCTTTTAATTGATTATGGTGTTTGGAATAAATTTATATTGCATAATATGATAATTTGTATATGCAGGACATGTAGTGACGAAAATAATTCGTCACTATAAGCTTTAGCGACAGATGACTGTAACTAGAAGCTAACTGGACGGTTATGTGAGAAAGATGAAGTGGGCGCGCAAATCTGATTTTTAAAATTAGTTTTATTTTATTAATTATTATGTGTATTTGTGTTATAAACTATCCAGGTAGCCCAGTGGCAAAGTGCATGCGCGAGGGAGCGAAGGAGCTGGGTTCGATCCCAGGCTCCATCCATATTTATTTACGTTTATTTTACTTTTGCAGGTTTAATATATCAATAATGTTGTCCCACATATATACCAGCTGCGCGTGCAGCCTGGTGGCAAGGGAGGAGGCTGGGAAGCCTTAGGTCAGGGGTTCAAACCCTGATCTCCATCTTTTATTAGTATTTTCTAAACTTTTATTTTTTATTTTCAAATTATATATTTTGTTAATTAATTAAAACTAATTATAAATTAATCTTAATAAATCAACAATTGATCCTTCAAACTAATTTCTTTTAAATATTTTTTTTTTTTAAATTTAACTTTTGTAAATAATTTTTCCTAATTCTATTTTTTTTCTCACATATTTTATTTAAATGTCATTTATTATTTTAATTAATTAGGTTCTTACTTTATAGGTAAAATTAATTAAGTGTGTTTAAACTAATTATTTCTATAACCCTAATTTCTTTTTTTTAACCCTAATTTCTTTTCTAACCTTAACCTAATTACAATCCTAATTTATTTCTAACCTTAATTTATTTATTTTTTATCTTATTATCTTTATTTATTTATTTTTGGCTTTATTATTTATTTTTGGCTTTATTATTCATTTTTGATTTACTATATTTAAGTCTTGCTTTATTTAAATTATTAGAAAAATGTATAGGTTTATATTTACTTGTAATTTATTTTTCGCCCGATTATTTTATATCTGCCCTGAAGCCTTGTAATAGCGTAGTTTTATTTTTTTCATTTTTTTTAAATTATATTATTTAATTGCTTGGTTAGTAAATAGGGTGTGATAACTTAATTGCAAATAATTAAAATTAGATAATTAATTAAATAAGATAAATAATTAAAAACACTCACACACTTAAGTCGATATAAGATCGCCGTCTTCACTTCTTAGGGTTACCCCTCTATTGCCTTATTCAAATGGTCAAGTAGGGTGTCTTAAGCAAATTTCCAAAGATATCATCTTGTCCCTCCCTTCGATTTAAAAGATCAAGTCCCTACGATGTTGCCTACAGTGTTGCCTAAGTTGATCTTGTCCCTTCAAGTTAAAAGATGATGGTCCCTCCCAAATTGCTAAAGACACCCTACAGTTACCTACATACAGTGACCCTATATATGTCCCTTATTAAACAATCCAAGGTAATGACTACCTATTCCTTAATAATAGGGATAGTCTTACCATTGAAAGAACATACGAGAACATGAAAGACTTAATCTAGGGTAGGTACCTCTTAGTTGCTTGCTCATATATCAAAATAATTTTTACACCTCACTTTCTTAAACAATTTTTCAAAACAAGGCTTTGTATACATCCATACGAGGATCATTACAAAGTACTTAGAAAAATTTCTAATCACACACTACACTTTCCAAAAACAATTTAAGTTAGCTAAGTAACTAAGAGCCCATGGATAACCATGGATATAAAGGGTGCTAACACCTTCCCTTTGTATAACCTACCCCCCGAACCCAAGTCTTTTAAAAATAGGTCTTTCCTATTCTTTTATGTCCTTTCCACTTGGATAAAATAAAAGTCGGTGGCGACTCTTGTTATCTGCAACATTTATAGAAAGTCAGTTCTCCCACCGTGTTACATGGGGCAGTAGTAGATGCTTGTTGTTGGGCTACTTGAGAGATTTGGGTTTCTAGCATCTTGTTATGAGTAGCTAAAGCATCTACTTTGGTCATCAATTGTTTGATTTGTTCACTAGTATGGATGTTTTGGTTCAGGAATTCCTTGTTTGTTTGCGTTTGTGTAGCTATGAAGTTTTCCATCATCAGTTCAAGGTTGGATTTCCTAGGAGCATTTGGGTTGGGTGTGGCAGCTTTTGGTATCCCGGTGGTACAGCTGGTGTTTGGTTAGGCGCATACAAGGAATTATTGTTCTTATAAGAGAAATTTGGATGATTCTTCCATCTTGGGTTGTAGTTATTAGAATAAGGATTTCCTTGAGCATAGTTCGCCTGATTTGTGGTTAATCCGGCAAGAAGTTGACATTCTGATGTTGTGTGTCCTAGGATTCCACAAATTTCGTAATTTGGAGTTACGGCACCTACGGTGGCTGGTGGTGTTATGGTCAAGTTATCAATCTTCTAGTCTATGGCATCCATCTTAGCATTTACGTGATTTAAACTGCTCACTTCTTACATTCCTCCCTTAGTTTGATTCTTCACTACATGTGTTTTTTCTCCTCCCCATTGGCAATGATTTTGAGCCATGTTCTCAATGAGGTTATAGGCTTCTTCGTATGGTTTATCCATAAGAGCGTCGCATGCGGTAGCGTTTATCGTCATCATAGTGTTGTATAGAAGTCCATTATAGAAGGTAATGATGGTTACCCAATTTTCAAACCTATGGTGTGGACATAATCTCAACAGATCCTTGTATCTTTCCCACGCTTCATAAAGTGATTCGACATCTTTCTATCGAAATCTGTTAATCTGAGCTCTCGACATAGCTGTCTTGCTTGGCGGGAAATAACGTGATAGGAAGTCTTTCTTCAGTTCTTCCCATATTGTGATATAGTTGGATGGTAGATATTGTAACCATGCCCAAGCTTTATCTCTTAAAGAGAACGGAAAGAGTCTCAATCTTATTGCGTCTTGGGTTACACCATTTGCTTTCACGGTATCTGCGTATTGCGCAAACTTCTTCAGATGTTCGTTTGGGTCGTTCGTAGGATTTCCAGAAAACTGGTTCTATTATAAAGCTTGTAGCAGTGAAGGTTTCAATTCAAAATTGTTTCGCGTAATGGCTGGTGCGACAATATTGTTGTGCGGTTCTTGTTGATTTGGAGTTGTATAGGATTTGAGTGAACGTGGTGCTTCTCCGTTTTCGGCCATTATTAGTTCTTTAACTGGTTCTGGTATAATATCTCCGGTAAAAAAGTTTTCGTTGGTTTCGGTTCGGCGTCTCGAACTTATGAAACGTTCTACTTCATCGATCTGGGGTTCTAAGTATTCGCCTCGGGAGCGAGTATTGGGCATATAATCGACAAAGGGGTAAATTTGTTGCCTTAGTCTAGACGGTGCAATAACGAATTTCACTATTGATTAAATCTAAGTCCCCGGCAACGGCGCCAAAAACTTGATCGCGACTTTCTGAGTCTAACTGTTACTAACTGCAAATGCACAGTCTATCACGTAGTAATAAAAGATATTGATCCCACATAGACTCGATAATCAACCTAGCGCTATCGGGTGTTACTATGTTTAGCTAAGGCGAGTGATATTTTAGTTTTAAGGGGCGAGAAAATAATAATTTTAGATTAAGTTAAATTAATGATAAGGATATCGGTACGTAATTGGTTCACCTTCGCGAATTCAATAAAGGGTCGGCTTATTAAGGTTTGTTAAGTTATCTTTCCGTAGAAGCTGTCGGTTTAAAAATCGTTAACTCACACTCTCGTGGTCTTGCATATTACTATACTCCTAAGTTCAATTGAGCGCTCTCGTTGTGTCAATTCAAGTTAGAAATACTTTTTAGAAACCTAGAGGTTCTAATTGGTTTTAAAGCGCTTCCGCTGTATTTAAAACAATGCTCGATTTCAGCTATTTGGTTACGATTTCACACTCCCATGGTCTTAATCCTAACCTTTTATACTTTCTTACTCTCGTAACAAAAGTTGTTTATATTAATAAATCAAAACCAAAAAAATAACTTAATTTAAATTCTTAGCCTAGTTTTATTGAATTTGTTCCGGTTAGACAATCACATACCGATTAATGGTTTAGCCAGACATATTAAATAAATACGAAGAAAAGTAGAAGAAGAATTGCATAAAAATAAATGGCATAATAATTAAATGGTAAAGCATTAAAATATAAAAACCTGGTTGAAATATTCTTGATCAACCGATATTGCAGAAAATTAAACTAAAACGAATATGCAGTGGCTAGAAAGAATTGAATGGTGATAGCTTCCTAATGATGGAGGCTATCATTTTGGTTTGGTAATGGAAAAGTAAAAATAATACTGAAAAATAAAATAAGCTTTGAACTTCGAACGGGAATTTGGCAGAAATTTGGTGTAAAAACGAAGCTCTCTTTGCAATTGGTGGAAGTTGTTATTTATAGTTTCTAAAGCTTGAGTTTGTTGAGAATGGTACGGAGTGAAATTTTTTGTTGGGCCTTGACTTTAAGAATTTGACTGAGGTTGTGTAGGGTTGAGGAAATTTCTCTGTTGAATGAGAAGAACTTGCAATGGCTATCTCTGGTTTTGACTGAACTAATGTGTAATTAGGTTTCTAGAATAAAGCTTGTGACAGTCATCTTGTATATGGGACGCTCATCTGGGATGTGGGACGGTCGTCACCAATCTGTGACGGTCGTCCTACAGTAAAAAACCAGAAACATCATTTCTTCTGCACTTTTGCCTCATTTCTTGTGCAACAAGTCTTGTTTCTGTCTCATTTTCATTATTTGCTTCCACAAGTCAAGTGTAACTGAATACCTGCAAAATAAACACAATTCTCGCATAATATTGTTCAAAATAAAAAAAATAATAATAACTTAAGTGATTGAAATTATTTGAATGAGCTTGGTTTGAAAATGATTGTTGAAATGATATTGAAATGGTTTGATTTGAGAAAGTTGCTCGACATTTGATCGAGCTTATTTTTGTTCTTTTTGAAATATGGTTGATTTTATACGATGGAAAAGTAGTAAAATTATTACACGTCGTGAGAATGAGACATTTTTTTCGAATGGGGATATAATAAAGTGATTAAACTACATACCCCATAAACAAGTACATGTAAAAAGGAGCTCGTTCTAATTAGACCCAAGAGAAAGCCAGGGAACCAGAAGCAAACCTAAATTTAGAACACTGAATTTAGCTTTAAGCTAACTTAAGATGAATTCATGTAGGAATCACTCTATAAGAAGTCGGGCAACAGAATATATGCATCCAAGTGATTTTCAAAAGCTAAATTAAATTTACGCTTCGAAATCGCAACGCAAAATAATTCAGCAACTCAATAAACTATACAATATTTACAAAGGTAAAATAAATTGAATTTAAAGTAATGAATTTAGCTCTAAGTTAAGCTAACTTAAAATAGATTCATGTAGGAATCACTCTATAAGAAGTCGGACAATCGAATTTATTCATCCAGATCTTGTGTTGGAAACTTTCTTGTTTTTCTCCCTTCAAATGGCACCTCTTGATTTGTGGCACTCCCACGTGATTTCTTCTCTTTTCTATCCCCTTTACTCTTACATCCATAACCAATACTCTATGTTGAATAGTCAAACTCCCCCATAATAACTTTACGGGTCAAGCAAATCTTCATATCTAACTTTCTAATAAGAAATCTATATGATAACATGTCACATCACTTTTATATGTGATAAGATGCTTATCTCTTTTCTTGAACCAGGTATTTGCTATAGTAAGATCCAAAGCCGACGAAATCTCTAAGATGATTTACCCCCCCCCCCCCTCCCTCCGCATTCACCCCTAGATCATACCTCAATGCATGCTCCCTACATGACCATTTAGATCTCCTTTTATAGAAAGCTTCTCTCCTTGGGAAATATTCTGAAGTGAGTCTTCTAAGTCCTCCCAAAATTTTACCTTAATGTGTTCTGCTAACCCAAACTAAGGTGTATAAACATTAATAATATTCAAGGTGATTTGTTCCACTACAAATTTTTGGACTATGATTCGATCTTCTACTTTTTTTCACATCTGCAATATCATTTTTCCACTCCTTGCACGCAATAATCCCCACCTCATATCTCAATCTAACTTTTACGGTGTGCCAAAACTTAAATTTTGAGTTGTCTAATTCTTTTGCTTTTTCACCTATCCACTTAGTTTCTTGTAGGCAGTTTTCCGGTAGTTGTTTTGAAATTTCCGGTACGACAGTTTTTGCATATTTGAAAATTCACATGTACCTAAATTTTGGAAATTTTTGGTACAAAATAACGGAAATTTGGAAAAAGCTGGTATCCAATACCGATAATTGTCAAAATTTCCAGTAATTTACAAAAACTTCCGGAAATTTGAAAAATTCTAGTATACTGGAAATTTTGCTTGTATTTTAAATTTCCGGTAGAAAAACAGAAATTAGGAAAAATGTTTTATTTGTGCGGTTCAGAGCGGCATGGTCATCTACGGATTCGTGTAGCGATTATATGTAGTTTTTCACCACAGACAAAGTATGTTTTCTATGTTAGAAGTTTAAATTTAATATTTTCTCGCTCTTATATGATATTGATAGTGTATTATTTATGTTATGTAAATGACAGATATTTGAGACCCGATCTGAAGTATTAGTTTAGGCACAAAATATTGGCAAGCAACATGGTATTATAGTTGTGATTATTCGTTTTGATACTGCAAATGGCCAGCGAGGTAGGAAAGATAAATTGAATATGGGTCGTGGGAGACGAGAAAATTATAAAAGGAAAAATACATTTGAAAGTTGTAAATATTCATAGGGCATTTATAGTATGAAAGTGAAATGTTCTTTTAGGCTGAGATCTACGCCGAATGGTATCGGTTGGAAGGTGATGGTTAGGTGTGGGTTTCACAATCATAAACTATTGGAGCATTTATATGGCCATGACATATTGGGTCGTTTAAAAGCTCATGAGAGATAATTTATGAATCACATGACAAAGTATAACATGGCTCCACGGTACATAGTTTCTGCCTTGAAAGACAAAGATCCAAAAAACTTCACCAGTGTTATCCAAGTGTATAAAGCTAGAGCTACGTACAATGCGAGCAAGAGAGGTACATTGACAGGAATGAAAATGTTGTTGACTCTTATTCATAGAGAAAAATATGTGTTAGATAAGAAATAGGGAAGACTCAAATGTTATTACCGATATCTTCTAGACACATCCTGATTCAGTGAAGTTGTTGAATATGCTTCACTTGATGTTGATTTTTTATTGTACATACAAGACAAATGGGTAATGTGTATCTTGATCATACCTTGATATCATTTTGACATAATTTTATTTATCATATTGTTGATTATTTGAATTGTGATCATACAGGTATCGATTACCACTGCCTAAGATTGTTGGCGTTACGTCAAAAAAGTTGAAGTTTTCGATAGGCTTTGCCTATTTGGAACATGAAAGGGAGGAGAACTTCACATGGGCACTGGAGAAGCTCAAAGAGTTGCTCTTTTCCGAGAAATTGCTACTGAATATTGTGGCGACTGATCGAGAACTTGCCTTGAGGAATGCAATTGAAGTTGTGTTTCCAAATTCAACACATTTGTTATGTTTGTTCCATATTTCAAAAAAACGTTAGCATGATATGTAAGGAGTATGTTAAATCAGAAAGACATGAACATGTCATGGATCTATGGAACATCACATATGCTAATAGAGAAACTGGGTTTGCCACACACTTAAAGCACTTTGAGATTGTTTGTGGTGATATTCCTTTGTTTGTTAAGTATGTGAGTGAAACGTGGTTGGCACCTTATAAAGAAATGGTTGATGTTGTTTGGACTAACATAGTCACTCATTTAGGGAATATAACAACAAACCGGTACATAGACTTTTTTTCGATATTATTACTAAGTATAATTTACCATGTTGGCTCATTATGGTTTAATTATTGTGATTTAGGGTGGCTTCTCCTCATTGGAGACTAAAAAACATGTTGACTACAAGTCGGGGAGATTATGTCAAAGTTGGGATACCATGTTGAAATTGTAGCTAGGTTTAATCAAGGTGTTGTTTCAAAAAAGTATTGTCAATATTGAGCATCGATATAATACTCCATTCTATACCAACTTGCACGGTTTTGTTTCAAGACAATGTATACGAAGGAGCTAGAAAGGGTAAAATGTGTTGGTATAAGTAAAAATGCTTGTGGTTACTTCATTAGAACTACAGATGAGTTACCTTATGCGTGTTAACTAGCTGGTTTTCAAATACAAGGCTTACATCTTCCTTTAGAACCAATTCATGTTTTTTTGGAAGAAATTACGCATTGAAGAGCGTGTTAACGATCCTGATGATAGTGACACAAAGTTGGATTTAGAAGTAGAGTGTGAAAAGTTGAAGAGATATTTCAATTCTTTGGATATTGTAGGCCAGAGGGTGTTGAAGAAAAAAGTTCGGGAACTATCCATCCACATCTTCTATGTGTCCACTGTCGGTGATGTACAAGTCAAAAATGGGGGTTAAGAAGAGTAGAAGGGGTGGAGAGAGTGATGTGCATTGTGATCCTTCACAGTGGAAATATGGTGAGGACTCGCAGAGGATTCAGACTACAAAGAGATCATGCACAAAACCAATAGGAAGTCAACCTTCAAGTATGTCGGGGTATTGTAGCTTTACTTAGATGGAGCAAAGAGTCATGGTCATTGGTCTAGGGGAAGTTAGATACTCAAGTTCATCAACACCCTAAATTGTTTTCCAATTTGTTTTATGACACAATCTATGAAGTTAGGAATTTCTTAAAAGTAGAACACTTGAGTGTGCAGGACCCTATTACATGTAGGTGCAGTGTCGTATTTGTCTCCCTGTCACAAAGACTTGACATTATCTTTTTCCCTCTTACCATAGCTCCACCTATGTATACGAGCAGGCATAAAATCATTGTTGTTAGTTTTGTCAACAACAATCATTTGATTCAAGTAAAATTGAAACTTGATAGTCCATTGTCTCTGTCACTGACATATGAAAATAGAATTGTGATTAATATGCAAAAGCATGAGAAACAGCATATGCAAGACGAATTAGGCATTGGAAAGATAAAGTTAGGAAGTCATCCTAATTTGCTATGTAGTTTATATGTCATGAAATTTTTATGCAACCATTTATGCAATATTGAAATTATACTTTTTTTTTTGAAAATTCTGAATGCTTACAGGAATTTTGAAATTATGATATATCGGATATTTAAAATTTTCAGAAGTTTGAGATATTTTACGTAAATTTCATATTATAGGTATAACTCACCCAAAAAAAATTGAAATTTCCGATATTATCCATCAAAAATTTCAGAATTTCCTGTATATATCTCATGGAACGGTAAAACATTGTAATATTTTAAATTTTCTGATATGGTCACAAAATTTCCGGTATAGTTCCCATAATTTCATAATTTCCAAAAAATTTCAAAGGATAAAAACATAAGTTCACAAAAAATAAGGGGATGTCAGGTCTAAATGGAGGGTGTCAAATTAAATGCTCGGAAATTATACAGTGTAATCAATCATCACTTCAATCCATCCTACTGCAAGTAATCTCTCAACTTGAGCACCACCGCAACATAAATTCATATTTCCATACATTCTATATAATTGGAACTGGAATTCTCAGTTGTATAATTTCCTACTCCCTCCGTTTCAAAATTCTAATGCCAATATTAATTAATTTTTATCAAATTTATAATTATTTTTTATCAAATTTCTCCCTAATTAAAAAGCTTTTATTTTGGAACGAGAGAGTATGATCTTTTACCGATCATTAGGAGAGAAACACGGTAATTTATATATAATGGGTTTTAAAGTGTAAATTATCTGAGAGAATCCGGACCTCTATAACACTAATATCCACCAACACATAATTCATCAATACATCCATGTAAAGATAAGTACCAAAATCATTTGTTTTTTTGTTCAACTATCTTGCATCCTATCCTATTTGAACATCTTCAAAATATTAATGTTTTAAATATACCCCCCTACACTACCAAAACTAAAGCTAGAAATCGCAAATACTAATTAATTAGTTCACATGTGCTCCTGCTGCCTCTTCATTAAGACCATCCACGTCCACATTCTCGCGTTTACCCTCAAACTGCATATTAAGTTAAAGTGCTATTACAAATGTTTCAACATGCATATGCCTAGCTTTTAAGGCAATAAACAAAAAGTACCTCAGAGAAGAACTAACCTGCGAATAATTGCTACGGGGAATCAAATCTGTGGTAAGCATGTGAGGGATGCCCTTCACATGGAACTCCACTCCATTCTTATTTTCTGTCTTTGCATTTTCAGTGATATCAGTTCCGTTATCATGGTCAATATCAACTTCCTCGTCAAACACATGAGCTGCCATGCTGGTTGATGGCACTTCAATCCTGGATTCCTTTGGCTGTATATTCATGGTTATGAATGAAATTATGTCATATAATATGACCATGGCAAACTTTTGAAAATCTTATTTCAGACAAATATAAAACTAGCTGTTCAGTTTATGACAGAAACAAAAGAAACCCAAAAGAATGAATCATACTAAAAAAACTTCATTTTATCAAGTACCAGCAGAGGCAGAGCTGCCGCGAAATTAATTGAATTAGTACCTTTTCTGAATGAATGTTGTTTGAAGAATTCCATATTCCTTTCTTGTATTTTCCTTCAAGATCTAGGTGCCTAGTAACTTCAATTCCATTGCCTGGTGCCTCCTCACAATCCTTATCGTTCGTTATAGCAGACAAACTCCATCGAGAACGCTTCCCACTTCTTTCTGTTTCAACCAAATGGCCGACTTTCGATTTATCTGCATGCACGTTCAGGAGACGTCAGCAAAATAACAAAAGTGCATTTCAAATAACCATATACTTTGTGGCAAGGAAAAACTGAAGCATATTATTTGCACAGCAAGACAACCTTGAAAATGCCAAATGAACTGAAAGCAAATGTGTTTATGCACAAATAACACCAAAAACTAGCCCTTAACAGACAATTCGGCATTGTTCACAGAATTACAATATATAAAAAAAGTCTTGTAAGATATTTTCAATGTTGCGCTACCCAATGTTTTGCTTAGCGAAGGTCACATTACAAATGAAAATCCAAAATAACTATCTTTACCAAACTACTTACTACCTTGTTTTAACTCTTCCACAGAATTTCGTTCCACATGCAGCCTTTTTCTGCAGGGAGATCCGCCATTCTGTTCCAAACTAAGTTTAGTGATTGGAGGAAGACCAATATTATCACCATTGCTGATAATATCAACAGTTAAATCTTCCTCACTAGCACCAATTCTAGAAATGTCTGTGAAAAGGTGGTCTCCAAACCTTTGGAGTCGAACCTGTGATCTAGATACAAACAAACAAATTGAAAAAAAAAAACACTCCCAAAAAAATAAAATAAAAAATGCATTTGAGAAAACAAAGTGCATCAAATGATATGAATTCATACTACAAATATTATATGTAACTTACCTCTTCAGTTCATCTTGCAACTCCAAATTATGATTATACATTCGAACAAACTTCCTTATTCTTGAAGTAATTCTGAATTTTACATTTTAAATAAAAAACAGAATAAATAAAAACCAGGAAAGTGAATAGAATTATGTCAACCTAATGAAGATGGATAATAGAATCAACATATACACTTCAAAACATTCCATTACCTTTTATACTCCTCGTTCTCCTTGTTTAACTGAGCCTCAAGCTCCTGAATTCTAGAATTAAGGCTATCCACTTCTTGAACACTCTCATCTAGGTAGACCTTCAACAATATGCATTTGTACATTGCAAGTTAAAAAGTCTGAATTGAATATAATCCAATCTCAAAGATGATTATTTCAACTGCAAAAAACAGAGAATTTTCTTTTCCCAATTCTTTCAGGGAAATGGATAGGAAAGTTCAACTTCATTAATATTTTCAAGACAGAATATGAAACAACTCCCAATACCAGTATCCGATTTAAGCCTGAAAAGAAAGATTTGGAAATCACAATTGAATACAGATATTTTTGCCTTTCAATTTTTCCTCTCTGAACAGAGATGCAACTAACAAAGTGAGTGCTTAGCCAACCTATTTTAAAAAGCATGATTAAGGATTACACACAGGTGTGCGTCTTCTAGATTCAGCTTGGCAGAAACAAATTGCTTCAAAGTATTTTTGCGCGTAAATATATTCTGGTTACATAGTTACTACTTCCTATCTATTAGGCTTCCATAGTTTCCATAGTTAGCTTAGGCAGAATGGCTTGATTTTTATTTTTGTCCCCCATTTCACCTGTTTTTCATCAGGGCTTTAGCTGCTGTGAGCGTTGACCCATTGTCTTGTCTAGCCATCTCGCGATAAAATCATAGCTAATTGTAGCCAAAGTTTCCATCTTGCGACAAAATCATTGCGTAGTTGCATCAGCCAAAGGCACACACATTTCTACCGTTAGCCTCAGATGTAGATCTACCTAATTCCAAAACACCATCGTCGGAGCTTCCTCAACACGCTGTCACCAGCTGCTGCTCTTGTGAAGTGGGTCATTTGTTGAGCTTTAAGACAATCTTAAAAAGCTTTGAGTTGGTTACTGTGGACTGGGTAAAAAGTTTCAAGTAATAAATCTGGGAAAATTATTTTATATCATGATGCAACGGATCAATTCCTTTTACAGTTTTGGGGATTCCTGTTCAATCCTAGAAGATGCTCTACATGGCTGTTGGTGGTGGAGGCGATGAAGAAGTAGATGAATTCTTGGGGCAGCAGTCATCTTTCAATTGGAGGCAGAGTAACCTTAATATCAAGTTCCGTGTTGAAAACTATTCCACACTACTTCTCTTTCTATAAAGCACCTATAAGGATTCTAAAGGTTTTTGAAAAAAGGTCCAGAGGTATTTTTTGTGGGGTGGAAGTTATATAAAAGTAAACTAGGTTGGGCATGTTGTGAGAAAAGTGTCTCTTTCAAAAAAGATGGTAGACTTGGTGTAAAAATCCTTTTCCTTGCTCATTTGTTGATATTCCGGGACATGAGTGAATTTGGTGTGCATGGAGTTCTTTCTTCACACTCACTGCTATCTTAGATTGTTTCTATCATAATTCTGGTGAATATTGGGATGCCCTAGTTGAAAATGAATATAATAGGGAAACAAAGACGCATCAGTACTACTATCTTCTTTCCATTCAAAAATCTTCCCAAAGATGGAAAGAATTGGTTTGGTCAAAGTTCTAAAAGTACATTGGATTCTTCTAATAAGCTCACTTTTTTCTTAGTTCAAGTTATGATTGCTGCAATGGTGACTTCTCTAAATTTAAAAGAATTTAACAGCAATTTTCAACCCAAGCAGTGGGATTGAGACTATTCG